>PPMU03000009.1:0-364649 GCA_003707015.3 Wickerhamomyces canadensis | reverse complement strand
CTTCAGATAATCCCAGCGACGTTCTTGTATTGGTATTTTCTGGTAGATTGATCCATCTGGTGAAGGTACCATCAAAAAGCTGCCACCATGGGAAGGTGATGAAAGAAGAATTGCTATAATTGGAGATCCATCGAGTGTTGAAACTAATCAGACGATTAGCAGGAAGGATGGGGGTAAACATGGAAGAAGAGTCATTGTAGTGGCCTTGAGATAGACCAGTTTTTGAGACTAGGTGGTTGACGAATGATTGAAGTCTCTGTCGAAAATCATCCCAATGATAATAGTGATTGGATTGTTGGAAAACTTGGTAAATCATCTTGGCTCGTTTACCAAGTAACTGATTTTGAAGATTCATAAGACTGAAACCACCATACTTTTTGGGTAGAAGCAGGGTTTGCAAGCTCACCCCTTTCAGTTGAGATTTGGCTTCTTTGTTGATTGCAGAGAGATGTTTCTGAGGAATGGAGTCATATTGGTCTCGAAAATAGACTCGAGAGAAGTGGTAAATTGACAGACTCTCCGTTCTGATGGAGATCGGTTGGTGTTGGATGAGTGGAAATCGAATCTTTCGATTGATTTCAGAAGTCAATGCTGCCCAATTCGTACCTTGAATCGTGATTCCCAGATATTTCGCGCGAAAGACGAAACTCGAGATTGTTCGTAAAGAAGCATATTCGGGCGTGTGGCGTAGTTGGTAGCGCGCTCCCTTAGCATGGGAGAGGTCTCCGGTTCGACTCCGGACTCGTCCAGAATTCTTTTTTTTTCCCGGCGAAATTGCTCAATATTTGTTGAAAATGTATAGTTTTTTATGTTTTATCAGTATGGTGATGTTGTGATCTGCTTAGAGCACCAATATTCCTGTTTTTTTCTTCGGAAGAGCTGAAGATTGAGCTGCTTTGCTGTGCTCTCTATAAACCGAAGTCAAAAAAACCCATGTGAAGAAGTCAACCGAGTACTGGCCGAAGTCTGAAAAATAATATCGATCGTTACAGCAGTCAAGAAGGAAAAGGGAAAAGCTAGATGGGATAAAGGAAATTATAAGTTTTTTGAGTTTTAGACTCTTGTTTATTTTTCCTCAGTTTGAACCCAACCAAATCTACGATCAGTCATCATGTTTTCAATTGTCAGATCTTCTTCAACCAGACTCTTGAAGCCTTCAACTTTGAGATTGACATTGAGAGCCATCTCAACTGATAATAAAATCAATGTCAATTCGCTAGTTCATAAATACTCTTCTGGTCCAGTAACTGTCAAATACACCTCAGAACATGAATGGATTGCACAACATCCAGATGGGGTTGCATTTGTTGGTATTACTAAATATGCTTCAGATGCTCTAGGTGATGCTACATTTGTTGAATTACCAGAGGTTGGTGAATCAGTTGTGAGTGGTGATTCTTTTGGATCAGTTGAAAGTGTTAAGTCTTCAAGTGAGATATATGCTCCTGTTGATGGGGAAATTTTAGAGGTTAACGAAACATTAAATGATAGGCCACAATTGATCAATGAAGACCCATTGGGTGAAGGTTGGTTAGCAAAATTACAAGTCAGTAAGCCATTGGAAGAATTCGAAAACTTGTTGAGTGAAGAAGAATATGTTGAATCGTTGGAATCTGAAGAAGAACATTGATACATAAACTTTAACTAAACGTATCAAAATAAATAAATGTAAGGTTTGATACTTGTTTTTCAAGTACGTGTTTTTCATTTCTGTAATGATTTTTCATATTCTTGTGGAGTTTTGGTCTTCATTTGTATGGCATGTAATCCTTTATTCTTAATCTCCTCATCCAACAACTGATAGATTAATCTATGTCTTGAAGGTTGAGATTTCCCTTGGAATGCATCGCTTACTATATCAATTCTGAAATGTGATTCTGTGACATTTGTAGCACCTCTCAAACCGTGATGGCCTGAATGTTTATGAGAATCATTATAAATCTGGAGAAAAGTAGGATTGAACTGGGATATTAGTTTTTCTCTGATAGTTGTTTCTATTGGACCAGCTGTGGAATTCGATGCCGATGTGCTCATTGTTCTAGCAAGGGTTCTGAACATAACAATAGGATTCTAGAGTTTTGAGCTGAACATCATGTAAATGAAAGATAATACGATTCCATGATTTTTTTTTGTGAGCTAGCTGATTTTGAAAATCTTGTGGAAAGGGTCAAATTCGATGAAGCTGCAGCGGACAATTGTTCATGATCCTGAAGACAATCAATCTACTAATTGTATGGCATTATAAAGTCGGCTGAAGTTGGTATTAGGTACACCCTGACGTTGTAATTCGTTTGATGACAACTCATCTAACGTCATTAAATTGGGCGTAGAAAATAACGAGGCTGTCGTACTAGTGGTAATTGCGTAAGAGAGTGTGATTTCAGTGAACTATCGAGAATATCAATGACACTTCTATTGTTTCTGGTTGGTAAAACTGACGACTCAGTACAGCGCTACACAAACCACACAAGTATTAAATGAGCTCTCAAACAACCCAGGAATTACTTTGCCTGCACAGCCTGAACACTATCGGCTGTGTTACGTAAATACCAGTTCCTCAAGTTGATTAACAGGCATAACTTGAGCAATTGATTGCGTGTTGAGTTTTTTTCTTTTCCATGAGCATCTTCTATACACTGAATACACTTGATACTCTTGAAAGAACGAGAATCACAGAATTAGACACCGATATAGTGTTTAAAATAGTCAATCATGGTATACCCAATGCTGCCCGAACCCGCTGATTTCGGTTCAGAAAATGAAAATCAAAATTTACACAAACGACAACTGTTAACAAAATGAGCCTGCGTTACTCTTCATCTGTTTTCAATTGATTCGTCTCTGTCAACTTCACTTTCATCTGAATCTCATATTGAGCACTAAGAATATTTATATAAATCAAAATAAGGATATAAAATGTCTTCTTCTGTGCCTTACGACCCATTTATCCCATCGGATAATCAAACCACAAATGCTCCTTCAAGAGCTGCTGCCATACAAGCTGTGAGTATCGGTGTTCAATTTCTGGGGGGTATTCCTAGAACTTGAATATATTGGGCAGATGTACTAACATATGCTTGAAATAGGAAATTGATGACACAGTGGGTATCATGAGAGATAACATTAACAAAGCTGCTGAACGGTATGTATTTACAAACTTACTTCATGAACTGTTTCCCATAGCACATTATCTGATTGATGAATTCTAACAAGTACGAAAATAGTGGTGAAAGATTGGACTCGATTGAAGATAAAGCTGATAACTTAGCAGTTAGTGCTCAAGGCTTCAGAAGGGGTGCCAATCGTGTCAGAAAACAAATGTGGTTGAAAGACATGAAGATGAGATTCTGTTTGGTATTGGTTGTCATAATCCTATTGATCGTTATCATTGTTCCAATTGTTGTTCATTTCACTTGAAATGGCAAAGGATATCATAAAGAGAGGAGTAAAATCGAGAAGAAAGGAATAAAAGTGTTGTGGTGTTTTGATGAGATACGTTTTGGCGGATGAAGCAGAGAGGTCTGTTTGAACCAGGTTTATTCGGGTCCCTTTCATTGTTCAATTGTGAGAAGGATTTTTTTTGTTAAATGAAGGTAAAGATGAAGAGGGTTTTTGGTTGACTAAGGTGTGGTATCTTTTTGTTTTCTATATTATTAGTGAATTTGAATAAGTTTTGAAAAGTTGAGGCACAAGTGAAAAAGTGCTCTCATATGTAATGAGCAGTGACACAATTTTAGTGATGTATCTGAGCTCGACTGACTTCATGAGCATATCGGCATGAATATAGGTCTGCAGCTCAATTTATTAGAATCAAGGTCGTGGATTGTAGTATACAGCAAACTGATGAAACTTACTATGCCTATTCATATCCTATATATTTCCCAAGTCACAACAATTAATACCAAATCCGTATTTAATATGTATAGATCGTACAGTTCCGTCCTGATCAAGCCTGATGTTTAATTCATGAGCACCTAGAGAGGTCAGCTCAAGTCATCACGCTCTCCAGATTTAAGGTACACTGGGTATAACTCCCTACTCTATGACCCTATGATCACTAGCTAGGGGTACTAGAGCAGAATTGTCTCTTCTGCAGCACAAAGATGGCTTATGCTCGTCTGATAGCTCACAGTTGTAAATAGAACAATAAGAAGTCGAATTAGTGGGTCTAGGCAGCTGTCAGAACAAGGCTACCGACTGCCGAGTCAGAGTGGGCTATGGGCGCTTCCTCCCTGGTGGCAACTGGCAACTGGCAACTGGCATCTGGCATCTGAGTTTGGCCTCGGAAGGCCCAGTCCAGCAGCCCACCTGGAAGACACAGAACAGCAGGGTCTTGGGCTCCCGGCTGCTGAGTGCTGAGTGCTGAATGCTGGCCCCTTGGGGGCTGGGACCACTCACTGGAGTGGAGCGCTGGAGTTAAAGTCTGGAGCGCCAGGCAGCCAAGCTGTGCGTGCCACTGCTAATTGCCATCCATCTAGCAATCTAATCGCAGCCAATCAGACGCAACCAACAATCTTGATCGCGCCAAAAAATGACAGACGTAAATTTTTTTTCTATGAGTAATTGTTAAACACTTTGGCTAAAAAGTTGCAGTAAGACGAGCTGGGGAGTGGGGAGCACACAGATAAGCACGTATATTGGTCATCCTACATCCCTTCCATGACTAAATAGCGGATTAAAGTTCTTTCACAACCGTCATCTTTTCAATAGTTCTTGCTTAATTGTGTCAAGCAGGTTTGCACAAAGTTCTAGCGCCAACTTTCGCAATGTCCCAAACAGGTAGCCGTAATCTATCGCATGGCCCATCTTGGTGCCAAATCAGGTAGTGCGCTGGCCATCTATTACCCGATACGGACAATTGGCGCAATCGACACTCTGAGTCAGGATTTTAAATGTCGCAAAATTGGTAAAAAATTAGCTGGATTCGGGACAAAAAAAGGAAAAGCTTCTGTAAATGTCCCGAGAACACAGATTTTTTGTCCTAAACTTTTTGTCCAACACACGCCAGGACTGGATGACTATTTTTCTAAAATTTGTTTAAAAAGTCTGCATTTCACTTGTTTTAATCTATCTTGCGAACAACCCCCATTCACTTGTTTTTTTTTGTTGTTTTAATAACTGTTGCTAAATTTTCATTTGCACAGACCACTTCTCAATTGTCAATTCAAATTTGTTAAACTTGATCAATTCCCATTGTCAATTTGTCTCAATTTGGTTCAATTTCAAACAAAAACACTACATATAATATCTAAAACACAAAAATGAGTGAAAACACTACAACTTTACAAAAATATCTTTCCCTTGATCAAAGAGGAAAAATCATTGCTGAATACATCTGGATCGATGGTTCAGGTTCTATTCGTTCAAAAGGTAGAACTTTAAGCAAAGCTCCAACCTCCATTGATGATTTACCAGAATGGAACTTCGATGGTTCTTCAACTGGTCAAGCTCCAGGTCACGATTCTGATGTCTATTTAAGACCTGCTTCTTATTACCCAGATCCTTTCAGACGTGGTGATAACATTATTGTTTTAGCTGAATGTTGGAACAATGATGGTACTCCAAACAAATTTAACCATAGACATGAATGTGAGAAATTGATGTTGGCCCATAAATCCAAAAAAATCTGGTTTGGTTTGGAACAAGAATATACTTTATTTGATCAATACGATAACGTTTACGGATGGCCAAAAGGTGGGTTCCCAGCCCCACAAGGTCCATACTACTGTGGTGTTGGTGCCGGTAAAGTTTATGCTCGTGATGTTATCGAAGCTCATTACAGAGCTTGTTTATACGCTGGTATTGAGATCTCTGGTATCAATGCCGAAGTTATGCCATCCCAATGGGAATTCCAAGTTGGTCCATGTGAAGGTATTGTGATGGGTGATCAATTATGGGTTGCTCGTTATCTATTACACAGAGTTGCTGAAGAATTCGGTGTCAAGATTTCTTTCCATCCAAAACCATTGAAAGGTGACTGGAATGGTGCCGGTTGTCATACCAATGTCTCTACCGAAGAAATGAGACAACCGGGTGGTATGAAATACATTGATGAAGCTATTGACAAATTAGCCAAACGTCACAAAGAACACATTGCTCTATATGGTGCTGATAACGATCAAAGATTAACTGGTCGTCACGAAACCGCTTCCATGAGTTCGTTCTCTGCTGGTGTTGCCAACAGAGGTGCTTCAATCAGAATCCCAAGATCCGTTGCTAAAGAAGGTTACGGTTACTTTGAAGATCGTCGTCCAGCTTCAAACATTGATCCATATTTAGTCACTGGTATCATTGTTGAAACGATTTTGGGTGAAATCTCTGATGCTGATATGTCTAAAGAGTTCCAAAGAGAACTTGTTTAGTTTATCTTTTCTCCCTTTATTGTTTTCTACTTTACTATGAATTTGGTGGGTGTGTATGTTTGTGTTGCTTTTTGAATTACAGGAGATACTTACAATAAGAATCTCTTGAAAAGAAACTTGTTAGATGATTTTCAATTGAATTGATTATTAAAATTGTTTTGAATCAAAATGTAGTGACCGAAGAGTAAACTGATAAACAGCTGTACTTGTCTGATTCATGGAAGTTTTGTCCATTGTTGCGATAGGATCAGAAATTGATGTCCAGTCATAACTGTAACTAATTGGCGAATCAGATTGAGGCTGATTCAAACATTTGGCACATGAAAATATACCCCTTTATCATCATGTGAATGTCTCGGCGGCCAAAGGTTAGTATAGTCCCTGGTCACGTCTGTCGCTACTCAGGTCATAGTCAGATAAGGCCGATCAAACTGGGGTTATCAAAGCAGCCAGAGAGTGCTAACATTGATAAGAGATTTGATCAGATCAAACTCTAACTGTCAGCTCGAACGACCGAAGAACTGACTTTCTGCACGAAAGAGTAACACTTTTGGGAGTGAACAAGCATTTGGACTTCTTCGCATGACCAAGTCGCCTGTGAAGTGCTCTATGAATATTCTATTTTGGTCTCATCCAATTTGGAACGCCTTATAAGCTGATAAACAGAGTCACGTGATGCGGTTGATCAGGTGATCCTTCACGTGCACTCACGAGCAGTCCGCGAACACGTTTTATAACTTTCTGCTTATCGCCCAAAATCGATATTCATTAGCAGCGCTGAGAAAAAAAGGACGAATGTTACAGCCAAAATTAGAAGAAACAGTCTGCGTTTTCATTCGGTGACTTCACATTAGAAGAGAGACAAACGCGAGATAGCAATGACAGTAGAGGAAAACAAGCATTTGGAGCTGGAATCTCCATACTTGGACGATTATCGGAATGCGATTCGTTCGAAATCCATCCCTTGGGATGGCTTTGCAAGATCTGGGTTGATCACCCAAGAGGAAGGTGATATCCTAACAAAGGTTGAGAAATTGAACGTAGCTGGTAATAAAGCTACTGATATTGGTGAGGATTTGCAATTGGTTGCTACTACTATCTTCAAAGTGTTGGGTGAGAAGAATTTACCAGTTGAAAGAAATGATGTTAAGAAGTTCAACCTTGTTGCATTGAGTGATTTATTGAAGTATGATGAGTTTTTGAATGTTTTGAAAGAGAACCATCTCATTGAAACTGGATTGGCAAGTCTGATCAAGCATGTTGAAGACCCAAACGAAATCATCAAGATTTTAGCTATTTATGATTCTGTCTCATTGTTAATTCAAGTTGATTCCCCATCAACTAAATTCGTCGATGTTTTGCTTGATGAATTGATCAAACTAATTGATAGTGGGAACTTCAACTTGAAGTTCTTATCCCTGAACCTGATTGTGGAATTGTTGATTGCCAACCAAAAACACTACAGAGATTTGATTTGGAAACGTCATGAATCATTATTGCCAAACCTATTCCAAAACTTGAGTTCTACCTTCATCAACAATGGACAACTATCAACCAATGACTCAATCCAATATCAATACAAAAGTTTGTTAATCATTTGGATCCTAAGTTTTGATCCTAAATCCCCTGTCACTTTTAATCAGTTCTATCTCACTGATTTACTATCATTATTGAAGCTCTTGAAAATATCAATCAAGGAAAAAATTATTAGATTAATCATATCAATCTTCATCAATCTATCATCGTCTAATGTATCAAGTGCATCAAGTCTTGAAATTGTTAAGTTCTTGATCTTGAATGGTGATTTCATTTCAATTCTGAACAACCTAAAAGAAAGAAAATGGACGGACGATGAGTTGGTTGAAGATTTAAATCAATTGTTAGACATCTCTTCAACAATTTTCAATAAACTGACCAGTTTTGATGAATACTTACAAGAACTGAACTTGAAGAATTTCAAAAACTCACCAGTTCATTTCAAGGAGGAATTCTTCATTGACAATCTTGGGAAATTTCAAGAATCGAATTTCAAAATCTTCAAAAAACTGTTAAGTCTATTGGATGATGACAAACAAGAGTCCCTTAGCTTGAAAATCTTATTAAGTGATTTGGAAAAGTTAATCAAGATTGACTCCAGCTTCATCACAGTGTTGATTAAAGAGGATAGAAAACAACAAATCATGGAACTGTTGAACCATAAAAATTCAGATGTTAGATATCAAGCATTGAAAATCACACAGTTCTTGGTATCACAGTCATTGAAATAATTTACTGGATTACATGCTGTTTCTTTTAAATGCACTACAATCTTAACGTCTTTTACATCTTAATTTAGTATTCTTTTAGTACAATCTATTTAACGGCCAAGGCATAATCGCTTGTATCAGCACTCCCATAGTTACTGACATCACTATCACTATCATTGAAGTCATCATCATAGTCATCCTCTTGTTCTTGAGTAGATTTGTTGATGTTCATTCTGAGAGTGTTCATGAAATTTAGACCTTTTT
Organism: Wickerhamomyces canadensis; assembly: GCA_003707015.3. Taxonomy (NCBI): domain Eukaryota; kingdom Fungi; phylum Ascomycota; class Saccharomycetes; order Phaffomycetales; family Wickerhamomycetaceae; genus Wickerhamomyces; species Wickerhamomyces canadensis. The sequence continues at coordinate 355,777 of PPMU03000009.1, read as the reverse complement.
CAATTAGTTGATTAGTATCTTTTTGAAGTGTCTTGAAATTTTGATTCATAATGTCTTGATTCAATTTGAATGGGACAGATTGTTTGGCGTTGAGTTGTTGAGTTGATAATCTTTTCTTTAGATTAAAGTTAGTGCTTTCGAAAGATGACTTCAGCTGACTTATTGAGGATCTTGGGCGAAGTGTTGGATTAGTGGGTTTGTTGCTAATTCTATCATTGGTACTTTTGAGGGGATTTGATGATGTGTGGACGTTGATGTTACATTTATTTTGCAATTCCTTGATCTCAATATCATTCTTGGCTATTAGGGCTTTCAACTGTTCCATTTTTTGCTTATATTCCAAAGCTTTTCTCTGCTTAGAAGCCAATGTTAATAACAATGCCTCAGTACTGTCCTCGTCTTCTGGTATCTCATGTACTGGTCGTTGTGGTGTTCTTTTGGGTGAAACATCAAGATTCAACCCACTCTTGGATTTCCTTATAATTCTGACTTTCTTTTCTGAATCAATTGACGATATATCAGCTCCTTGAGAAGGCAGATATCCAGTTGATTCTTTATATACTGCCTGTTCTACTTGACTAAACTCTTCATTCAGCTTCTCATTCTCGATGACTCTCTTTGTGATGTTGAACTTCACCAAGCCGGTACTCTCACTCACGATTCTCGTCATATCTACACTCTCCAGACACTCCAGGGCAAACAAACGATAAAGAATCAAAGGTGAAATTTTAGATGAAGTGAGAAAGAAGGTCTGGGATTACGTAATATTTTTCAATTTATTCCAAAAGGGGCAAAAAGTAAATATTCTCTTGTGATTATATAACATATTAGATAAGCAAATATTATATAATCAGATTTTGATGACATAATCGATCGTAACAACTTTCACTAAAAAAAAGCTGGAACAAAACAACAATGAAACTCCATCAGCTTCTGGTCGATAACGAACATTCAAAGAGATGGACAGCGTGTTGAATCTCGTTTCGAATATCCGCCGCGAGAATGGTTACGGTGTCACTACTATTTTGAAGTCCACCAACTCATCAATTGGTTCAATAGATTTCCTCTCCATCGAATATCAGATTCCAAACGATCTGAAACCAATAGTTCTGAGCTTCATTCAATATAACAAATCATTGTTCAATTATGACTATGTTGATATGTTCAACACCCTTGCTGAGTTGTTGAAGAATTTCAACAGATTTGCGGAGTCCCAGGATGTTTGGGTGATTACGCCATTGATATACCTAACTAAAACAATCATTCCAATTGCTATCAAGGCTGATGCATACATGACTAAGAATCCAAACACCATGGGAAAGCAAAACATCGGGGACTTTGAGGTCGAATCATGTTTGATTAAGACTGCTAGAATAGTTCATAACTCGTTTAAGTTATGCTTGAATGATAGAAATGAAGATGAATTAAAATCAAGAAAATCGAAGATCTATTTCTTTGTTGGAATTGAATTGAAAATCTATTTCAATTTGCAAAACAGAGATCTGGCCAAGAATATGGAAAAAGTGTTGTTATCTAAGGCTAAGGAACTACCAAATCTGAATGATATTTCCAAAAGTCATGCAATTACCTATCTTTATTATAGTGGAGCTACATCCTGTGGTGACTCCGACTTCCATAGTGCATACCAAAAATTTAAAAAGGCATTCGAATTATGTGATGCTAAAGATTTGAAGCATAAAGAGTTGATATTAGTTTATTTGATACCTTTGAAATTTCTAACCACAAAGAAATTGTTCAATTTGAACAAGAATCAACATTATTCAAACGTCTACCAGTTATATTATGATTTGCAAATCGCTCTGAAAAGAGGTGATCTGAAAACATTTGAGCTATTCTTCAACAGGTATGAAGATTTCTTGTTGAAGAAAAATCTATATTTTGTCATAGAAAACATAAGGAACTTCATCCTGCTGAAATTGATTAAAAAGATCTATCAATTGAATAACTCTGAAAATCACCTACCAATAAGTTTGATCACCAGAGGGATAGAATTCTCAAAATATCATACAAATAACCCAGAAAATCAACTATTAAACATTGGAGTTTTTTCGAATGATGAGACTGAATGTTTGGTTGCAAATTTAATCTATAAAAATTACATAAGAGGTTATCTCTCTCATACTAATGGTGTCCTAGTCTTGAGTAAAAAAGAACCATTTCCAACACAAGTCAAGAGTGATGATGAGATATAATAGAACGACAAAACATGAAGCTCCTGCTAACGAGACGAGGAAACCTTACAAATATTGAATTCTAGAGTGAAGCTAATACAAATACTATTACTAATGACCACAAAACTGAAAACACCAAAACAACCCCATTAACAAAACAAACACTATTAATTATTACCACTGTAAACTTTTTTTTTCTTTTCACCTCCTATTACTGTTGTAAATTTCTCACCAGCACACTTCCTGACTGAACCTATCATTGCACTTTGAGCACACTTATTTCCCATGTTTTGCCCTTTTTCCCATCTTGGTTGCAGCTCTTCTCTCCTTTCTCAGTCTTCCTTGCATCAAAGAGTATGTTGCTCTTTTGACAACTGTCTCCAAAGAACTCTTTGTCAAACTTGGATATTTTGGATGAGTTCTCTTGTATAATTCCTCCAAGAGATAGTATCTATACTTCTCATTGGTATCACGGATCCATGTTTTGTAACCTAATGGAAACCCTAAATCCTTGACGAATATATCCAAAATGAACTTTTCAACTTTGATGGTTTCTTCCAATGACGATGTCTGAAGGATATCTCCAAGTTTCTGTAAGGAAAGTCTTGAATCAAGACTGCTTCTTCTGCCTTTTTCAGTGGTAGAGTTCGAAGAGCTGGCAGAGACAGATGCAACAGTACCTGAAGCTGGAGTAGAAGAGACAGATATGTTTGAGTTGTACGAAGGGGATGGGTCATCCTCTGCCTCTGAGTTTGATCTGAATGATGAAGAGGATGAAGAATGTAACATTCTTGGGTAGTCGATGTTTTCATCAAGTTGATTGTTGAGGACGTTTGATTTTGGAGATGGATTTGACGATATGTCATACAAATCATCAACGACCTTGAAGCCATTGTAATGAGAAAGATGGTGTTGCTGTTGTAGATGACGATTCAAAGCTGAAGATGATGTTGGGGTTGTCAATAGGGTATCAGATACCTCTTTGAAGTTTTCAAGTGACATAGGATGTACGTCAAACTCATCAACTGAGCTCATAGAAATATGTCTTGAAGATAAAACTTCAGAAGCAACTCTAAGGTCCTCTCTCGAAGAAGAGATTGAATTTGAGGAAGATGTGTTTGAAGTCATTTGATATATGTCATTGTCGAAAGGAAGCTCTCTAGAGTTCAAGGTTTCATCGATGTTTGGTTTGCTGTCATTGTGTCCACTGGATGTGATGGTGGTGTAAGGGACATCGATTGTTGAGTAGTCAAATGACGTGAACAGCTGTTCGTTGTCGATGAAGTCCCAGGAGTTAAGATGGATCTCTTCATCCAGTGGCTTGACATTGAGTGATGAGGTCTTGCCCGAACTGTGGATAAAACTATTGTTCAGGCTCTTAAATGGGACAGAATCATCATTCATATTGAGAATAGTCTCATTATTTGTAATGAAGTCATCAAGACTGAAAAAGGAGTTGAGACTGTCCATTATGTATAGCTTCTTGATCACTATGATATGTGGTTGTAGCAAATATAGTAGCAGATGAATGGAGCAGGAATTGAATGAGCGATGATGTAGATAAAAGTAAGAGGAATATACTCAAAAGAAGCACATTCCCAGCTTCAAGAGGAAAAAAATTTGGCACGTTATCCAGGCTCAGTTTTATAGAACACAAATTGGAAAGAATTTTTTTTTCCGTCTGAGTATGGTCTTTTCAGTTATTTTTCTTTTTTTTAACTATGATTCCACGCATACTTCGGCGTACTAGTAGCGTTATCATCGCATTTATGGATAACCGATCTGTAAGTAAATGCAGACACCTGTTCATAAACGCGGCGATTGTCTTTACAAAAGATAGAGATATTGCCGCATCTCGCCTATTACTGCAGATCGTGCTTTGACAAAGGACCGCTGTAGAAAACCATTCAGCTTTGTATAATTTAAAGTTATTTGTATGTGTTTCTTCGACCAAAGGCTTAATTAGAAAAAGCTTTAATGAAAGCGCAAAGCTGAACGTATTAGATAGTTACGTAATACCGCTATATACTTATCTACAGTGTAAGTATCAATTGTTTGCACCAATAATCGGCCGAAATATGGCAAATCAGCGAGGTCTACTTCTAAGTGGTGCTTACAATCAAGATCATCACTTTGAAAACGTCAAACATGAGTATGTCATTATTAGGAACCTTTCGCAAGACCCATCTTCTCCAGCTCTTGAGAACTGATGTCCTGAGTCCAGGTACATATGGAACATTTGAGTTGCTTACCCCAGTAAAGAGGAATCACAGGAATGAACCAGAAGGTGAAGAATTCCTTTTTCTTAACTGCTGACACACTGTTATTGTGACAGTTTGGACAGGTCAGACCATGGGCATTGGAATTTGGCAACTGGGAAGTGAAGTCCTTCATTCCAAATAGTAAAGGAATTGACATGTTCGCTGAAGTTTTAAGGGGCTGTTCTGTAACTTGATGAGCGTTGGTGGTTGATCTGATCGCCGAATGTGAGTTATTCGCCGAGAGAGAGTTCCAAGAGCTGTGAGCAGTTTTATATGTCAATGAAAATCTATCGGAGGCGTACAACAGCTAGCTGGAAGCTGTCTGGAGTCTGAAGTTTTCGTTATGTACAATTTCATGTCTGCACTTGATTTTCCAGTAGTGAGAAGTTTTTTTTCTTTCAAAAAGATGGTACGGGCACTCTTACCATACTCAAACTACAAGGACTAGTGGATCGTGGATTCTCTCTGCTCACAAATAGAAGGGTGATCGATATTCAGCTCGCGTGTATCACTTCAAATCATCTCAGAGTCTGAAAATTTTACCTGGATTCTGCAGCTCGGTCGCGCTAGCGCATCATCTCTTCCTAAAAAGTAACTGTCCGTTACATAATCATATGAAACGGCAGGAACCGACCGGACACAAAAACATGCTTTTGGTCAACTGTCAAGTGTCAGGGACTCAGGTGTCAATCTCTCAAACCTAAATAGGAACTAACTGAAAATGAAAAAAAAATCACTGTCATAGTTTTTATACTTCACTAAATAACTTTTTGTACGCCTGTAATCAAAAAACCCTATTCAGCCGCTCATGAAACAATCAATACAAGAAAATCAGACATTCATGAACAGTGTATCACATGTTCCCCCATTATATTTGAATTATAACCGCGTGATCGATCATAAATATCAGCTTATATATATCCGGTACGTCTGATCCATTTGATATTGTTCAGTATAGTAAAATTATAATCTAGGTAGGCCAATTAATTATAGAGTATACAAAGCGGCCGCCTGTATTCATGACTAGTAAGCTGTAGCTGATCGAGAAAAATAATATTATAGAGGAAAATCTGGTTCCTAAGCACTAGTAATTTCAGCTAGTTCATAATTAGCTGTCAAACTAGATATTAATTAATTGTCTTGAAGAGTATGGAACGACGTAGACTTCGTCATGAATGTTGGGGGCGCCTCAAGGTCTACCCCAAAGACGTTGTCTGCAAAGATATTGGCCATTTGCCAAATAGCTGACTAGTACTGGACGTTATAAAAGATCCAAGTCCTAGAATCTGATGGCATGATTAATATTAATGATGATCTAGCAGACATTTCAACTGAGCGTTGGGCACCTCACATACGCCAAATGCCTATTGCCTGATCATGACTAGTATTGACGGCCGACTGCTAAGTTATTGCCAGTGGGATATTTGGCCTCATGGTGAGCTATAATTGAGAAATGATAATTGGTTAAGTTAGTGGGTTCATGGTTACAGGTTGCATAGAGCTCTATCTGCGAGAGAATTTTTCAGGCCCAATACACCCACACTCCACAGCTAGTTAGTTGGGCATATAATTACAACGTCTTGAAAAAAAATCTATTAAACTAAACACAAAGGCGAGACGTAAAAAAACGGCCAGATTTCACGAGGCCGTAGGATAGACACACCATCATCATATCAAATCAACACGATTTTGAATTATCTCATGCTGGCGATGTTTCATTTAAAAAAAAATCGTCTGTAAGTGGTAAGTACATCCTGACTGTCAAAATTCGGCAGTCGAAACCCAAAATTAGTGAAGTTTGGGCTCTGAGCTGTGAGATGCCGGGGGTGCAGCTCATGAGCCATCTCGGGAAATATGATTTCTTCATCGGAGAAGCTTTCTTCCATTTGAGATTACAGCATAGGGATTGCTTTGAGTGCGAGACTCGAGAGTCAGGGATCAGACCAATTGATTGAAGTGTTCCAGAGAATGGATGGGTATTATAATGAGTTATACAACTCGAATAACTTCTAATCCGCTAGCTGTAGTACTGATGTTAATATTGATCAGTATGAGATAAGGTCCCTGAGTTAGGATAAATCATGACAAGTTGTGACTAGTATCATTCAATTACCGCAAGTACTAATTAATGATCTATCATTAATATCCGTACACTACTTCACAACATTTGATAGATATTTGACAGAACATTAATCCGTGACATAAACATTCGTTTATGATTAATGATAGAGCCATGCCTTGAGAGATTCCAGCGCTCAGGCCCAGCTAGGAATTAGACTGTCGGCTGCCGCCTCGACCCTGACGCCGCCGCCGCCGCCACCACCCAGGGCGATGCGAGATCCCTCATCCCCGTTCCCCGCCGAAGTGCACCAGTTCCCACTTCCCGTCATGCTTAGAATTAACCTCTGGAGCTCGCCGATGGCCGCTCTATGAAATTACGAAGATTGATACTGGAGAACAGAGAATCGTTGATTCTTTTTCGATTTACATGTGAATCTGTGCCTCAAACAGCCTGTTGATACTTACAGTACACAGATTAAGACGTCAATAGGCAATCATCTTAAAATAAACTATTGATACGTAAGTGGAGACACATACAATTGAAATATAAAACGTTCACGTGCAAAATGAACAATACATCAGGGAACAAGGGCAGACGTTGCTAATTGAAAAAAAATGCAGTAATTAGCTGGCACATCTACTCCTCACTCATATTGATGACTTATTAATGAGAGCACAGAACTGTCTGAACTGTTAACCAGTTCTTCGACGTTCCTACAAATAGCGAAGTTCAGACTTTACAGCAGCTATCCAGTTGATCAATGCTGAGCGGCGTAGCTAAGACAATATGGGGCTGTCAACGTGCCCGGCTAAATGAACAGTCGTAAATATTTTTTAGTGTATGTACTCTTTGTAGCTGAGACATCGAAGAATATTTAATATCCGGCTTGTGAACTCCTATAATATTATACGTCGTCACAATGTGTTGTCGAGAGCATAATCATTGTCTAGTTGACGGTTTGATCATGAATACTCAGCTACAATATCACTCTAAGAAATAGTGAAGATGTGCTGGTTAGTCGTAAGATTGATCATTTGCAGGTAGCCAGAGGAAAATGACAGGTATATCTAAAAGCATAAACAAAAACGGTGTGGACATAAGCTAAGTATTCTATAATGAAGTGGCATCTCTTCCCATTCAATTGAAGTACTCTACCGCTAGACAGATTCACTAAAACCTTCCTCTGCCGCTATAGTGTATTAGGTGATATTGAACGCCACAAACTGTGGTGATCACAGTCCGTACAATGTGATTGTCGAGCGGTCAGTAAATCATATCGAAAACCACTCATTATATCGACCCCATATGATACGAGCAAGTGACATATAGAACAACTTCCATCTCCTTTCAATCCAAAAGAATTCAACCATTTTAACAGAGCCTTCAACGTACAACTGAACCCAGCGAGACATCTTTCATCATACATCATCTACCGCGCCATGCTCACGATCAGCTTAACTATAAAGAATTTCGAGCAAATCCTACCCAACATCACAATTTTCCTTGTGACTAGCTAAGCTGCACTTCCCTTCTTGGAGAGTATAAGATCTTCTATTTCCATCCTATCATCCATACATGATCATTCGAGAAACCAGACCACTTCATGTAGTCGTGCATCGCAATTGCTCAAGTTGATCGATCCCCATGAAATGTCCATCTGAAATTACTCAATCGTGGGTTATCGAGAAAAATGAACCCAAAAGGTCCCTGAGAGCATCTCCTTCGGTATGACCAGCTAGACCTCTCACTTGGTATCAACTCTCAAGTTTTAACAAGACTGATACCGCCGCTCATGGAAAAGATTGAAACTTGTAGTGAATAACAGGGAATTCCAATAATTGTATTGTTGTGTTGTGACTGGCAATGACCCAATGAGACTGGTCACTATTGACGAATGTGCTTTAGAACTTTTGAGTCCTTCACAGGATAGTCAAGTAATGACTGGTCATCAGCACTCAACCGGTTAAATAGTCTGATAGTCAGACCTCATTAACCTCGTAGCAGTGATCATTGAATGGAACCTTCTGTAGTCCTGGCTTTTAAGATCCTGAATTGGTCACTTGTGTCTTCAAAATGTTATCCCATCAATCGTTTGTTTATGTTCTCTGAATGTTTCAAAACAGCTCAATCTGAGGTTATAATACCGATCCAAGATCTTGACATGAGTTGTAATTTGACTCATCTGATCTACAGATCTCGTCTCATGTAGGGTTTGAGGCAAACTCTGATATCATTCTCCAATAGCGTTATATGACAGTTGGAACCACCATTTTGTTTCTTTCTTCATTTCTGTCCCACTTCACCTAGCTCTAGTTTGTTGATGGTTTGTTGATTCCTCATCTTTTTGCGCAACTCTCCAAAAGTGGCGAAAACCTCTCTGACATTTCGCCATTTTCAGAAGGCCGAGGCCCGAAAAAGCCGAGCTGCTAAAACGCCAGATCATTTCAGATTTCCGGATGCGGATCATATTTTTCGCCATCTTAAAAGGAGCTGAATTTTGGCGAAATGGCGTACTTTTGATTGGAATTTGACATCAACTTCAGGCGAGATCTGTTATAGCAATTGCGGTATAATCGGTACTACTCGACTTTCCCAGATTAATTAGCGTACATTTCTTTCGCTTTATGAGATGAATTCTCGTCAATGCCATCTGCTGATGTCAATTAGTTGATATTGATAGTGTGCTGGCTTCCCTGTTCCCACTGCCTAATAGCGTATATATTGCCAATTTACCAGAATGCTTTCTTTCGCCATTTTATAAGCCCTGCTGAATGCTGTCCCATTGAGGAAATTCGTCAACAAAACGCTCTTTCCATTTTCGGTGTTTCTTCGGCAACGTTGTTTTTTTGCTTGTTGTTTTTTTTTTCTTCGACGAAATCAAAAAGTTTTGTTTCACAAAATTTCTCTCCCTTTCTAGAATTCCTGAACAAGCTTGTTATTTTCATTTTGATAAAGTTCCTTTGTGTTTGATTCTAAATCTTTGATTATCACTCGCTCTTGGTTGACTCTATATACTTAGGAAACAATCAACTCAAAATGCAATTCAAATCAGTTTTATTAGCTGGTGCTTTAGCTACTTTAGCCAGTGCTAGTAAGTATTTTCAACTTATTGAAACTCTCTCCCTGTTTTTCCTGGATTGAGTTTAGTGCTCTTGTTCCTCTACACATGCTTTAGTTGTGCCTCAAGCTCCATTCTATACATTGCCGTGACTCTCTAGGTCAATGTCTGTTCAAAAGCTTGAACATTCCTCATTTCATTTGATACCCGTCTACTATTGAAGGAGAAAGTTGAAGCCCATACAAAAATTGCTCGGGTATTCCCACTCATTATTCCTACAATTGCATCTCTCAAGCATCCATTGTACATTTGGCAAACACCACACAAACACAAACGCATTGACTAGTCATTTAAATTAGCTGCGTCGGTATGAAATGTTTTCTTGGATGGCCGGCCAATCAAAATTTGGGATAAAAATAGACGGGGAGAATGTTGGGGGCACGACTCCATATTGTTCTGGACAACACCACTATAAACACATCAACAATTACATAATACTAACAAACATCTGTATAGCCACCACTTCAGAAGCCTCTTCTGTCACTGCTACTTCATCATACTCAGTTGCTTCAGGTTGTTCTTTGTCAAAAGCCACTGCCACTGCTCAAACTGACTTGGATCAATACTCCAGTTGTACTGCTTTGAAAGGTGATTTGACCATTGCTGGTGATTTAGGTAACGCTGCCTTGAACAATGTTAAAGCTGTTTACGGTTCAATTATCATCAACAATGCTACCAATTTGGCTGGGTTCTCTGCCGGTTCTTTGGAAACTATCACCGGTAAATTCTCCTTGACTGAATTGACCATCTTGTCAACCCTAGATTTGCCATTATTGACCACTGTTGGTTCAATTAACTTTGTCACTTTGCCAGCTTTGACCGCCATCAACTTGAACACCGGTATCACTGAAATCAACTCTCTATACATTTCAGATACTGCTTTGGAAAGTTTGGATGGTTTTGATGTTTCTTCATTAGATACTTTCAACGTTAACAACAACAAAAACTTGGCCTCCATTGAAGCCTCTCTACAAACTGTTAAGAGTGCTTTAGAAGTTTCATTCAATGGTGAAGACTTAGAAGCTACTTTTGATGAACTAGTATGGGCTAACAACATTACTTTCCGTGATGTCTCTTCTGTTTCATTAGCTTCATTGCAAAGTGTCAATGCCTCAATTGGTTTCATTAACACTTCAGTTACTGACATTGACTTATCCACCTTGACTACCATTGGTGGTTCATTGGCTATCACTTCCAACGATGAATTAGAATCAATTGACTTCAACAACTTGACTTCTATCGGTGGTGGTTTCGTCATTTCTAACAACACTGAATTGGATGAAATTGAAGGTTTCAAGAAATTATCCACTGTCGGTGGTGCCATTATCTTCCAAGGTAACTTCACTAATGCTTCATTACCATCTTTGAAAAGAGTTGCTGGTGGTGTTTCCATTGAATCCTCCGGTGAACTAGACTGTGATTCTTTCAACTCTTTAGACAAAAAAGGTGCCATCCAAGGTGATTCTTATGTTTGTAAAGGTGCTTCCACTTCAGTTTCAAGCTCCGGTTCTTCCACTTCATCATCTGAATCCTCTTCAACTGATGAATCCTCAAGCTCTAGTTCTGCTACTGCTACTGCTTCATCATCTGCTTCTTCATCCAAATCTAAAGGTGGTGCTGCTGGTAATGCCGTCCAAGCTGGTACTTTCTTAGCTGCCGTTGGTTCTTTTGTTTTGGCTTTGTTATAAGCTCATTGAAATGAGGGTTCCTATCTCACTCGTTACACATCACACATTTATAATCAGACCTTTTTACCTTCCAACCCCGAACCTCCATCATGCTGAGTCAAACAATTGATTCTCTCTGAATTTTGTTAATAAGAGGATAAAAGTAATAAAGTGCATTTTTTTTCTTATTTGAGCATTACTTCAGTTGTGTTCTCAAAATGTTAAACTGTTTTTTGTTCAGATACTCTTTGCCTATATCATGATTAGGAGAGCCTCTATAATTTTATAATTTTTCCCTGAGCCTTTTGCCAACTTGCGTTTTCAACTTTTGTTCTCCACTTTATTAATAGAAGATCTTGGTAGTTTGATGGTGAATTCTCATCGTCATTCAACTCTCTCTATCTTCGCCTCAAAAGCTTTACATATTTCATATGATTTTATACTATGTTTACTTCTTTAAATCCTGGCTATTCGTCAACCTTATTAATGATACTCTTGTTTCTATATCATAGTGTGACGGTTCTATGCAAAGCAGGCTCTACACCTGATGTATGGGTACCTACAAATAAGTCATGAATTACATATATGTTTCTCTTTCTCTATGGGAACTTGGCTGTGCAATCTATAAACCTTTACCATAATTACCACTTTCAAAGAACTCAAAGATGATGGCAACAATCTTCTCCAAAGCAGCTAACCACTCATTTAGTTGTTTCAAAACTTTCTCTTGATCATCACCCAGTTTGGCAAAAAAGTCTTTTCTATATGGACAAGCTTGCATGGCCAATTTGAAAACTGGCTTCACAACAAAACTATGATACTTGGACAATGTCTTACTATAGGCATCGTTGAAGGACTTGTTCAATTCCTTTGATGGGTCATCCACGGTTTCTCTAAGAGCTTGAGCTGTGAACTGCAATCCACGTGACAACCATAATAAACCTTGGGTGGCCTTGGTGGCTTTCTCAGCTTTCTCGTTCAGGACTAGATCTTGAAGGGTGGTTGATTTGTCTGGGGTGGCCAAGAGGCGAGTACGAATCTTGGCGACATTACCTTTCAAATCATTTTGAACGACTGTGAAGGCAGTTGATCCCAATAGATCTATTCCATGGTTAGTATATCGCTTCAAAATGAAGAACACGTATATGAAACATACCGAAAAGTTTGATTAGAGCCTCAGAGGCTTCTAGGAACTCAGAGGTTGAGATTTTTCCATCGACAATTGGGACATCGGTGAATGATCTTTTCTGTTCGTCAAAGAATGTGGACATGGTGTGATTTTAGTGAATGAAAGCGATGACTTCAATGGAATTTCAGCAGATTTGTTGAAGGTGGACATATATTTTTTTTTCGTGTTTACGTTTTCTGGTCGCTGAGCTCAGCCCAAAAAGAAACGGTAATAAAATTATTAGAGATCTGACTACGCGACTTTCTACTCTGATTTTTGTTCAATTTGATAACGAATTTTTATATTGGGAAGGTGTGGGGGTCCGGAGAATACTCAGATTCTTCCTTCTCTCTTCAATCTCAACTTCTCAGCGAAGGACAGTTTTTGGCCCGATGGTGGAGCTGGGGCTGGAGATGATGAGGCAGAAGCAGATGGGGATGGAGATGGTGTTGGAATAGGAGCTGGAGATCTAGAAGCGAAACCTGAGGATGGGCCAGCGCCAGCTCTTAAGGTTGGAGGTCTGTAACCACCAGTAGATCTTGGGGCTTGTGCAGCCATAGCAGCTTCTTCCGCAGCTCTTTGAGCTTCACGTTCTTCACGTCTCTTAGCATCTTGGGCAATTCTTTCGGCTTCCTGTTTCTTGAATGCCTCTTCTTCAGCTTGTCTCTTCATGTGGACTCTGTACTCAACCATTTTCTGCTCGTAGATTTCTTGACGAACCAATTCCAAGCGTTCTTTCTTAGCAGCTTCTAATTTCTTAGCATTCTCCTTGATCAAAGCTTCACGTTTAGCTTGAGCTTCTGCACCAATCTTTTCTTTGAAGCTTTGGTATTCTGGAAGGAATTTTTTCAATCTATCCTTCAACTCTAGTGCTTCTGTATGTTCTTTCTTAGCAGCAGCAATTTTCTTGGCTTTGAATTCTTGATAGACTTGCAAATCTCTTTCCTTTTGTAATTCAGCATCTTTTTCTAATAGAGGTAATTCGTATTTTCTGTAAGCTCTTTCGGTATGGTCCATTCTCTTGAATAATGCTTTAACACGAGTTTCAACGTCAGATTTATCTTTCTCTAATTGTTCTAATTGCATCATCAAAATCTTATCCTTATCGATTGCATCAAGGTTATCGATATCCAGCTTAATGATACCTTTGGCATTGATTTCCTCAACCAGTTTCTTCTTTTCTTGTCTTTGTAAAGCATCTTGTTCACGTTGTATTCTTTCCATTTCACGACGTTTGGCTTCTTCTTCAATACGTCTGATCTCAGCAGCTTTCTCCTCTTCCATTTTCTTTTGTTTCTCCTTGATCAATTCAGCTTCACGAATCTTCTTTTCCAAGTCAGCCTTTTGTTTACGTTCTTCCAACAATGCACGATTTCTTTCCAATTCTTCACGTTCTTTGACCAGAGCTTCAGTGGCAGATGCAATCAAACGTTCACGAACTTGTTTTTGCTTTTCAGCATATGATGAATCAGTGAACTTGGCAGAAGCATACAATGTTTGAGCCAAGTTAGCCAATTGGTTACGAACCAAGTCAGCAGGAGACGATTGCCACAAACCTTCAGTGTTTGGTGTCAATTCACTGAATGGATCACTATAGAAGGAAACAACACCAGCATCATGATCAATGTCAAACGATAATTGACCATCTCTACCAGCATTCAATAAAACTCCTTCGATTTCCAATGGTGATAATGCGAATGATCCTTTGAAAGTGGCCAGTTGAATCAAGAAATCCAATTTAACAGATTCATAAACTTGAGAAACACGTTCAAATAAACGGGTTAAGACAACTTTGACCAAAGCTTGAATATATGGAGCAAACTGAGCGTTTGATTCCAGCTGAGAGACAACATCATTTAGTTCCTCGCGGATAGATAATGGATGGAAGTCAGCCTCCAATAAAGTGTAAAGTTTCTTGACAGTTGGATCAACAAAATCAAAAATATTTTTAGTTAGAGCGTATTGAATCAATGATTCTCTGGTTGGAGCTCTTGGTAAGTTCAACAAAGAAGCTAAACGTTGTTGAGAATGCTTTGAGAAATCTTCACTGAAATCCAAATTGAAAGTTTCCTGAGGAATAGCTAACGAAGATAACAAGAAGATTGTAGAGTAACGAGTTAATTGTTCATCAGTAACATTTGGAGATTGACTGTATAAGTTGAAAAATCTGTGCCATGCTGCAGCATGGAATAAAGCATTGTCCGAAACCAAAAAGATTTTAGCCAAATTCTCGTAATAACTGACCATCATGTTTGGTTTTGGAGCACGTTTAGAAGCGGAGATCAAACCGTGAATATCTTCAACAGTTCTGAAAGCTTCTTGCCATAATTCCAATTTGACAGAGATGTTCAATTGTTGGAAACGCAAATCTAAAGAACGTTGTAAGGTTTCTGGATCTTGTAAATCAATCGAATTGGCATGTTTGATACCGGCAACTTTTTGATTGCTTTGGTTTAACAAGTGACCACGAATCAAATCTGAAAGTCTTCTGAATTCAGTCTTTCTGTTGTATTTGAAACAGAATTGATAGGCCTGTTGCACAATGTCGGTATAAGCAACTTCTAAACGGGAATTGTTTCTCAATAAATCCAAAACCAAACGGTATGATTCCCATAGGAAACGAATCCATGGTGTGACTAATTCTCTATCAGCACGGTCCTTTGACTGTTCGTTAAAGACAGATGATAACAAGATGTCTTCAGGAGTTTCACTAACCTCTAAATCATCTTCTTCATGAGTCAAACCAACTTGAGCTTGAACGGTTTCCAACTTTTCTTCAGCCAATTCAACTAGTTTACGTGTAACATTTTCCAAAGCTGGTAATCCAGTTTCGCTTCCTTGAGTGTTTTTTTTGAATTGATGTAAACCATCTTTCAAAGTGAAACCTTTAAGAGCATCAACACTTAATTTGACAAATAAGATAGCAATTGGTTCCAAAGCAGCTGGTGTAACTGAACGGGTCTTTTTTGAAGTTATAAACTCATGCAAAATTTGTAAAGCCGAGTCTTCTTTCCCAACAGCGATTAACTCTTCAGCTCTCTAAAAACAAAGGGATGTTAGTGAATCAACTTCAAGGACTTGCATTGACAATACATGGATCCGATTGTTGGGCTTTGTACCGCGACAACAGGTTCAAATAGTCATCAATCTTGGTAACAAGACATACTCTGAGAACGTTCTCAGGACGAATAATAGGAGGAGCCATCTTGAGGTAACAGCTGGCAACTTTCTCTTGATTTTATTCGGTGGTTTGCCAGGTTATTTGGCCATTTCTTTCAATTCTTCTGCACAGTTATAAAAAAAAAAATTGTGAAAAAAAAAACAGCCTCAGATTTACTCATTGCATTTTCGGCTCTAGGCAGCTTTGGGGGGAGTTCCTCTGCGTAAGTTTCAGCACTAAGTGGGGATCTATAGTATCGCGAATTTGCTCTGTGCGAACATTGAAGATTGTGTCAATTAATTCATGATGATATTTCATGTTATTCTTGGCTTAAAATCCACATTTTTGCTGTTATTGAATAAGTTTAATCTTTGGAGGAATGACCAGCTTGCTATATAAGTGGGTGCTGGGGAAGGTATGTGCTTTATTTGTTTTTACAGCAATCGTCTACTAACAATATCGGTTTCAAAAGACTGTTGGACAGGTTCAAGTCGGTGGACATAATGAGGACCCTTATTTTGAGGAAGTATGTTGCATATATCTCATGATTCAATGAGAAGTAATATCACCTCAAGGCCTCTATACTAATAACATTCTGCACAGATTCCACCAGAAGAACTCGGCCGTTTTCAGAGGGCAGGTGCTAGAAGGAAGAAGCCATTACCACCGGGCCTATCAGCGAATGATCAGAAGGTGTTGACAAAAATTAGAAGCAGAGCATACCATTTGGACTTAGCATTAACATGTTTTTGTGGCTGTCAAATAGGATGGTCTGGTATTATCGGGCTAATTCCTTGGGTGGGTGATTTCATTTGTGCATACTTGGCATGTCAACTTGTTCGAAGAGCGCAACAGATAGATGGTGGATTACCTGCATATATCCAAACACAAATGATGGCGAATATTGCTTTTGATTTTGGTATAGGATTGATACCTATTGTTGGTGATTTGATAAATATAGCATATAAAGCGAATTCAAGGAACTGTGTGCTGCTGGAGGAGCATCTGAAGAAGAAAACAGGAAAGAATAAGTTTCCCATGAACGATCTGGGTGGTACAGGCGCTGAAATCAAAGAGAATGTATGATGAGCGACTATTTGTATAATATTCAGAGACATTATCAACCCTACGAGAGGTCTGTTATTGATGTCATAATATCACATATCTCTTTGAAGAGCATAGACAATTTCTATATGTTACGTGCAAGTACGGCCTGAATTTCTATTCTCAATTTCAAACTCGTACAACAATTGGCTTATGATTTATTTCTTCGTCTTCTTCATCGGATAATATCGTAAGATCCACAATCTCAGCATCGGCTGGAATAATCCTTTGTTTGACTGGTCTTGCCGTCGTGGACGTTCTCTTGAACTTTGATAGATCCTCATTCAATATATTATCACTTGGGGTCTTCATTGATGCTTTGTAACTCACAACCGAGCTAACGGTGCTATCACTGGAGGTGACATTTGCCATGAGTTGTTGGCACTCTCGTGTCAATACGTCAGGATTAACTTTTGGAGCAGATCTCAGGATTTGCTCTTTAGTTGGAGGATCTTCACTGCTATCGCTTACACCTAAAGGTGACATTCCCCCATTATGGGAGTGAGACCTAGCATCATGGGGCCGGTTGCCCCATATTCTCGCAGAACCACGATTGAAGTATGGGCCTCTTCCTTCCAGTTGTAGTGTCGGTACTTTGTAATGATGCTGCTCGTAGTAATTTCCAGTATGCATCGACGGGATTGGATGGTAGTTCTGAGGGTAGAAGACTGATTGGTATAGAGATCCTTGTGGTCGTGATTTGAACTTTTCGCGAGGTCCATGTGAATAATTATGTGAAGGAACATTTGAAGAACGCTCCCTAGCTTGTTCAAAACCTCTCCTGATATGTTGATCTCTTTGTCCATCCTGAACTGAGATCTCTGGTTTGACTTCCAAATTATGGTGTCCTTTATTAGCGTCACTGCCACCGTCTGCATCAAGTCTGTCATCGACCTCATCATCATCATCATCATCATCATAGATTTCATCCTCTTCACTTTTCTCATCAGTTTCTTCCTCAATCTCATCTTCTGATTCCTCTGAATCCTCATCAACCTCAACGACAAAGTGACCTTCATGCTCTTCTTTCACCTTCATTTTTCCATTTGCCTCTTTCATGATGACATTCTCTATCGTCTCTCTTTGTAAAGTATGGCTTGATGTATCTCCATTCAGTTTTGGTCTCTTGGCCACCATCAAGTCATGCTCTTGCTTCACTCTCTTCTCCATCTTAATAAAATCATCCTTCACAGGTGAAGTTGAACGAGACTCTTGTTTAACCGAATCAGAATCAGAGTCCATTCTAATCCTCAAATCAAAGTTGGCATCTCTTGGGTTTCTAGCAACTGGAAGTGCAATTCCACCATGTCTGGCAAATCTTCTTCCAGGACCATCACTTCTTGCCATTAGCTTTCGGTATTCATCAATCGTCACATGAGCATCAGTGTCATCCAGCGTAATTGATCTTGAATGTGGGGAAATTCTGGTCTCTGGCCATGCCATACCATATAATCTTTGATGTCTTGTGCATCTTGGACAGTATTTTTTGAATTCGTGGAAAGAGTCCAAAGTGAAGTACACACCACAATGACAACAATCATAAACATCTGGTTTTCCTTCTTTGTAGGCTTGAGTCTGATAGAGTTTGTGTAATGTTCTGTTGATCTGGCGTTCTTTCATGTAAATTTCATTATCAGTCCCTCTTCCTATGTGTAGGGTATCTAAAGATTTATCTAGCGGATATTTGCTTAATATTGTGTTGGCTTGACGTTTAGTTGAGGCTTTGATCTGTTCTCTTTTTCTAAGCCTTCTTCCACCAACAACATCGCTTTCTGGTTCAGCATGTGAGTCAATGAGTTTGGAGCGAATAGCAGTAAGGACTCTTGGTGCCGATCTTTGACGTCTGCGATGGGTACCCTCTTCAACATCACTCTGAAACTCATCTGTGTCTATTTGAAGTGGAGTATCTGACGAATCTGATTCTGAGTCACTACTGATGTCTCTAACATTATCTTCTGTTTCTTTTTCATCAGATTCACTACCACTATCAATCATTATAACATCAGGCTCGTTATCCGAATCACTCTCTGATGAGCTGACTTCTATGAATGAAGCAGTATCCGGAATAGAGAATCTCTCAGGATCAAAATAACCGTGTTGGAGTCTCTCACACGTTGCACATAGACAGTCCTTATTATCTTTACCAAAGTAACTTGGGGAGTACATGACTGTGATTTCTTCACCAGGGAGTATCTTCCTCACTGCAATGATTTTCAAACCGGACCTCGTTGGAGCAAATTTTGCATTTGGATCACAATTATGATTGACAAACCTACTTGGTCCCAGCATCAGCTTAGCATGAATGTCACTTGTAGTATGGAAAACACTGAAATCATTTTTATCAAGATTTTCTTCACCTGAAGGATCCAATGATGCAAAGGTACCTTGTAAGAATTGTATTTCATCGTCAACATCAAAAGAGGTTCTTGCGACAACGCACGCTTCATGAACACCGCTTTTGATTTCATATCTATCAGTTGTTCCTAGCTCGAAACCACAGGAAGGTTGAAATATCTCGATGTATTTTCTTGCATGTTTTTTGAATTCAGCTCTCTGATTAGCATCGTACCTCTGAAGGAATGTTTGAGTCATATTATGTTTCATGAACTTGTTAAGACATTTTGACACGTTCGACTTTGGTGGATCAATCACGTACTTCTTCAATATTCTTAGCACAACTTTATCACTTATTGTTAGAGGCTCTTGGAACCCTTTCTGTATTTTTCTTGTCTTGATCCAGAAGTATGTATTATCTATCAGATTCCTTGACAAAAAGTCATCTGACTCAGCAAGTTGAAGCCACGATAGTGGGGCCATATCACAATATCAGAATGGTGGGTTAATTCTTGTTCTATGTTTTGTTGTGATGATGTATTGTCAACAATGACATTATACAATCTAAAATGGCCGTAATGCAAAATGGAACAGGTGTTGATCTTTCTTTCCAGCTATTTATGTTGTTCTTCCAGAGCCCCACAACGTGACGGTAAGCTATAAGCAAGAAACTCTCAGATCTTTAGCTGAAACCTCAACGCAACAAAAGGTGAACTGTCAACTCTGGAAGTCCGTTGTGAAAATCATTTCACGGAAAGTGTCCAAATTCGGAAATTTACAACATCAACGCGCTACAATAAAGCTACTCGTGCGACAAAAGGAAAATCTGCTTGCCTATACAAAAAACAGTAAACCAAATTGTTCAGTTCTTTAACAAGTGCCAAAATCACGTGTATATATGTATTTGTATTCAAGTCTACTCATGCCGTAGAGGCCATCAACTCCAGTAGCTTCTCAACAGAATCCTTGGAGTATTTGGCAGTGTTGATGTTGGATAGTGCCTTTTTTATACCAACATTGAGTCTCTTCTTCTCCATACTGGCCAATGAATTTAAAATCTCAACACGGGAGTTGTCATCGCCAAAGCCTGTCTCAATCATCACATTGTTGAATTCATCCAATGTACTTAAGTTTGGAACTGAAACTTCATCATCAAAACAGTCCAAGATATCCATTGACTGAAGAACACTATAATGACTGGTGGTTGATATAATCAATAGACGACGATCCTGAGAAGGTTTTCTAGTCAAGCCAGTAATAACAGTCTGTAGAATGTTGTTAGAAAATCTTGGTCCTATTGGAACCCATTCCACGATTCTCTCAATTGAATCCAAGATAACGATGTTTAATGGAGATTTGTAACTGTCTCTGAAAACATTATCAATGTAAGCAATCTTTGCTGTTTCTGACATTCCAATCATAGCTTTAGCTGAGATCAATCTGATGAATGGGAAATTAGAAGCCAAAGCTATGGAAGCAGCAAGAGCAGTTTTACCGGAACCAGGTGGACCATGTATTAAGACGGATAGCAATCTCAAATTATGATCATCTTTCACTTGACCAACATGACTTGCTCCTGTTTCTAGGATTCTATCAATGTTTTTTGAATATTTGATGATCCCTCTATCGATACATGATTTGAGATCTTCTTCACTGACACCAAAAGCTGGGGTAACTTCACTCAATGCATTGAGGAAATCTTGTCTTGTAACCTTTAAATCTTTCAAATCTTTGGAGCTGAATTTGGATGATCCTGATCCAATATTCACTTTTTGATTCAAAGCAAATGATGAAGCACTTTTAACTAACCCTTCAAGCTCAGCACCTGAAAAATTCTTGGTAAGAGCAGCTAATTCTTTCAAGTTTACATCTGAAGATAATGTACCATTACTTTTCATTTTCTTTGTTTGGATTTCAAGAATTTGTAAACGACCAGCTTCATCTGGTAAATTGATTTCCACTTGAACCTCAAATCTACCTGGACGTAGAAGAGCACTATCAATCAAGTCACGACGATTGGTCATACCAATAACCAAGATATTATTTAATTGATCAACACCATCCATTTTCGCCAACAATTGATTGACAACGTTATCACCCACGCCGGTACCATCACCTCTTGAACCTCTTTGTTTGAACATGGAGTCCAACTCATCAAAGATAATAATGTGTAGTGAAGATTCATCTCCTTTCGATTTGTATTCAGCTTCAGCATCTTTGAACAAATTACGGATATTCTCTTCGGATGACCCAACATATTTACTCAAAATTTCGGGACCATTGACAATCTTTGGCTCTCTGGCATTAAGCATAGTACCGATTTTTCTAGCAATCAAAGTTTTACCAGTACCTGGAGGACCAAACAATAATAAACCTTTAACATGGTTTATACCTAGTTTCTCAATAAGAGCAGGTGGAAAGATACGACTTGCAAATGCTCTTCTAAAAATCTGTGTAAACTCCTTATCTAAACCACCAACACCCATATCTTCAAACTTGAAATCGGGTCTAATAACTGCATCAGCTCTTGGTCTAATTGCACTTGACTTTATATTCACAAGACCGTCTCTACCTTTAAAGAAATTTATGATGGTCTGTGGTAATAGTAGACCTTTGGTAGTAATCGAAGTCGATGCAGGACTATCGCTGTCCAGATCAGCTAAGTCAACAGCTTGAATACTTTGAACTCTTATTTCAAAGATATGACCTTTGTATTCGAATAGGAACAACTGTGTTGGTGAGAAAATTTGGGATTGAAATTTAGAGGAAAGTGCTTTTGCCAAATCATCTTGATCAAATGGAGTATCAACAGCTTTATTTCTAGCTCTAAATGATATTTCCAGATTCAAAGTACCAATGTAAGCCTGTTTCCCGGTTTCTGCCAAGATATCGTATCTTCTAGCCTGAAAGGACTCGCCCAATGACAGCTCAGCCCATAGTCTTTGAGTACCGTTCAGCCCAATCTCACCCACAGGAGTTGAAGGTGAGTGTCTAGTATTGAAGACAAAAAAATCCTTGAGCACTATGGCCACACCATCTGGAAAGTCGTGTGGGTTGACAGCAGCAACATTTGCCAAAGCATAGTTGTTGTCTGGACAGTTCCCAACACGCATATCTTTAGGAGGGCCAACAGGAACCGGTTGATGTTTGTTGTGATTAAAAGGCAACTTGTTCACTAACCCGCCACCAAATCCAGAAGAGGTTGATGTTGCGGCAGAGGAATTCTCACGAGGTCTTCCGAATCCAAACTTTTCCATTCTTTAGTTGAAATGGGTATGCAACTGGTTATTTGGATGGGATTGAGGCGATGTTGCTCGTAGTTTTATAAGAACAAGTAAGTTATATTATAGGCCGCGCGCTATAATTATAGCGAAATCTCCTGGCACACGATGAGTTCGCGGGTTGTTAACTACGGCCCGTGGCTGTCTGATATATATGAGCATATGGAACCGGTTGGACTCTGAAAGATGCTTATACTACGCTGGGACTTCGGCAGATTGAGAATTGTGAGAACATTGATGTCTTCAGTTGGTACCTCATTGGTTACCACCACCAGATGTTGCAAGCAGTATGACGACCGGAACTATATACATCCAGTACTTCTGTATGAATGTCTGTGGGACTTCCTCTTTCACTTCTCCGGTGACAGCATCCTTCTGGATCTTGATATCTCGTAATGAAGGTTTAGCACCAATTAGAGCTGGTTTGATATTTGCAGTGATACCATTTGCATTCGTTTTTCTGAAGGAGATTGAGATAAGCTCGCCAGTCTTTGGTTTTGTAGTTAACGTTAATTCATAGTTCCAAGGTTTGCTCAGGACCTGAAGAGCATGGCATTGTGAGTTTCCGTTTATTTCAGCACCAATACAGTATTGCTGGTCAGCCTCTTCAGCAGAATCGAGTAGTATTTCTGGGAAATCCACAATCTCAGCTTTTCCGACAGTGTGATTATAGGTCAACAATCCCAGGTCCAAAGTTTTCCCAGAACTCAAAGAACGCGCAAAAAGTCGGACAGGCGCGGTAGCTGTCGCCACTGAGATCATGCTGAGGTAGAAAGTGACCAGAAAGGAAAGGTTCATGGTGGGTTTTGAGGGTTCTGTCTCGATTCTGTTTTGTGTGGGTTCTCCTAATCTCTCATGTTTTTTTTTTCACGCCTGGGCTGAAAACCTCAATCATCAAGCTAATTAAAACAGCTGTCATCAACAGAACCTGTCACTTTTCCATAACAATTGGCTGGAACATGAAGATTTGTACGCTGCTATCGGCGGGTCTGATGGCTCGGATCGTCTCCTCAAGATTTGTGGTTGACGATGACATCTTTGCTTTCCCAAAAGTGAGTATTTCCGTGTTATCTCGTTGCACCAGTCTCACTAACCAGCTAAAGTACATAATCAAGTATGATAACGAGAACTTTGTCACCAACTACGAAGCTGAGAAACTGTTGAACGAACTACATGAAAACGTCTCCTATGAGGTACTCAAAACTTCCTCTAACAAGTATCTCTGCTCTATCCCAAATCTACCTTCCCAAGACGACGATGATGTTCTACTTCCTACGATTAATCAAACCAATCAAACATCAAACCTAAACGAACTATCGAAAACAATCTCAGACGCACTTGAGAATATATGTTTTATTGAAAATGCTGTGTTTTGGAAGTATACCTATTGTCATAAGAAATCGTTCACTCAGGTACATGGCAAACTGAAATACGATCTAGGAAGACCAAACCCCAATGAACATTATCCCGAATTGAAGCTTATCAAGGAAAGCGGAATATGGGCACTCTCGCATGTCCTGGACAATGGCACCATTTGTGATCTCACGGGAGATCCTAGAACTGTTGAGATTCAATATGTTTGCAATCCAGAAAGCGAAGATCATAAGTTCAATATGAACTGGATTCGTGAATACAAAACATGCCATTATGTTTCACAGATACATATTCCCCAACTATGTCAGGTAGATCTATTCAAGGATTCGAGTAAGTTAATGAATGATGTCACTTGTCAGAAAGTTGTTGATGTTGACAATGACTCAATATCAAAAGGCGACTTGGTTCTCGGTGAAGTATTCACCAACCACCCGTCAAAGATAAACTTGATTGACTATAGCATTGAGAAGATTGGTCCATCATTATCCGCTGGCCATCCACTGTCAAACAAAGATCCTCTCATGGTCCTAATTGATACCTCAGGAAGTTCTGACCTTGTACAGAGATTTGGCAGCTGCTTCTTCAGAAGCTTGAGATACGGTAAACTGTCTCCAGATCCTCAAAGTCTGATAGCAACTGATCTCATTTTTGAAGTCTATGTCTATGATAAAAGTGGGAACTACCTAACAACATTGACTGTGGAGCAGACAGTGGAGGAAAATCTATCAATAACAGTGAGAGAGAATGAAAACAAATCCTACCTTGTGTCTAATTTTAGGCTAAGGGAACAGAGTCATGAGCCCGAAGCACAACTAAAAGATGGAGCAGCTACGGAACCGAGCACCCCAGAACCTCAAGAAGTTCAGGATATTCTTGAGCAAGAGTTCTTAAGTGGGGAAACGTCGGACGGTGAGGATGTTGCTCAAGATACTGACAAACAAACCCATGGGGAGGATTCGGGCTCCACCTCTCCTCAAAATGTCTTAGAGGATATTGACAGTGACGAACAACTTCACCAGGATCAGGAACAAGGCAATAATGAACAGGAATTGGAGGCGAAGGAAATAGATCACGACGAGTTATGATACAAATGCTCTATGTTGAACATGCAACTAAAAAACAGTGTGATTATGGCATAAAACAGTGTAGTGAACCCACTCACTCTTGTAAAACAAATATATAATAAAGACATATAAAATTCAGAGACCAATTAACGATTATTTCTCCCTCAAATGAACCAAAACCATTCTGTAAGTAGAGTCCTTCTCTAAGAGACTCATTATTCGACGTAACCATATTGTAGATGAAATAACTATCTAAGAAGACAGTATCATAAGAACGCAAAAACACGAAACATAAAAACAATTGTTCAAACCAGGGATCTTTATCAAGCTTCATAATAGTCAAAGCTTTTTCCCACTTCGACCAACTTATCAGAGATCTCTCTTTTCAACCTCAACCCATCGTCTTTGAGATCTCTTAAATTGACATTATTGGAATCACCAATCCAAATCCTTAATTCAGCGACTATTCTCTCTATAGTCTCTGAATCAGCTCCTATTCCCAACTCTTCTTCGACATCAGCTCCATCTTTCAGCCAGGATTTTGGAAATTTTTGAACCAGTCTAAACATAGCGATGAATGACAGGAGAGTTATTTCATTCCTATTCAATTTGATATATTTCAATAACTTGGAGGTTTCTAAACGGTGATGTGAACGTGAGTATTTCAAAATTGATGATGAAACTAGTGCATTGAATAAATCTTGGGATAAGAGTCTTTGAAATGTTGGTTTCAATGTACAGATACTGCTGTTAGAATCGTAGGATGGGGTTGGAGAATCGCTCTTCTCTAGAGGTTTATCTTCCTTCTCGTCTTCTTCATCATCTTCGCTGTCATATTCTTCTTCTTCTTCCAGTATATCATCGAGCTCAAAACTATCACCCTCTTCAGCTTCATGGACCACACTATTATCAAAGCTTTTGATGATAGAATCCCTATCTGAAACGACTTTTTCAACTCCCTTTTTAATTTCTTTATCGTCGATGGCCCCATTTAACTCCTCCTTTATGATTAGAGACTTAGATTCTTCATTGATTAATCTCAAAGTTGAATCCAAATATTTCTCATTGAGGATTGACTTGAATAGTTTGATTCTAATATCAACAATGGATCTCTTTGGGGCTAAACTTTCAGCTAAGCTCAACTTGGTCCATAGGTCCTTCTTCGTTTCCTTCAACTCATCATCATCCAATTTGGCCAAGTTTGAGTTGTTGAAAGTCAAATCAATATACTCTAGCAAGACTTCACGGAAGAATTCATTCGCTCTCAAGCTTGATAACAGTTGCTTGTAGTCATATGCAACTCTTTCATCATGTAAAATCAATTCATAACCTTTATCATTGATACCTCTATCACAGTTCGTGTTGATTTCCAGACCTAAAGATAAATTCAGTAGTCTTCTGAAAACCTCCGAATCTCCATTTGCTGAAGATTTAAGGTCCTTGAATAAATATCTCAAATTTGTATCCGTAACTTTTTGATTTGCAATTTCATTCAAACTGTTCTGGATTACTGATGGCAGAATGTTCAAAAGCGATGATAAATCAGAATAGGCAAGTAATAATTTGGCAATAACAACTTTTCCAAATGAAACTTCGAGTGATGGTTTATAGGTATGCAACTTCAATAAAATATAGAGGTAATTCCATGGTTGTTTCTCCCTTGAGGGTTGTATGATGGACGAATTAATCATTTGATTAATCTCAACATCGGATGGTTCACTCTTCTTCTGATCACCAGCATTTATGAACACTAACTCTTTGAGTAATTGATACCATTCTCCCAGTTTAACACTCTCACACTCCTTACCAGTTGCAGAATCTGTACTCTCAGCTTCAAAAACATTAAAAATGGACGGAACAAAAATGTACAACAACGACAATGAAATGAATGAGAATCTCACGACATCCAACAACACGTGGAATTGTGGGCTTGACAACAACGGGAATGCACTTAATCCACGATAATCATAATCAGCACCACCATTTAATAAGTTTGTGCCAACCAGTGTAGTCAAACCTCCCATCAAAATTTTCCCTGATAATCCCATTTGATATGGATTTTGCTGGGAAACGATATTCAGCGGCTGACCATTGATATCGGTAGCCGGTTGGAATTGACCAGATTGTTGAAACCCTTGATGCTGTGGAGGAATAGGCACTTGTTGTTGTAATTGAGGTGGAGGCGGTGGTGGGTTAATTCCAAACTGTTGTGGGAAAATCTGAGGTTGCTGCGGTGCTAAGGTTCTCAAGAGCTCTCTTAGGTGTTCATTCTCGGAAACCAAACTAGCATTCTTCCTTTCCAAGTGCTTGATATACTCAGTGGCTTTTGTCAAGACACTTGCCTTGTTAACTTTCGAAGGAGGTGATAATCCTTCTAAGTCATCCATGGAAGTATTCGTGTCACCTGCAGCTACTCTCAGTGTTGGAACTGAATCTCTCAGTGCTGTGATCTTAGAGTTGATATTGGTTCTATACTTCTTCTCGATGATATTATGACTGGATCTATCTTTCTTTGGTTTCACAACTTTATTGTTCGACGTTCTAGCACTGGAGAGTGTGGAATCTGAAGCTTCTTTTTTCATTGGTTTGCTGAAGTTCTTCAATAAGTCATCAGCATCATCACCCTCTTCTTCTGCATCTTCATCTTCTTGTTCTTCGCCTTCTTCGATTTCATTTATAGTATAGTTTCTTTCCAATCTATTTGATGGGCTAATTAGACTTGATGGAGAAATACTATCACTGTACACTGGGGACTGAAAAGCTTTCTTTTCATCAATATCAAACCCAGTGAATTCACCATTAGAATAAATATCAACGTCATTTGAAGGTTTGTTCCAATCATCGTCTTCTTGGAAGAACATTTCTTCAGGCGAAACGCCATATGATGAAGTTTTAGCACTTGAAGAGGATATTTCTATATCAGATTGTGACAGAGTAGGCAGTGATGAATTGGATAAGGATGCCAACAAGGCGTCGGTATCCTCAAATGAATAGAAAACAGGGTCCGTCATTATTTGATGATCACTCTGATGGTCTTGGACTTAGCCCGGGACAAAACAAAAGCGCAGAGCAGCTAAATTAGCAATGGGTGAACGATTATAGCCAGTATCTCCTGTTTTGAGGTTGGTTATAATAATTTGCTACTTGATGTGGTTCTAGCAAAATGATAACTGGGACTTGGTCTGATTGACAATCTAAAAGGAAATATAATAAGGGAAGATGTAGTAGGAATTGGAGTCCGAACCGTTCCAATCTTAGCCAGCTGTTCTATTGGCGTTGCTCTGCGAAGCTCAGAAGTGGAATAAAAACTTCTTCCGCTGCCTTTTTATTGTTGATGATTTTCCAGTTTCCATCTTTCTGATACAAAAAAAGAATAAAAAAAAGAATTCGAGAACTTCACCAAAATCGATACGGGCGCACTGTCGGCAGAAGCGCTCATCCCCAAAAGGTAATTTCGTTGCTCGCGACTCTTTCAGTGATTTCCCCAAAGGGAAATTGCGAAAGATGTTGGCATTGTTGAGTCCGCAGCACATTTTCGCAAATTTGTCTAGTACTAGAAATTGGCAGATTTTAGTGACTATTTTCGCGATTTGTTTATTCACATCTGGAGACTATGACAACAGGATCAAGTCACCAACTGCATAATAGACATAATCATGCATGAACTTAAGACATCTCCAGTTTGCCGTCTCTGGCCGAATTTGCGAAAAGGCTTGGGGGCTCTTCATGAACTAGAACACCAAAGAAGAACCGAATAGAATGCAATAGAAATTGCTCGTTAGCCTTGTCCTCGTGAAATTTTGCTTGTCGATCTTGGTTATATTGATGCTGGTAATTGTTGTACGATTTTTATCTTGCTATGATCGTTGCTTTCGTATGTTGTGTAATATGTTAGCTGATTCCTGGTAAACCATGAGCCCGTATTACAATAATCCCATGAATCAGAGTAGTTATATTATTTATATCAGTCAGAGAACATGAGTTGACCGCGGGGAGGTAGTACCATGTATATAACTGTGTTCGGTATATCCCGTTGACCGAGGTAACCTTGACAGTGCTACGACGGATTTCTGTAACCAGGGGATCAAAACTAACACATAACAATGTCTAGACTTTGGAGCTGTCCAACTGAGAATTGTTGATCTGAAATGCCTATACACTGTATCATCAGTCATCACTAGCATCACTCTCTGACAACTTGCAAATGCTTTATGGTTAATGAACTAACTCAGCAAGAAGGGTCAGATCAATCAGATTTATTATGTGGTCTCTTGACCGGCCTCTGAATAGTCACAGTTGTTGGTTAACCTCAGATGGAGAGCCGCCTGCTGACTGACGTACTTATAACACAGTTACTGGAAAAGACTGGTTGCTGGTGATTGACTGGGTTGCGTGGTGACTGGTGACTGGTGGGAACAAATAGTGACACTTGATCAATGACCATCAAAAACCATTACTCGGAAGCTGGGTACAAAGTACAAAGGGCCAGGATTGATGAGAAATGAACGATCAGCGCCATCTGTGAATGCTTCAATTTAATTTAACCATATATAGGCAAAGCACATCATCGGACAGCCAGCTCACGTGTATTCGAAGGAAATCAGTGTCTGGAAGTGGCACCGAATTTTTATGACGATGATTACCCCTGTCAGATGGTTGGTTTTGTTTGGCACACATCACACATCACCTCCACTATCCTCCAATATCGAGCACCTTTGCACCTTCTTCTCTTCTGCGAATCAAACTGGAAAAGTTACCCTCCTTGTCTACATGATGTGATCATCTGTCACGTGAACTATCACATGACCAATAATTACCCTATTTGTCCTTTCGGTCAACCCGCCAGTTTGAAATTCCTTCTGGAAAAATCGTCGAGTTTTTTCAAGTTAGAAAAGTCGCCACAAAGAAGAACTCTTATCAGCTTCTGTTTGTTTACAAATTCGTTCAAGAACCACTACACATATAAGTTCATCATGTCCTCATCGAAAAGAATCTCTAAAGAACTAAATGATTTAGGAAGGTACGTATCTCCTTCTGTTTTATTCATTGTCAGCAGGCAGAAGAAACACCATTTCCATCATTCTTTGACTTCCTCATAATCCCCCTTTTTGGATCTTACAATTGTGTGTCGATTACCAGCTCTCATTCAATCGCACATTGCTGGTCACCGCTCACCACCATATGATCTAACTCATGCAGTCGCAACACTCACTTTTCTTTTAAGTAGCGCCATGCTAAGTAGTGCATTGCTGTTGATCTTGTTTTGACGTCAAGTGCCGGATGCCAGAAGAATGTCGTGTGAGAAAAGAATCACTCTAAATGAGTGATTCAGAATCCATCTTCAGCTGTCAAAGTTTCACTGATACTTGTTCAAGAAAAGATTCGACGATGTTATTGTGATTTCTGCCCCCTGTCATTGAAATCCCTGTTTGGTGTAGATTTACTAACAATACCTACCCATAGAGATCCCCCATCTTCATGTTCCGCAGGTCCAGTTGGTGAAGATTTGTACCATTGGCAAGCATCTATAATGGGTCCAGCAGACTCCCCATATGCTGGTGGTGTCTTTTTCTTATCCATTCACTTCCCAACAGACTATCCATTCAAACCTCCAAAAATTCAATTCACAACTAAAATCTACCATCCAAATATCAACTCCAATGGTAACATTTGCTTAGATATATTGAAAGATCAATGGTCTCCTGCATTAACTATCTCCAAAGTGTTATTGTCTATCTGTTCACTATTGACTGATGCTAATCCAGATGATCCACTAGTGCCAGAAATTGCTCATATCTACAAGACCAATCCAGAACTTTATCAGAAGAATGCTAAAGAATGGACTAAGAAATATGCCATCTGATCATGTTTTATTCTTGGGGGTGTTTTAAAGAGGCTAGGGTGTTGATATACTTCTTTTGTTGTTAGATGCTCTAAATATTCATCTGTAACTCTATAAATGAAATACAGAAATACACCAAAGATTAAAAAACTGATGGTTATATAAAGGTATTGTAAATACAGGCTTGCATTAGGGTAATCACTTTCGTGTAATGATGTAGAAGCTCTCCAATCATAACATTGTATTTATAAACTTGTCTGGTCGATCCCCAGACCAGTTTTTTCTCCTTCAGTTTCTCCAAAGCTGTACTTGGTTGTGGTACAGCCGAAATCTATCAAATGTAGACACCATCAACCACCAAAACCTAGAAATCTACAATATTAATTGATCTGAGGACAATTCCATCTTCTCCGTATATGCTGGTTATGAGCGACTGTTCGCGATCTCTATGCGTGATGAGCTTTGCAAAAAAATTTTATTTGGCTGAAAAGTAAATAAGTGAAAATCTAAGAGCCTTCCATAAAGACTAGGATTCCTGTTTGTCTCGTCAGTTCAAGCTCTTGATTTTATAAATTACAGCTGCACAATGGATGGTGTGAAACTGAATCTTGCTAGTCTGAAAGACAAGGTTGCCAGTAAGCTGGAATCAAGCAAGAATAAATCTAAGCAGAACAAGAATAAAAAATCGAGCAAGAAACAACAGGATGATGCTCCAAAATCAAATTCGGATGCTCCATCAAGTAAGGTCAACACTCCAAAGAATTCTTCAGGGAAGAAAGGGAAGAACCCTGAACTAGAGGAAGCGATCCGTCGTGAAGCTCTTGAACTAGGTGCTACTGAAGATGACCTGAAATTATTAGAGGATGTTGATGATGGTGAAGAAAGTGAACAAGAATTCAATGATGCTGATGGAAAATCTGAAAAGACTCTTGGTGATGATCTAAATAAGTTCATGAAAAGTATTGGCTTGGAAAACAGTCAGCCTGTTATTGTTGATGATGCTGAAGTTGAGTCTGAAGAGCAACAACCAGAAGCCGATGAGGGTGATGAGGAACCAGAACAAGAAGAAGAGGAAGATGAAGATGAAGATGAAGATGAAGATGAAGATGAAGATGAAGATGAAGATGAAGATGAAGATGAAGATGAAGATGAAGATCAGGAACCAGAGGAAAAGGCTTCCAGTGAAGATGATGAAGAACAGGAACAAGAGGCTCCTAAGTCTGCTGTTCTCGCTAAACCTGAAATAACACATAGAAGAGTTGATCCGTCTACTGTTGTCAACACCACAAGATTAGCTATCCCAGCTCAACTTGACTGGTACAACATTCCAATTGATCTTACAGAAAAGTCTGAAACCTTAACCACCGAACAAATTGATAAGCTTTATCAAAGAGGTAAAGAAGCTTTGGAAGCTGATAACAAAGTATACTATGACGAGTTCTCCAAGACTTCATCTCAAAGAAAGTTTTTGTCACAAGTCCTGAGTGATGGTACTTTGAGTGATAAAATATCAGCCTTAACTTTGCTGATTCAAGAAGCTCCTGTTCATAATGTTAAATCATTGGAGATGTTGTTGGGTTTGACTAATAAGAAATCAAGAAATTCTGCATTACAATCAATCAATGCTTTGAAAGATTTGTTAGTTAACGGATTGTTACCAGATAGAAAGTTGAGATATTTCAAGAACCAACCATTGAATTTGATGCTAAGTAAAAAACAATTAGCTTTGTTCTATTTCGAAGATTTATTGAAGAACCTATACTTCCAAGTGATCCAGGTACTCGAAAGATTATCACACGATCCTATCATTCATGTTAGAATGAACGTTGTTTCACATATATTTGATCTGTTGAGAGCTAAACCTGAACAAGAGGCGAATCTCTTGAGACTGGGTGTTAATAAAATTGGTGATATTGATAATAAAGTCAGTGCCAAAACCTCATTTCAGATCTTACAGCTGGAACAGGCCCATCCAAACATGAAGAAAATCATCATTGATGCTGTCATTGATGCTGCTTTCAAGAAAAATACAGACTATCATACCAATTATTACGCTATTTTGACTTTGAATCAAACCATTTTAACAAGACGTGAGGAGGATGTTGCTAATGAGTTGGTCAAGACATATTTTGCATTATTTGAGAAATTACTCATTGAATCCGACTCTCAAGATATTGACTCTGTTAAGAAATCAAAATCAGACTCAAAAGATAACAATTACAAGAATAGAAAGAAGAATTTCAAGAAGGGTAAGAAAGGTGGGAAATCAATCAAGAATGAAAAAACCGAAGAAGAGGTCATCGAAGAGAAAAACTCCAAATTATTCTCTGCTCTACTGACTGGGTTGAATCGTTCGTTCCCATTTTCAGACCTACCAACAGAGATCTTTTCGAAACATTTGGAAACGCTATATAAGATTACTCACTCGAGTAATTTCAATACGTCTGTTCAAGCTTTAGTTTTCATCTTCCAGATTGTTCAATCACAAAAAGTCAATACTGATAGATTCTACAAAACTCTATATGAAAGTTTATTTGATTCAAGATTAGTCACTTCATCAAAACAGGGTATCTACCTGAATTTGTTATACAAAGCTTTGAAACAAGACTCAAACATTACAAGAGTTTTGGCTTTCGTCAAAAGAATTGTTCAGATCTGTTACAATTGGCTGAATGTTGGGCCAGTTGCTGGTATGTTTTATTTATTGATGGAATTAGAGAAAGCAGTACCACAAATTAGAAATCTAGCAATCAACACACCAAGTGATCATAAATATGTTGATGACGACTCAGAAGAAGAGACTTTCAAAGATGTTGACTCAGACAAAGAAGATGGACAAGATGTTAAAACCACCGTTACAAAAGAAGTACCACAATATGATGGACGTAAGCGTGATCCAAAATACAGTAACGCTGATGTTTCGTCAATCTGGGAAATCAACGAGTTCTTGAATCACTATCATCCAACTGTTCAACTATATGCTGAAAGTTTCTTGAATCAAGGCAAACAACAAAAACCAGAGTTAGGTTTATTCACATTAAGTCATTTCTTGGATAGATTTGTTTATCGTAATGCTAAACAAAAACCAGTCACGAAAGGTTCATCCATCATGCAACCTCTTGGGGGTGCTCATACCGGATCATTGTTGGTGAAGGCATCAAACAAGTCTATCAGTGATGTTCCAGTGAATACTGAGAACTGGTTAGAGAAGAAAGTGGAAGAGATTAGACCTGACGAATTGTTCTTCCATCAATATTTTGTTAGTAAAGATAAAGGTCCATCCAGATTAAACGAGCCTAAAGATGAAGACTTCGATGTTGAAAGTGACCTAGATGATGCTGAAGTTTGGGATGCGTTAGTCAAGTCTCAACCAGATATTGAGGATGATGGTTCTGATTTGGATGAGCTCAGTGATTTGGATGAAGAGGATTTCAGTGATATAGATGATGATGATCTTGAGGATGAAGAGGAAACCACCGAAGCTCCAAATTTCATTGATGATGAAGCTGAAGAAGATGTTGATAGTTCTGATATTGAACTCCAAGCCATTGGTATGTCGGATGAGGACGATGAAGAAGAAGATGAGGACGATGAAAATGAAAAGGTAGATGATTTCAAAGGATTCTCCGAAAGTGAGGATGAAGAGGCGGAACTATTTAAAGGGGATTCAGAGGATGAATTCAACAGTGATGAAGAAGTTGAAACCAAACCAGCCTCAAAGAAACGTTCGAACGACGATGACGAATCAGGAAAGAAGGCTTCTAAGAAATCCAAGAAATCCAAATTCAAGGAATTACCAGTGTTTGCTTCTGCTGATGACTATGCCAAATACTTGGAGTCTGATGAAGAATAACTCATGGAAGAGTCGAAAAAGACAGGGACCTCGAGCTAGAATTCTAACAAACTTACTTGGTGAATTGCCAAGTATCAAACTTGAACTCCCTGTTGGACTATAGTGCACTACAAGGTATATATTAAGCAATTAAGATGTCTTTTGCTCAAAAGCTCTGATTATTTGATTTCAGTAGATTTTGTATTTCGAAAGCCTGAGTTTCAGACATCGCTGTACAAACTATAATCGAAAATCTCAATGGAGGTTCGTTTCAACTCCTTCTGGTACCTCTGGAGAGCCAGGGAGCAGATGGACTTATGTTCCAAATCAGTCACTCGAGCCTTCTTTTAGAAAGAACCGACTCTCCTTTGCGCATCAAATCTTGTAGAAGCTCTGAAACACTCCCAGTCGTACTGCAGCTGAAGCTGACGAAATCGTTTTGGAGAATAATCAGTACGTCTTTGAAAAGTTCGCCAGTGGTAATCATCAATGTTCTGTTTCGATATTATTCTATCAACAGTTTAAGTATCTAGGTAGAAGATCCAAGAGTTCATACAATTCCCTCTTGCGAGATTCAGGAATCTCAATCACGAGAAGCAGGCACTTCATTTTTTTTCCAAGCGCTTCTTCTTGTTTTGCCCTTTTTCATCTAATTAGTACTTCTCCGAAGTCCGACTCAAAGATTATATAATCACGTTTGCTCTGAAAACCACATCCAAACACCACGGTGCTCGCACCTCCTATGGAGCACCCTCAAATACTCAAAGATGAGACTATTAAGAGTAGCCTTCAAGTCTGGAACTTTTACAATCACTTCAATGAGCCTTTTAGTCTCTAATGACGCCTCAAAACATCATTCTATCGTATTTTTTCCAAAATACGCGACGTCAATTATGAGCTGGTTAAGCCTACAATTGATCCTGCTAAATCTCTAAAATGAGATAGCCTTTCTTTCCAAAATAAATCAAAAAATTTAACATCAATATTACAAATTAATATTTATCCAGCTAGTTAATATTATATCCTAGTTAAGACAATCTATCCTAATCCACCGATCAATGTTTCCAATGTATTCATCCAATGCAACATTATATCACTATCTATCGTATGCGAAAATATCAAACATTATATAATGAGTCGAACACATAGATCATATCAAACCGTTTATATTGATAATCATTAGTTAGTAATCAGTTGATTTGCAGGCCGAAACACCAATATTTCACGTCTCGTTTATTTCTGTATCCAATCCCAACGTTTATGTCAAGAACCGGCCGCGGCCTTTTAATTAAGATCAACTTGTTTACGACGTCGTTGCGCCCAGGTACCCCGAAGCAACACGTACAGCTGGTCACAACCAGTTGACAACTTATAGTGACAACTCGAAATAGCGGACTGCACGTATAGTAGCTTGGATAAGGTCAGAAGACATTCATATCACGTTGATAGAAACGATTGAACCCATGTCAAAAAGTATCAAAGCGCAATAGGTAGATTAGGTAGTAGGTACTAGGCACTGAAGAAAGCCGTACTAAGCAGCGAGCCTGATCTCTTATTTTCCAATTTATAGCGTGATCAGAGGTGGGCCCATAAGTCACCAGTCACCAGTCACCGACTCACCAGTCACCAGTTGGTACTTGGTAGGCACAAGACGTCAAATAGCTACTGAGTACTGACCCAAGGTCCATTACTCTTCAGTCGGTAAAGTTACACGTCGTCTACGTTAAAATTTTTCAGGCATGGTAGGCGGCATTTATCCTAAATTGGTATATATTTATAAGGTTACAAACTTCCTTCCCAATTCCCCGGATCCCAAAAGGGATATGGACTTAGCTGTATCGGGAAAGCAGATCTTTCCTTATTCGGAGGCATACGTTGAAAGTTAATCTGATAACACACGTTTGTGGCTTGTGAGTTGTAGATGTTTTAATTCATGAAGATTTTCCTTTGAATTCAACGGTTTTGAACTATTCGTAAATCACATAACGTACATTGTCCATACAGACAGCAGTTTGTAATTAGTGATGAAACACTACGTCGTTACGGTTAAAGAAGAACGGTGAATGAGTGTAGATCTTGAAAATCCCATTGAGCTATGGCCATTGGCTTATGACCCTCGCCTTTCGCTTAAACGTGTATCGTCTGAAAGCCGATGCTATCGCAGTGAACACTTCACGGGTCACACTCCACTTCTTCGTTCATCAGCCATCATGATCATGTCATCAATCAGCTATAGATAACTCTCATACGGCACTTCTGCGTTGATAAAGAAGATGGGCGTTGTCATGGTCTTCATCTCACTTGCAAGTTGCAAGTTGAGAGACACAAATTACATTGGGGCTGGCTACTGGCTACTGGCTAGTAGCCTACACAGTTGACAGTACACAGTACACAGTACACCACTGGAGAGTGGAGACACGAAAGGGTCAAGGGGGGTTCAATACTGGGGCTCAGGGCCCAAGGGATCTCTGAGATTGACCACGAATCACTCACACCGAAGACGTCGGACGGTACACGGCGTACAACCTTACACAAAACGTTGATTCAAGTTTAACGGACGCACTTTACGGAATAATTATAGGCTTTGCCAATTTTTCACAAACTGAGCGTCTGACATGCTTATCAGCACAATCCTATACTGTTAATTCACGTTCAAAAGTCCGGTTTCTGAATATTTAAACTGAAATCAATTGATATGAGGGAGGAAAGACCACAAAAATCATGATGTATGAAAAGTTTTTGACGAGCTCATGCGAGATCTTAACGGCTAACCAATCTACCAAACGTACATTATTTGACATGTGGGCCCTAACCTCGAAAAATTTTGTGCAAAAAAAAAACCCCTGGTTTCACTGGGCAGTGGGCAGTGGGGTATACGCTAAACACTACACAGAGAAACAGAAAGTGAGTGTGAATAGCCAGTAGCGACTATGAGTCGTTAGTGGTACAAAGAAGACTGACGAGTACCAGAGTATAGATGAAGAGAGTTCGCGTGCCCGAACAGCTAGTAGCCGATTAGGGTTAACTAAGAGTAAATGGTACAAAAGTGATCGGGAATGCACTGCCATGTCTCCACTCTCGTTGGCGTTTGACAGCAAATCAAGTGATCAATCGTGATTGATCAGTGACATGGAGGCTCTGGTGAGTGGTGAGTGGTGACTGGTGCAACATTGAGCCACTTTATCTTGATTGGGAAAAGGTAGAAGATACCCACAGTGCGCACATACTACTAATTGGTGTAGATTAATAGCGTATTAGTTATGATCAATTAGGTTATCCATCACGAGTTATTCAGTTATCAGTCATCACTCATCAACTTCTATCCGAACTCCACGAGATAAGCTCATCGTAATCCCGATATTCATAACATTACTATTCAATGTTGACGGATCAAAAGAGCGTATATGGTGTATTATCTATCAAATATTGCCCAAACATTTCGAGAACTGTTATTACTAGTCACCAGTCACCACTCACCAGTAACCACTTTCAGTTGGTACACCCAAATACCCACTTTCAACAAAAAACTCAAACCCCAAGGCAGTATTGAGCCGGATGCCGTTGAAGAGTGAGGAGTGAGGACTGAGGAGTGAGGAATACTTGCTTAATTGGAGTACTAAATCCACTGTCATACATCCAAAAACCCTATAGGCATAAAAAGGGCTGCGTTCTTAGAATATTGTCATGGTGACAATCGAATGTGAGATAAATCACAATCCGACCCAGAAATAACAGCATAGGAGCCAGGGCCTAGAAAATGGAGCTGAAGGTAGGAACGGATGAGACATCAGTACAGGACTCTGGACTCTGGAAAGGTGAAAACTTCTCAGAGATCCGTTGAGTCGACATGATTGGATCATGGATGTCAATTCAATGGAAATGAAGACAAACAGAGAGCTGCTGAGGTCTGATAGACACTAATCAGTACTCAGTAGTCACACTCAAGTAGAACTCTACCCGCTAGTCAGACGTCGCAAGGTACCAAATATTAAGCTAGTGCACATGTCAGACCCAATCCCCTTTGGCTGATCCACACTCCCTGCGATAGTCAAGCAGTGATCGAATTTAGTTAATTATACCACCGGCCCATGGTAATAATACTGGGAAGATATTATACAGCTAATTGAAGACCCAGAGTGTCTCATGAAAAGAGCAAGCGTTAATTACAGCTAGTTACTACGTCTGAATCGGTAAACCCGCTAGCTACTGAGGTGACGAATGGGCTGAAAATCAGCCAATAGCCATATGGGTGTAAGGTATAAGCTAGTAGACGCCATAAGGCTAAAGTTAAGAGAGTGTGGACTGTGGAGTCTGTGGTCTGTGTACGCCGGATTTTGATTGTGCACAAGTCATGAAGAGTCCAACAACTTTATTCTTGTTTATGTTTGTCTGCAGTCTGCAGTCTGTAACGTCGTCAAAACTGAATGCTTATTGTTGCATATGAGGTGAGGTGCACAGGGGTAACATGTTTGGCTAGATAGTGGAAACAGAGCTCAGAGCTCAGTAATCTGAGAAAGTCGAGGCTCGAGGGAGTCTCTTTGGCTCAAGGATTGGAACATGGCTGGACAAGCTGTTGTATCATCGATCATACTAGGCGGTAAGCTTATCACTGCGAATGCCTTGAAATGGGTAGCAATCAAATTGGATATGCTGGGAGACGCTCATAATATCCCAATCGTGCGCTGACCACTCCAATTGGGCGAGGTTGTTCCTGAATAGATCTGGAGACGGCTAAAGTGAGTGGTGAGATCTGAAGTGAAGCGCGTGTTCAACGAAACCGGCATAAACGATAGACGATAGTCGACGTCCATGGTCTCTGGTCAATTGGGTCTACACTCTATGGACTAATAAAAGAGCGAAAGAGGAATACCCTATGCACCATGCACCGGAGAGTCAGAGGTGATTGGCCCCTTTCCCCTTCTGCAACTTCTCAAATTTGTGCGAGGAACCTGCCTTGTGATATCTGTAAAAATGACGTTGTTCGAAAAAAAGATTGGAAAAAATAAACAACACCAAAACTTAACCGCCCTGTTGATTTTCATTATAAATACGCTCGATTCCTCCTGAGATTCAAAGCTGTATTAACCGCTCAAACAGTAGCTTCAGCTACCCCAACACACTAACTGTCTATACGCTCCTTACCCCTTTCACATAGTCCTTTCACTTTTATCTTCTATTTCTGCTGTTTTTGCCTTCTACTGATTGCCCATTCCCGCTCCAAACAATAAACAAACCACATCAATCTATATCGAAGAACAATAAGCTACACTTGTTCCGCGGAAGCAATGTCCAGTAAGCTACTTCCTTCTGCTATCAACGACCCTATAGTCGCAGTCACTCCCCCAAGTTCCATCAAGAGATCCAAGGCTAGACCAATGATTGTTGACATCACGCTGAACGACAATGGGGAACAGGTATACAAGGTCCAAGGAACTTCAACAAGAACATCAAGTCGCAAAAGAAAGCTTAGCTCAATGGATGATTCTGATGTCGGGAGTAAGAGAGCCACCCCTGTTCGCTCTATACTCAGTGCTGTCTCTCCAAACACCCTGAACAAGAATAAGTACGACGGTGACCATAACGACAACGAAGAAGATGAGGAAGATGAAGACGATGATTCAAAATTGAATGGTTCTCCGAGCATCAGAAAGAAGGACAACAATGATGATAATATTTGGAGTCAAGATGTTGAAGACGCGTTCAAGGAAGCATTAGAAATGATTCCAAAGAATGGGTTAGCCAAGATTAAAATCAGTGGGAAATCTTGTGGTAGAAATGAGTTGATCTCAGACTATATCATTCAAAAGACTGGTAAGATAAGAACAAGGAAACAAGTGTCAAGTCATATTCAAGTCATCAAGAACCTTAGAAAGAATCAAGATTTGATCAAATTGATCAACAATGGTCCAACTGATCCTGCTGCTTTAGAAAAATTTGATCAGGTCTTTAGTGAAATCTCATTCAAGAAATCGTTGGGAACTACTGGTCCATCTGGTATTGATTTGACTGCAGTCTCTAAACCTTGCACTCCAATTTCCAAGAAGAAACATGTCAATTCTCGAAAATCAACTCCAAGGGCTCCAGTTCAACACAGAAGAAAGTCTCATTTCAACAATCACCAAAAATTCAAAAATGTATATTTTGGTATGAGAAAGTTTCTGATCTGGAACAAGGAATCGAGAT
Source organism: Wickerhamomyces canadensis (assembly GCA_003707015.3). Lineage (NCBI taxonomy): Eukaryota > Fungi > Ascomycota > Saccharomycetes > Phaffomycetales > Wickerhamomycetaceae > Wickerhamomyces > Wickerhamomyces canadensis. The sequence continues at coordinate 315,135 of PPMU03000009.1, read as the reverse complement.
TTGTTTTCAGTCAGTTGGCTTCTAAAAAGCTAGAGAGGTCTCTAAGATTGAAACCAAATGCTTCAGTCCAAAACAGATTTCCTAATTTGAATGATTATCTCTTTGATGACATTGATCAAGATGATCAAATTCCAATCTTGCATAATCTGGTTCACTTGAATCTGTTCAAGACATCCCGATTGAACTTAAATGGTGAACATGATACTGTGTTGGAGATTGACTTACAAAACATCCCAATTGATGAAAGTGAATATGGTTGTATCACAATGATTTATTCCTTCGGCAATGAAGTGATCAAACTGAATGATGAAGCTTTCATTATTAGAGAGAGTGAGAATCTCTCCTCAGAAACCAAAAATATATCACTGAAATTGAATTTTGCCAAGGATTTTTGGGTTGCATTCTTCAATAGCCTTGAGAAAAATGTTAATGATGATTTGGTTAAATGTGAAAATCAAAAGACAATAGCTGTCAAGGCGATTACCATGAAACAGGTGATTTTCCATAAAAGAAGATCGTCCGGGTTTGATAAAGACGATATAAGAGGTATTATATTATGGGAGTTTACGAGAAATTCAAAGAACTCATCCGAAACAACTTCAAGAAGACTATATCTACCAAACAACAGTGCTGTCAAACAGGAAGAGATCAACTTCTTGTCCAAATTATCAGAGCCGCATGATGTCGAACAAGAGAAACAACAACAGCAACTTCCAGCTGAAGGTCCTTTCCAACATCAACATACCCCCCAACATCAGTTTGCTTTAGATTCATATCCGCATTCACATCCACATCCCCAATTACAACTGTCAATTCCACAACGTCAGCCATACCACTCTCAAACAATTGTCTACACCACTTCTGCTTCTGATGAGTACGAGAAGGACTCTGCCAACACAACCTTACAATTCGATGACGAATTTGATGTTACCAGCGACATTGTTCCAATTAGTCAACCATCATCCCAAACACTGAGATCAAACTCACTGCCAAACTATGCAACAAATAGGGAATTTCCAGATAACCAATCTTCATCATCCTTGTGGAACCTGCAACAAAATCCAAATCAGCATCAAGTCACCATCACGATCAATGATACTACTGCCATTCAAGGTCAAAGTCCAATTGCTCCACAACTGGGATTACCGACCTCTACCACCTCTACAATCAGCAGTGATGGGTTCAACACCGATGAATTTCAAGGATTTCACCAGAGTTTGAACCATCACGTCGTAATTGGTCATCTAAATCCTGGTTTCATGCATGAATTTGATCCAGCTGGTAATAGTGTTGGACATGGTAATGGGAAGAGTAATTTTATAAAAATTGAACATGCTGATTTCAACCATGAGGTTTTTCCAACCTGGTGAAGGAAAGGGCCATAAATCTTGATCGTGGTTCTCTTGAAGGTGGTCAACAAGATAGAAGAGAAAAAAAAAGAAAGCTTGTATAAAGATTCGGTTGTTTGTTTTTAGTTCATATTGTTTTTATGCTTTTTATTTTATGTTTTGAATTTGTGCTGTTTTTTGCTTAATGAAGGTTGATTTGATTTTATAAAAGAAAGTTTGATGATGAATGTTTTTTGTTTTAGTTGTAGAGCTTTCTCCTGAACTACATCAGCAGTCATTTCACTAGTTTAGTGGTAGTATGAGCTGGAAACACAAGCTGTGCTCGATGACAACTTCTGAATCTCACTTGAAGTCATGCACGCTAACAAGGTGTTGGGGCCTAGAACTCACAATATTAGACGTACTGAAGTATTCAGGCTATTCCTAACAGCGAATTAACTTGCTTACTGATTTGTGCGAGAAATAGCCATTTAACTTTAGAGGCGCTACTGTCCAAATACAAACCTGAAATTAACTAAATTTCACGGTTTCCTGGATTTACGAACCTTTTCTATGCGATTCGCTTATAACAATAATGACGTCTAGTAAATGCCAGACAGAGTAGAAAAGAAATTGGGAGAGAAAAAGGAGTCATGCATTACAAGTGTTCTCTATGAACTTGAATTCACAGGATTCACCAAGGATTAGAATTGACAAAAGATTATATAAACATACATTATTGTTATTGACACTCAACAATTTAAGCATCTTCTTTGAATAAAGCATCTCTCTTTTCAGCAACTCTTTGAGCTCTTCTTTCTCTAGCAGATCTGTTCTTAGCTCTTCTAGCTTCAGCTTCAGCTTGTAAGGCTTTGTTACGAGCAGCTTCAGCTTTAGCGGCAATGATGTGTTCAACTAAAGCACGTTTGTGTTTGAAAGCATTACCTTTAGCAGCTTTGTATAAGGAATGGTATAAGTGTTTGTCAATTTTACCAGCATCTCTGTATTTGGCCAATAATCTTCTCAAGACTCTCAATCTTCTAATCCAGATAACTTGGGATGGGAAACGAGCTTCTTTGGTACCTTTTCTTTTACCGTAACCGGTGTGACGACCATTTTTCTTGGATTCAGCTAAAGCTCTAGCTCTTGATCTGGAATGAACACGAACTGGTTTTTTAACAATGGTACCGTTCTTATATAATCTTCTGATAGCTTGACGAGTGTTAGCTTGGGCAATTTCAGAAGTTTCATTTGGATCTAACCAAATTTTTCTTTTACCAACACCAACAACTGAAGCGGCAAGTCTTTTTTGAGTACGAAGGTTAGCCCTATTTGGATGAAGTTAGTATGTATGTTCAATAAGGTTTGAGACTGTGAAGAACATGGATATGTAGAAAAGAGAGAGTCAAGCTGAATGGGATGCAAATTAGTAGAGTTGGACGATTCTAAATTGGATGGACACTCTGATTGTTTGAATCTGATCTGGATCACAATGTTCTGACGTTGCTTGTTGTTGAGAAGTACTATATTAGGGGATAATATCTGATTTATAATGAATGGAAACATTCAAGAAACCCAAATCTTCGAGAAACCCTCCCTGAATCTTCTCATCATTTGCTTATTGAATTTGAATCCACTTTGAGTAGCCAAACACTGAGCTGACATGATGAACTTAGCACTTGAAGCTTTCCCCATCCATAAATCTATGTAATGGCAAAAAACTCCTTCTTCTGCAACCCCATTCATACCCGATTCAGACGGTTCTTTCTTTGATAGATCTAGTCTATGTGATATACTCTTATCTCGTTCTTTATATTTGTCCTTCTTTATGTATTCTTCACTTACATTTTTACTTGATTGAACTTTCTGTTGTTGTTCAATTAGTTGTGTATTCAATCTTCAATTTCAACTTTTTTTTGTGTTGGTGCGATTCTCTGTGATTTTTTTTGTTCAGAAATGCGGTGCGTACCGGATTTTCGCACGAACTGACAACGCCCAAATAGAATTCGCGGGTAAACTCGCAGCGCTTTTGTTTGGCTTTTGAGTGGTGTAAGGATGTTTATATTTGAGACCGCTGAAAAAAGCGCGGAGTGGTGATAAGAATTTTATGAAGCCCTAATTATGGCACGTGATGTGTGATCTTAGGGCAAACCACTGTCAGAATCGTGAAGGATGTCAAAAATTAATATCAGAAGCGTGGAGATTTGGAATTTCTACATCCTTGGGAAGGGTCAACCATGGTGATGGAGCTTACTGCAGCTCTGCAGATCTAGGAAGTCTTGTCACATTTACCTGATGTGATGATGTGTTTGTACTTCCTAATAGTGCGTTCATTTATATCTCGATGAGAACATACTAAAAGGAAATGATCTCATCTTAAGGTCTGTACCTTCCAGAGCTACTTTGAGGATCTAGCTTTGCAATTTTTATGTACTCATTCCCTAGCCTTGATGTTGTGCAATACAATGGCACATTATGAACTCAGAGCACTTTCAACTCCACAAGATCTCCAAAAGACGGGAATAATACTCATAAATACACCACTTTTACAATTGTACATTTGTGCAGAAGGTATAAGGATTGCATTGGATATGTCCTGTGGAAGAAAACTGCATATAATGGAGCTCTACTCAAGTATGTTGATAAGGTTGAGATTCAACCTTGAGGATCCGTTGAAGGTAGCACAATATGATGTCTTCTAGTTCGAGAAGAACTCATGAGACAGGACTCCGAAAGGAGCACTACAAATACAGTAGGCGAGTACTATAAACACTACTGAGGATCATTCAACGTGGTTCAACCTGGCTGCCCGGAAAAAGTGTTTTTCGTTGCCATCAAATGTTAGATATCTCGATTATAAATTTAGCACTGCGATGAGCTCTGTCATTTTGAGTCGGGTGAATTAAAATTTTCCATACAGTAAATCTGACTTAAGAACCGCTTCACAATCTAATCTCATTACATCGTTGCTTCACCTTTCATCAAAACACAATCAACAATGGCCCATTCATTACGTTCCAAATCCAAGCTTAGAGCAAAGTCCATCAAAAGGGTAAAAGAGTTCCAAAAAGCTGTTGATGAGAGAACTCTTAGATTGAGTGCTAAAATGAGAGAGAACTTGATCAAACAGAAGCAAGAGAAACTACAACAGCTAAAAGAGAACGGTGAGGAAGTCACAGAGGAACTAGTTGAAGATGAAGATAAAATGGCTGTTGATGCTGAAGAAAAGAAAGTCAACACAAGTGGTTACAGAACTGCTAGACATCATTTATACAAGAAAGGTAAAAAGAAGAAGAACCCTACTATCCAATTCGGTAAGAAGAAGTAGAGCTGTTAGCTCTTGTGGGCTATTTCGATGATACATTCATGTGGGTGTAATGGGGTATTAATATGTTTTATACATTTGACGTTCACTGTCATTCAAGGATTCAAGATCTACTTTTGCATTATGGTTTGATTTTATACTATCTTCTCCGTCTTTTTTGTATATTATGAGTTTAGTTCAATTTGATTTCGTTTCTAAGGAGAACTCGTTAATGTAGCGTGTATTACATTGTGTGTTGATTAATGAGTTATCATAGGGTATACAAACTTTTCTAGGTATGATCTTAACTCTAAGGCTGTCATAGACACCCACATATTTATGAATCTAAGAACATACCAGTCATAGAACAGAAACATAGTGAACCAAAAAACACAAAAAAACATAACACGCCAACGATCGAGTATACATAAATCACAAATAAATAAATAGGAGACCTTCAGGTGAGTCACAGGCTCTTCTGTTCTTGAGATTGCTTATACTTAGCCAAGCCCGAACATTCTTCTAGTTCAATATGATTATTCAACCAATCGTTATTGTTTTGGAATTCTTTGAAGCATCCTGCACATCTCCCTATACTTAAATTTCTATCATTCTTGAAAACCCCAACAGGGTATATGAAATGAATGCTCTTTAAATGTGCCTTATATGTATCCTTTCTTGAAAATTCACCGTTTAAGTGATGACATTTCGAGTGTTGTTCATTGAAGAATGGACATTTAAAATCTTTGACTTCATCATGTTTCTTGAGATGACGGGATAGATAGGATTTATTTTTGAATTGACGTTGACAAAATGGACATTTATGGTATGCCAAAAGCGGTGCTGATGAATCACAGGAAGGGGATATGAGTTGTTGTTCAGCTTGCAATGAAAATTTAGTAGATGATGGAATTGATGGTTTTGTTACTCTTGAAGGGATGGCTTTTTGATTGGTGTAAAATTTATGGAATTGTTTTTGTTGTGCTTGTTGATGGAGATGTTGCAATTTTGATGGTAACTCTAACTTAGGTAATTGTGGTAGATTTAGCAGTAGCTGACCATCTATCTCAGGTTCAGGTTGAACATTTGAGGATATATCCGAGTTTATCTGTAACGACATCTCCTTATTGAAAAATTCATCAATCGATTCAACATAAGAATCATCTAGTACGATTTGATGATGACTTTGATTCTTGCTTTCATCATTTGAGCTGAAAATTGAGCTTTGATAAGTTGATTCTGACTGAGAAGTAACGGTACTGGTCTCATTCAAGTGATTGAGAGCAGGGATTTCAGAGAAGTTTGGGAATGATAGCTTCTTCAGAAAGTTGAAATCCCAATCGTTACTCTTGAGACTATCAATTATTTCCTTCTTGTTAATCTCAGCTTCTGTCGTTGGAGGAGTGGTGTTTGGGGTAGTTGAAGGAGTTGGAATGGAGGTACTGGTTGTTGGTACAGCATTCTCACTATTACTGAAGTTCTGTGGCTTTTTGTTCAAAGACTCATTATTATTGATCAAAAGATTGTAGAAAACTGGATCCTGCAATAAACTCTGCATAGTGACTGGATGATATAAAAGTAACTCTCAGCTGAACGGTTCCAATAGGTATTCGAGCAGACTAGAAGCTATTTCAGAGAATTGTATTAATTTCTTTTTTCTTGATTTTTCAGGTTGTTATTTTTTCCTGGAAAAGGCGAATATGTGGCTCTTACCGGGCTGGGGAGAAAAAAACCGTAGAAGTATTACGTAAGGTGACAGGTCACGTGCGAAAATCTACTCATGGTTATTGAGCTTAAGCATTGATTCGTTGTGCGTACTCCCAGTTGGGCACTCACTTCACTCCAGCCATTAGGTTGTATACTTTGCATTCCAATGAGTGATATAACAGATAATTTCCGATACGAGAGCCTGAGGTCATGAGTCATGTAGATATTGGCTACAATGTTATAACTAGTGTCGTCTAAGTCTAGTAGATGGTCATCTAGTCCATAAATCATTCTACACCCGAAGAGCAACCATGATACATGAAATTCTAACTATTATCGGTTACGAGCTGTTCAGCTGACATGAATAGCTTCTTAAAACTGTTTCACTGCACCTTTCAAATCATCAACATTTAGTAGATCAACCCCAAGATCTAACAATTGAGCCCATATTTTATCTCTTGTAACAGAAGGCCAGCTTGGGGTATCCCATATTCTTGTCTTGATTCCAATTTGATGAGATTTTTCAATGATTGAGCCAATGATTGTTAATTGATCATTGCTCAAACCTTCTGATCCATTTGAAGCTTTCTTGGTGCCTGTTAATCTCTTTAATGAATCAGATCCAAAAATACTTAGTTCTGGTGGATAATATGAAGCAAAATTTGAAATGGTTTCATTATCATTGCATGTCAGAAGTTTTCTCAATGGGGCATCTATGAATGAATTTCTATATTTTTGACTCTTGATCATGTTATACGGTATTTCACCACTGATAATTATCGTTAGTGGCCCATGACTCCATTCTTTGGTTGTTGTGTCGTAGATAGTTAAATAATTCTTCATCTTGAAACTTCTCAGTGAACTCTGTAGTTTCATGAAGACTTTTTCTGGATCATTCTTGATATCAATTATTAGGTATAATGTGGCATCGGGGTCATTGTAAAAAACACCACTTTTCTTTGGGTTGAGTGAGTTAGCATTTGCAATAACATCTTTGGAATTGACTTCATCCAAGATATCTTCGATTGGATTCAAGTAGATGTTTTCCAAAGTCTTGAAAGATGATAGCAAGTATTTATGGTGACCGACATATAATGAAGTATCATCGAAATCAAACATGCTTGTATCTTCATATTCTTCATCGTCATCCATGTTATGATTATATAAATGATGATGACGCTGTGGACGACCGGCTAGGGATGGACGGTAAGGTAGGTTCCAAACGTCAGCTTCTATTGAATTGACTCCTAATTTCAAAGCATCAAATAGTGGATATCTTCTTGTGTAATCATTGTGTGAGTGTATAGGAAGAACATCTTTACCCTTATTTAAGTTCTCAACTTTTGTGATGAATTTATGAAGGTTATCATGTCTGTGGTTTAGCAAGGTCAATGTATTGTGATTGTCAAACGATTTAACAAGAAGATCCTGAAGGAAGAAAGGGTGAATCAAAGAATATATCAAGAACCCCAATGAGATGACAAATAGGAAAGTGACAAGAGAAAGTAGCAACGTGAGGTTTTTCACTAGGCGCTTGCTTCTTGTGGAGGATGATGGTGAAGATGTCAAAGTGTATGGACATGAAAGGTTCGAGGAAGAGGATGAGACCTCCAGGATGGGCTTATCGAGCATTGAAACCATCTCTTGGGAGTGTGGGTCTATAATGTGTAGTGCCTTGGCAGGGAGGATGATTGTGGAGACGATGAAGGACTTGAGGTTTGTCAGTGGGTTGTGGAAATGGTGTACTGACCTATTTGGTATTGGTGTTGACGGTATGTGTTGAGCTTGATCAGCTAGAACTTGACTAGCGTAGTGGATCTCACCAAGCTTTATATCCTCGAGCATCTGATACCGATCAATATTCGGCTATGAGTTTGCGATGCAGCGGGCCTGAGTTATATATAGGCACTAGCGGGATATATATAGACAGCGAAGGGATAATTTATTATTAGCTTGAAGGAACAAATGGGTATATGTGATTCCATATATAGCGGGATATTTTTAGATGTACGTAAATTATGGCTTCGTGATGAAAAGCACGTTTTGTTACATCAACTGTAGCGGAGCTCGTCGAGTAGTTCCGCGACTGGTACTGAGGAAGAACAATTGTCAGCTCGATCCTTATCAGTTGAGGCTGTGACAAGGACGTCGTTGTCGTCCTGTTTGCCTAGAACAATAATCTGATTGGTGATCAGTGCGTGGACGAGGTTGAAGGTTAAACCATGTACTAGCTGTGCTTACCTCTTTGGGATGTCCAGAATGACTCGATAAGCGATATTTATTCAGATTAAAGCCGGACGTGGACTCAAAATGTGGACTGTGGAGCTAGTACTCTATTGAGCGAACAAACACCAGAAGCAGCTGCTATTAGTGAGCGAATGGCCTATTGTCTGAAGCTGTCGTTCCATGTTGATAGTAGCTGAAAGTGCGATTCACTTGATTATCGTGAATCAAACGAAGTGAAAGACTCTGGGCATCTTCACAATAGAGCCAAGCCCCTAGTCCCAACGGTGTTATACTGACCGAATGGCTTAAATATAAGCTTCTCTGTTACATTCAAACAGCCATGAGTGGATTATTACTGAGGCTTGCTACTTGCTAGCTGCCAGGCCCAGAGCCCGGTGACCGCTGCCCGCTGCCCCTCCGGCACGCTCTTCCCAGTTCCCAATTCCCAGTTCCCAGTTCTTTGTAAAATTAGCTGAACTGAGGGAAATATGTGGGAAAGAGCACGGAAAAAGGATCTACACCGGACCGAAGAGACTCCGGAAGGAGCAGAAATAGTTTCCCTCTCATGGATTCGAACTTGAGATGATTAGATAATACTTAAATTTTGGCGCAGTGGAGATCTGAGACCGCTCAAGAATGTTTATCTCTTTTGGTATGAAAGGTAAACAATCTGGAAAATGCAAAATTCTCGAGGTGGGCTTTTCGCCAGAACATCCCAGAAATAGAGGGTATTTAAATCAGCTATCCGTTTTGAAAGAGAAGGTAACTGGAGCTAACAGAGTCAGATATGTCCTCTCCAACAAAACCATCGAAAAAACAAACTCTGCTTCCTGATTTTGACATCAAAGGGCTAATAGTGAAGGACTCTCCATCTCAAAGGTCTTTTGACAATCTAATTCAAGATGGAGCCGATGCGACCACCAGCGACTTCAGATATCTTGACCAAAGCTCTCCACATTATCAGCCGTTGAATAGACTGCCCACGTTATATGAGATTTTGAATAGAAGAACTCAGTCTCCAGTGGATTTATGGAGTTTTTATGTCTATATAAGAGATTATCAGCATGCTGTTGATTATTTGGATTTTTGGATTGACGTCGTTACTCATTTGCGATTATGTAAAGATTATGTTAAAGGCTTGAGAGAGAGCTTGCTGCTGAGTGAGAAACACAAGTCAACTTCTGATGAGAAATACAAGACTTTTTCTGATGAAAATAATCAGGTTGGTAAGAGTACAAATGAAGCTAGAGAATCTGTCAGTTCTTCGTTGTTATTGGAAGCTCTATTAAATGAAGGGTTTCTCGATGATAAAGATAACAAGAGGGTCTCATCATTCTTGCAAGGCCAAGAATATATAAACACCGCAAATCCTAGAATCAGTGCAATTTTCAACTCATCACCATTTACTCAAGAGGTATATGACGACGATAACCTTGAAGGCGAACATGAAGGTCTTCAACAACAACAGTATCACGAAAGGGAAGGACAGGAAAAAGAAGAACCCCTTTACGAGGCACCGCGGTCACCACGCGTTCAGCGGTACAAAGATCCATATGAACCATTGAGCTCCCCAAAGAAAGTCTTTGCAGCTGACATTCATCGTCGTTCTTCATCAATGCATGATATTCTATCGCACACCCAATACCTCTCAAACCGTGGTGAGGAAAATCCAAGAAATTCTACAAGAATCACCCCAGAGCTATTAGAGAAATATACTGCAAATGTCAAGAATGGTAACATCACAAGAACAACATTAAAATCATCTTCGAAGAACCTACTAAACACATATTTCCAAGAAAACTCTCCTAAAAAGCTTCAAATACCAGACAGAATCATCCGTAAAATCAGACATGATGTTGAATTACAAGGTCGTGATGATCCTGATGTTTTTGAGGATGCAAAGAACTATGTGTATTCAATAATGGAAAGAGAAACTTTACCTTTTTTCCTTCAAGCCAATGCCTTACACAACATTGGGAATCATTCATCAATTGTGAGATTGATCGTTGGCTTTGTGTTTTTATTCATTGGGTTTTGGATCAGTTATGTATTGATTTTTATTGATATTAAACCAAAGGCCATAAGGGCAGTTTTGATTGTACCTTTTTTCATTGGAAGTTATATGTTGATGAGTTTCTTGTTTAGGTTGGATCCTTTGTTTGTTTTTCTTGGGATAAGTGATAATATTGAACTTTCATCAAACTATGCTTTCAATAATCATAAGAATGCTGCCAAGCACAAAAAATGGTTAAGGAACCTTAAAGAGCCATTTGTTGTGCAGCTCTTGAGGAGAAGAGGACTTTGGGTATTGTTTTTGGGTTTGGTGTTGACTGCTGTATTAAGTCTGATTTTTGGATTGGTACCAGGTCATAGAATATAGTAATTGTTCTCTTTCTACTCTTTTTCTTTTTCTTTTTTTTATAAGTCTCTGCCTATGTCTAAAGAACTATATATATATATATATAGATGATGTAGCCCTGGTAATATATGGCTCTACAGGATGATAGTCATGATTGAAAATGGATTATTGAATTAATTAATTGATAGCTAATGGTAATAATGCTCTGTAATGATATATTTATCTAGATTCTTGACTTGTTGAAGTTGCAACTGAGTTCCATAACTGCTTCTTCCAGGACTCCAAATTCTTATGTAGTCGATAAAGCCTCTTAATCTCATTCAAGTCAGATGTCTCTTTTGAAATTGTCAATGTTTTATAAAGTTGTTCATATTCTTTATACTTGGATTTGAATCTTATAGCCAAATCTCGGAAATACTCTTCCTGATCGTCAACGGTTTCCAATTTTCTCTTTCTTGTTGGCTCTAAAGCTGATGAAGTTGAAACTGCTACCTTTGCTGTATCGTCATTTGTCTTTGAAGCTTCCGAATTTTTCTTTGGAGAGGTTTCTTTTCTTCTCATCGCCTGTTCAATTCCTTTTATTGATGTTGCAGTAGTACTTGTAGTTGTGGCTGTAGATACCGATGATGATGCAGCTGATGGTCCTTTTGCTTCAACCGTTTGGGGTCTGACATTTGTAGAAGAAGATTTCACTCTAGTGTCAGGCGCTTGAGATTTCTTTGGCTCAACCAAAGTTCTATTTTTTGGTCCTGTTGGGATATTTTCCAGCTTCAATCCATTATGTTTATTAGAAGAAACAACATCTTTTGTAACTTCATTTTTTAATAGGTACTCCCTTGCAGGATGACTCTTTGGGTATCCTAAATGATTAAAGGCTATCAAGCAGTTCTTTTTCAAAATTGACAATTCTTCAGCAGTATACTTCTTCTCAAAAATTCTCAGATCTTTATATGATGAGTAATCCAAGACGAGGTATTGATCAACTTTCTTCACTGATGATGGCAGCATGTTTGGATATGTCTTGATCTCTTGATTCACTGGGTCATAAGCCATACCAACTGTACTTATGATTGCATCAACCTCTGATTGTGGGATCTTCAATTTGAAACTGATTTCCTGGGATTTGATTGGTCCGAATGCTAACACATGGATGATCCTTCTAGTTAAGATTGAAGATTTCGATGCAGATGTGGATGATGAGGATGACAAGGCTGGTGAGGAAGTACTAGTTGGTGGAGATTTTTTGACCGCGTTTGTTGAGGCCTTGGAAGAAGATGTAGATGATGATGATGATGATGATGAAGGAGTTGAGGCTCTGGAAGGGACATTAGATTTGAGACTGCTGCTGACAGAATTCTCACCACCGACATTTGGTGAGGATATTGGAGAAGTTGTCACCAGTTTGGATTGGACTCTACCAATGTTTTTGTAAGTGGAGCTTGAAAATTTCTTGTAAATTTCAATGGTGGTCGACTCCAACAAGTTTTCTAATTTGAAAGGTCTCTCGTCATTAACCTTGATTGATAACTCACCATTCTGCACAATCAGCTTGATCTTCGGAGACGCAGACGGAGAAGAGACAGACTTGATGAGCTGTGTCTGAATCTCCTGGTTCAGTTTGATGTTGTACAGGCTTTGTTTGGAGACAATTGACGGGGTTGAAGGGAACAGCTTGTAGTGACTTGAGCTCATGATTCGAGATCAACCAGTAAAACGGGACTGGATGCAACGAGAAAGTGGGGTTGGGCTGGGACTGGTTGGATTTCGACGGTTTGAAAAGGGATAAGCTGTGAGAGGCACTTTTTATCAAGAGAGGATGAGACGAGTGTATGAGCCAGAGAAGTTGGGTGAGAATTGTGCAAAGAGATTTCACTAATAATGTGGGTTTTTCCTTGAATTTTTAGCGACCTGAAAAGAAAGATTATGAAACAAAATCGGAACACTTCTGAAAATGGCGGCAAAAAATGCGCAATTTGGCACAAATATTGGCGGAGAAGATTGTGCAAAATGCGAAATCGACAAAGATCGGCGCAATCGTGATTTGTCTAAAAAAAGAATTTTCCTAAAACGGCTAAATTTTGTGTCAAGAGACGAAAATCGTCATGCAAATCATTTCTCACAAGTCACAACTCACAAGCGTCGGACAGTCAAAATTATCAACAGCGAGCATAAAATGGTAGAATCATAGGATTTAACCATTCAGCCAATGGTGGTTGGTTATACGTGATATTGTGGATGGTTTGAGGAGGCTGGGGACGTTTTAGTATGAGTTGAATACTAAACAGTACTGATACTTAATCACGATATTGCGGTGAGAAAATCTTTCATAGACAAGCTCTACAGAATCGTTTGTGATTGTAACGATAGACGTGACCAAGCAGATTGTGAAAAAAAACATTAGCAAGGAGCTGAAAGAACACCAGCACTCAAACATTCAGTATCTCTTCTGGCAGGTCTCGACGTTCAATATGTTGCAGCTTCTGTAATGCCAACGGTTTGAATGGCAGCAACCTCTAGTTGATGATGTCTAAGCAGGCCGTGGTTCAGAAAAAGAAGCAGAAGCTATATAAGTTGCAGCATCGTCAATTGAGCTAGATGGATTAACCCATCGAGATCAATTCCGATAGGGGAACATAAGTGATGGAAGAACTGATCATCTGCCTGAATTAGGAGAGGAGATATCCAACACTGACTTCAAAGATTCTTGAAGGAACAAATAGCGGAATTTGGCACTGAAACAACGAAACTGATCATGAAGCAGCTGTCGGGATAACAGTGAACCAGATATCACTAGTGAGAAGTGGTAGATAACGATGGCGAGAATGAAGAATTCGAGGCCTCTCTTGAATTGGAGGCATGATGCAATGAACCATCTGATGTCCCCATATTTTATAAACCAGACCAACGGTAGTGTATTCAGTTCGATAAGGCTGTGTCTGGCCGTCTGAGTGCTGAGTACAATCAACTAGCAACATGATCTCCATTCAGGGCAAAAGCCATATAATTTGCGAGCCACGCCCTTGAATGAATTCCATTTAACACTTGTCGATGTCGCCACATGTTTCTGGAAGTGAGGCTAATTTCCGAAGCTGAGTAGTTATTTGATATTCAATGTTCAACACAATAGTCACAGTGACTAGTGAAACCTGAATATCACGCAGAATGTAACACCCAATGTAGCACATCCTGCAAGACATGCACTTGTGAAAACCGAATTTTGAGGCAGTATATTGGAGGTTTGAGATGTGTACGAGTGTAATATCATAAGCGGAAGAGATTAAAGAAGACTCACTGTTCTATTCATGGACATCTCTCTGGGTTGAGTGAACTAGTAGGTTGGAAGTAACTAGCAATAAAAGACATATATGACCATTGGTAGTGTGCTTGATCAGTACCTGTATAGACATTCGCTGGTGCTGCTTCGTCAAACACCAACAGCTCAGTTGTCATTGAGAGTTCTGGGTATTTAGCCGATACAGGACTTCTTCTGAGATGAAAGCATTAGGTTTGTGCTACTGTGAGCAACACTGCTAATTACTGGTGAACAAGGATGAAGGCTAGATGCTTCTGAATGGATAATATCTACAAAGCTGAGTGATAAGCATAGTCACGTGCACAGTCATGTGACATAGAGAGAGCTTGAAACTTAGGTCAGTTCAGTAGGCTGAGGTACAGGACAAAGTCGACCATGCTAGTGAAAGGCTGCAGATCATCAAGGTGTAATTACAACACCCTTTCACAGGTGCACAGGATCCAGAAAAAAACCCACTTATAACTTCCCAACAGATTCCTCATCGGACTTTCTCCTGGAAAAAAGCATCGGCAAGCAAAAAAAAAATCAAAATAAATAGAGCCAACCTTCAAACTCTTTTTGCTCTTAAAGCTTGATAGTTTATTAAGCAATTGATATCTACGAAAAATGTTAAAGTGGGTCCAAGGTGGTATCTCTGCCGTTACAGGTATTGCTGAGCCGGAATACGGTCCTGAATATATCCATCCAATCACCAAAACTGTCGAAAATAAACAACCTTTCACAGAGGCGACAAAAGATGATTTCAAATGGTTGAACCCTTCTTCCACAAATGTTGAGACTCAAACATTCTACTTTTCAGATTTAGATCAAGGTTTCATTGGGTTTGCTCAGATCATTCACTCAAACGTTGTTGGTCTTCATACAACTGCCCAATTCACATTCAAACTCTTCAATACCAAAACTGGTAAACAAATTTGGACATCAACAAAATTAGAAGACTTTATCATAAAAGGGACCAATTTTTACGCTAAAAATCTCCAGTTTGAACTAGATGAAGATAACAAGGTCTTCCATATTGTCTCGAAAGTTAATGAAGAATCCATTGTCGATTTGACATTCACCAAGATTGCCCCAGCTGCTAAAATTGGTGCTGATGGTACTACCATCTATGGTGACAATATTGAAGAACCATGGGGTACCATGAGACATGTCTTTTGGCCAAGAAACAAAGTTGTAGGTGAAGTTATTTCCAAGAACCCAGAAACTTCTGAAGAAACCACTTTCAAAATTGATGGTTACTCAATGTTTGTTATGGCTTGTCAAGGTATGAAACCTCATCATGCTGCAGCTACATGGAACTTTTTAAACTTCCATTCACAGACAAGCAGTGCTGTTCTTATGGAATTCACCACTCCAAAATCTTATGCCTCAACTAAAGTCTCCATTGCTTTTGTTTCGAATGATGAAGGGATTATTGCATCTTCAATAAATAATGATGTCGTCCATCAAAAAACTGAGGTGGATGAAGTCGGTTGGCCAAAACCAAATGCCATAGAATTCAATATTCATGGTGTATCTCCATCGGCCACTGATGAAGAGGTTGCTAAAGGTGAAGGTAAAGTTGAAGTCAAAGTCTCTGGTGACTTAACTTTGATTGAAAGAGTTGACGTCATGAGTGAAGTTCCAACTTTTGTCAAGAATATTGTTAGTGGTGTTGCAGGTACTAAGCCATACATTTACCAATTCTGGAACAATATGACCATAGAATATGCTGATATTAAGGAAGACTCTATTGGGTATGTTGAAACAACATTCATCACCGAACTATAAACTTGCTGATTGAGTTTCGTGGATGCCTTTTTATTTTATTCTGTTTTTGCATTTTATCAAGCACATCGTTATTGATGTTTTGTCCTTTCTTGCCTGGCTGTTTAACTCATGGTTGATTACGCTGTTCTTACTCCTCGATTCGATGTTTCGATTCCTTGGTGACTTCCTCTTCTTTTAATATTTGATTTACACTTCTTTGGTTACTAATCACTTTCAATCTATCTCATTCCAGTGTTGTTGTTTATTTATATATACGCATTTGTGTGGAAAGTCCGTATTAATGTTGCGTCTGCTCATGAGATCTCTCTTCTACAAAATAGTTTAACCCAATGCTTACGTTTTTTGTCAGGTTGTCTCACCTGTACCGTTGATATCACCACCTATTGGTGGACACCTCAAACATGAAGGCTTCAGAGACGTTTCATATATTGGTATGCATCTCTATAATGTCCCATTTAGGGCCTTGTAACTAGCATACTGGATTTTGAACAACAGTTGTCTCCATTTTGATCTGTTCTTCAAGTTCAATTCATCATCCGAGCTAATATCCGGTATACCTTGAGCCTTATTGAACTTGATCAGTTTCTTGTAGAAGCTGACAATGACCAAGGTAAAGTAACCTCTTAAAGCATTGATCAAGAGAGATGAGATAATAATCCATCCATATTCGTAGAATTGAGATGCACTCTTGGAGTAGTCTTGACCTGGAACAATTTCAGCTGTGACATCTTCATTGTAAAGCCATTCTAATGCAAAATAGACAATGAACAAGAAACTCAATATTGTATCAACTGAAAAAATAATAACAATAGGAGCAAAATCCAGAGCTTTTGGTTTCAAAATATTAGTGACCCCAACAGTGTAAAAGGGCACAATCAAAATAGACGTTATGTAAAAGATCCATTGAAAAAAGCTCAAAGGATGACCAGTGAAGATGGAAAGAATACCATAGAACCCAGACAGTTTATTCAGAATTGCAATCATCAATATCGATTCAACACCAACATACAGAGGTAAAAATGCGAAAAATTTCTAGAGGCTGTTAGTATGGTCGTGATGGACAGAACACAAATAGACTAATTCATACTTCTGGAAGGGAAAGGGAGCGGATAAGTGACATCCTGATGTGAAGAGCGGATGAGTCTGGCCAATCGTGCTCGTTTTGTTGTACTTTTTGGTTATTGGAATAGTAATTTTTCTAGGTAATGAGAAGACGCTAAACCATCAAAATTTCGCGGTTTAGGGGCAGAATATAACTATTAACAGTAGTAGATCTAGCTACTTCCAACCGTACACACCAATCATCAGCAAAGTACTGTTGGCGAGACCCAGCTGCAGAATATCTGGATGTAAGTGATATGACTCCTTGTAAGTATCCCCTTGTTAGTGGCATCGGCTTCTTGCTCTGAACTCAGGTACTCCGTGATCACGTGATATCAAAATTTCTTTCCCACACCAAAAAAGTGCGGAACTCCTCAAATATGCAGGAAACTTATTAATCATTGACCTGTTTGATTTCTAATTGACTTGCTGATTAATGATCGACCAGGGGTAGATTGAGGACCGTTTCCATTACAGTTAAACTACAGCGCATACCATGATGAGCACAGCTATATAACTACTCCATTACTCACCCAACTTCAACACATTTGGCTTCAATTCTACATCAATACAAGTCAGTTCCACTGAATTTGCTTCAAACGTGGTCGAGTTACGAGATGCCTGGAAAAGTTTACTTCATCACTGGTGGAAATCGTGGTATCGGTTTTGAACTCGTCAAGCAATTGGCTGAAGAAAATGCAGACAATGTCATCATTGCTTCAACTCGTGATGCTTCAAGATCAAAGGAATTGAAAGCTTTATCAGAGTCAAAAAAGAATGTTAAGATTGTCACATTGGATGTCTCCAGCGAAGAATCCATCAACAAATTGGATGCTCAATTGCAAAAGGTTGCTGCTGATGGTATTGATGTCTTCATTTCTAACGCTGGTATCGCTGGTGTCGCTGCGTATAAACCCATCTCTGAGGTCCCAAGAGAAGTTTGGGTCACTCACCACTTTACAAACGTTCTTGGTCCAATCTTGGTTACACAAAAGGTTTTACCTTATTTGGAGAAGAAAGATACAAAACAAATCATCTGGATCTCAAGTTTAGCTGGTGCTGTTGGTGATTTGTTTTTCCCTATGTCGGCTTCTGCCTACGGTCAGTCCAAAGCTGCCTTGAACTACACTTTGAGAACTTTGGCTTACGAGTTGGGTCCTAAAGGTTTCACTGCTATTGCTGTTCATCCAGGTGTTGTCAGCACTGAGATGGGTAAGATTGCGCTCCCATTAGTGGCAGATAGTAATCCTGATTTGTATGCCGAAGCAGTCAAGGGCTCTATTGAGCCTGAAGAAAGTGCTAGACTGCAAATCAAAACATACGGGAAGTTGACCAAGGAAGATAATGGTAAATTTTACAACTATGACGGAAGTGTTCTAACCTGGTGATGTGGTCACGATTGGCTGGTCCAGAGTATTCGCTTGTGCTTTTATCTTGTTTAGACTTTTAAATAATCACTATATGGTTTTCTTTGAGATTTAGTATACGTAGCTCACTTCAATAGTGCACTATGAATGAATGAGGTTCGAATAACTAACAGATCGAGGTACTGGACTGTGCATAAGACTCAACCATGATATTCTAATTGAGACTTTGCTCAAGATAGCGGATTTGTTCACGGCTTTATCGGTCGACAGTTACTGAAAGAGGCTTTCACTTTCTAATTCCATGTGGAGAGTTAGTCATGAAGCACTAGGAAACATAGAGGTATTGACATTAGCGATTGTTGAGCTTACTAATAGAATCATGCTACTGTATCAAGGTTACAGCTCTTTAGTTCTTTATCCAAGATATTCTGGCAGTGTACCCCACTAGATTGATGGAGATAGCCTAGTAGCTAGCAAACTCCCTTGGAGTACTATTAAGAAGCCCCTGAGGAGTCAGATCATTCGGACATTATCAAATTGGCGTAATCTCCTGAGGTTGTTGGTGCTGTGTTGGTTGAGTTGAACCGGAAGGCTCAATAAACAACAAGAGAGTTTAACATGAATAATTTGTAATGGATGAACTTATTTGAATAGATGGAAGCGAAATAACATGCTATAACCATACGGACTACACTAAGATCTCAGGCCTTCAGAGGATAAGAAAAAGCATCTAACTTCACAGAACCTTCCCAAGAACTAGATGCTTTCTATTTGGTGTCTTTTTCCATTACATAATCACACTGAAATTTTTTTAGCCTTCTCTATGGCGATGAGCTCTGAAGACCGAGTTGATTGACCTGAATCGAGTCGATAGGATAACGCAAAGCACGATGAGCGAACTAGAACAGCAGATACAGGACATAGACCTTAACAGCTTGTCCAGTGATAGCGACAGTGATTTTTCCGATTCTGACTTGGAGGATAGCTCAACTCAAACCAATAAATCTTCCACCACAGCCTTAAAGAAACCTTTGGATAAAGCACAAATCTTGACCAAATACTCAGATAGAATCAAAACTGACGAGTTCATATTCAAGCAGAAACAACTGTCAAAGGATAAAGCCGATAGAGCAACAGTAGAGAACGTATTAGATCCAAGAACTATAAACTTTATCGTGAAGTTGATCAAGAAGGGAACAATCACAAAAATCAATGGTTGTTTAAGTACAGGTAAAGAAGCCAATGTTTACCATGCTGAAGATGAGAAAACTGGGAAAGAGTATGCAGTCAAGATTTACAAAACATCTATCCTAGTTTTCAAAGATCGTGAAAGATATGTCGATGGTGAATTCAGATTCAGAAACTCTAGATCTCAACATAATCCAAGAAAAATGATCAAAATCTGGGCTGAGAAAGAGTTTAGAAATTTGAAAAGACTATACACCAATGGAATGAATAGTCCAGAACCTATAGATTTGAAATCACATGTTCTTGTCATGGAATTTCTTTCGAATGGGGATGGGTTCCCATCACCGAAACTAAGAGATTATCCATTTGAAAATTATGAGGAGATTGTGAAGTTCTATCATGAGATGATCTATTGTATCAGATTTATGTATCAAAAATGTCGATTAGTGCATGCTGATTTGTCAGAGTATAACTCCATTGTTCATAAGGGAAAGTTATACATTTTTGATGTGTCGCAGTCTGTTGAACCTGAACATCCAATGAGTTTAGATTTCTTGAGAATGGATATCAAGAATGTTAATGATTTCTTCATGAAGAAAGGAATCGATGTCATTTCAGAAAGAATAATATTCAAGTTCGTGATTGAAGACCTGAAAACACTTGGAGTTCAAACTGATGACAAAGAAAGTCTCCTACAAGCCATAAGCGAATTACCATTAAAATCAGAAGATGAGAAAGAAATTGAAAATGAAAAAGTTTTCAGATCTGTTCACTTGGTTAGATCATTGAATCATCTGGAAGAACGTGATTTTGATAAGTTCACAGATGGGAAAATTGATACATTGAAGGATTTGACAGGTAATGGGGGTGATTCAAATGGCAAAGAAAGCACTGAAGATAAACATGACAGTGATGAAAGCGAAGAAGATGACAGCCACTCGGATGATGAAGACTCTGATGACGATGATGAAGAAGGTGGGACAACCAAAGTTTGGAAAGAGAGAGTCGTTGAGCTAAAAGGTAAAAAGTACGAGAATAAAGATGAAAAGAGAGAACGTAAACTGAAAGCTAAAGAAGAGGCAAAGGAGAAGAGAAAAACTAAAATGAAGAAGCACATAAAGAAGAAGCTTGTTAACAAAGGGAAATCAAAATAAATGAATTATTTATTAGTTATAGTCATCAGAAACTGTTGCATATCTCACCTCAGTATTGTAGCTCGTATATCTTTCCATCAAACAGAACCACCACTTTGATTCTGGCCAACAAGTCCTGCCATTTCCAAAATGGCACGATCTTCACCAAGACTCTTCAAATTGATCTGCTGTCTTCTTTTAGCTTCCTTTTGTTCCCAATCCCAACGCTTGTTTTGTTCCTCGAGTTCCTTCTCACCACCGCATCCCCACACCTCAACATCATTAATCAGGAACCTATCCTCGTATTCGACACTTATATCATTTGAGTCAATAGATCTAAATTCGCCTCCAATTCCAAGATGTCGAAAAACTCCAAACTCTAGGGTAGAATCAATTGTCAATGAGACATTACCAGGTTGGTATCTCTTGAAGTTATTCTTGATTATAGGCTGGGAACTCCCTATACCAATACCACCTCCCAACGTATTGAAGTAGACAAATTTCTTGGTGGTTAATCCAGCTTTGAATATTTTTTGAACTGGGGAGATTTGAAATATCATGGTCTTGTCACTTGCGAAATACTCTTTGTTTGTTATTCTCCAAGGCTGATCAACATATATACCATAAATTATCAAATCATCATCATGTTGACTTGATAAAGGAGGAGTTTTGAAATTCGGAAAATCTTCTTGAAACTTCTTGTATCTTGGATTGGTTGTTCTTTCACTGTTGATTCTGGCACCTTTCAGGAGAACAATGGTTGGGGCATTCCATTTGAAAACTTTGGACTCAAACGATCTCATTGAGAAACCTGAATCAGAACCAACGTAAAGCTTCCTTATATTTGAGTAGACCAGTTCCTTGGGTAGAAATGTAGAAAGTTGGGATAAGGAAAACTCATTGATAAGTCTGGAGGTAGTATGAATCTCCAACCTCTTGGAATGTCTAGGTTGAGGTTCATTTTCTTTCTCACCATCTTGGTCCTCAGGTTGAGCTGGAAGGGTATACAGTAGGGATTCTAATAGAGAAGACAATGGATCCAGGAGGTTTGGTGCAACATTCAAGATAGTACCCGAAAATTGTTGATAATTTACTGAGTATGAATTGATGTTGGATTTTGTGATATCAGGATTCATTGATCTCAATAATGATAATGCATATGGTTTGTACTTCTCAAAGTTCCTAAACCCATCAGTATAGTATCTTAAAGTTTCTTGAGGCTCCAATCTGGAAAGTAAGAGCAGCATTGTAAGGATCTCAAGTAAATTTGATGCTGGAATATACAACTTAGAAAGATCAATCCCATCAAATGTCTCAATAACGGAACAGTCAGGCCATGAAACGGTAGACTCGTTGATAAAGCTCAAGACTTGAGTATCTGGCTGTGCATTGATAGCTTCTTTTGACACATTTGAACTCTCAATTGCAAGAGAAGCAAATATAAGCCTCACATAATCAAACTGTTTAGTTAGCACCCGTGAACATCTCTCCGAGCTGAGTAATGTAATAGCACGCAGTAGGCCATGATAGTTAATCTCCGTCCTTTTATGGTTGATCAAGGGGAACTGGCTGACGGCTGTGATGAAATTATAAACCAGCTTCAGTAGGTGTGACTTATCCTCAGGGAAAGAAAGTAGATGTTGAAACTCAAACTCATCAATGACTGAGTTTCTGTCTCTATCGCTGAAATTCATGTTTGCTTGAATTGAGACCAGCTCAATTGGTTGGAATTGCCTCAAACATGCCTTTGTGAAGAGCTTCATGAGCTCGTCATTTGTGACTGTCTTGGAGTGCTTCTGCGAGCCATCTGAGCTTGTTGCTTGTCCCATTGTGTGTAACCCCCTTCACTTGAAGCACTAGTAAAAGAATATCTCAAAAATGCAAGGGAAATATCAATTGACTATTTTAGCAGATGAGCAGATGACGTAATCCCATGTAGTGTGATTATGTAATTACCCTTCACTGTGGTTACGAGCGCTGCGCGCTGGAAATTTTCATAGGCCAAAAAATTTAACTAGGTTGAAGAGAAAGCTCATCGCATCGAATTGAAGTACGATATACCCAAGTTAGATTACCAGAAATGGCCAAAGATAAGAAGGGAGCTAAACCTGTTACAGATGATGAACGTTTCAAGGGTGTTCATAATGATCCTCGTTTCAATCTACCAAAAAGAAATGACTTCAAAGTCAAATTAGATGACAGATTTAAGAAGTCAGACTTGAATTCGATAAAGAAGAGATCAAAAATTGATAAGTATGGTAGAAAGGTTGATACAAAACAGGATACTTTTGATAAGTACTTTGAATCTAAGGACAAAAACGAGTCAAAGAGCAAGAAAGCTGTGGCAGTTAGTGACGAGGAAAGTGGTAGCGATGAAGACGAAGATGATAAAGAAGAAGAAGAAATTGAAGAAAGTGACGATGAAAGTTCCTCTGAAGAAGATGATGATGATGAAGAAGAAGAGGAAAACGATACTGCAGTTACTATGCTAGACCGTGCTCGTGGAAAAGGTATCACCTCTGATGCTGAATCCTCCGAAGATGAATCAAGTTCTGACGAGTCAAGTTCAAGTGAAGATTCAGAATCAGAAGATGACTCTGATGCAGAACAGTATGCAAAACCAGAAGTAGGTGATCCATCCAGAAGACTAGCTGTGGTGAATCTAGATTGGGACCATGTCAAGAGTGTTGATTTGATGGCTACTTTCCAAAGTTTTGTTCCAAATGGTGGTTTGATTGAATCCGTTTCAATTTATCCTTCAGAGTTTGGGAAAGAAAGAATGGGTAGAGAAGACATCGAAGGCCCACCAAGAGATATGTTTAAGAAGAAGAAAGGTAAACATGATGATTCGGACTCAGACTCAGAGATAGAGGCTAAAGATTTGTACGAAGAAGGTGATGGGAATGAAGATTATGACTCCAAGAGTTTGAGAAAGTATCAATTACAAAGACTAAGATATTACTATGCTGTTGTTGTTTGTGATTCAATTAATACTGCTAAAGCCATTTATGATAACTGTGATGGTACTGAATATGAATCAACTGCTAACTTGTTTGATTTAAGATACATTCCAGATGAAATGGAATTCAATGACGATGAGCCAAGAGATACATGTGATAAGATCCCATCTAATTACCAACCTGAGAGTTTTGTCACTGATGCTTTACAACATTCTAAAGTTAGACTGACATGGGACGAAACACCGGCCGAAAGAGTGAAAATGAGTGCCAAAGCATTCAGTCAAAGAGAGTTGGATGATATGGATTTCAAAGCGTATCTTGCCTCTGATAACAGTGATAGTGACGAAGACAATCAAACTCTCAAAGATACATACAAAAACTTAGCAGGTTCGAGTACCAAGATAGGTGACAAGAATATTTTCGATTTTGGAAAAGATGATAAAGATGATGTTGATATGGAGATTACATTCACGCCAGCGTTAGCATCAGGCGATAAAAAAGCTTCTCAAGGTGGTGATGATGGAGAAGTAGAGGAATCAACTCTAGATAAGCTGAAACGTAAGGCTAAGGAGCGTCGTAGAGCCAGAAAAGAAAAATTGAAAGAATTGAAGAACAAAGAACTAGCAGAGAAGAAAGAGGCTAAGAATGAAGCCAAATCGAAAAAACACAAGAAATCATCTAAAGAGGATGATGCTAAATCTAAAGCTGAATTGGAACTATTGATGATGGATGAAGATAACGACTCTTCATCAAAACCAAAAGCACAGCATTTCAACTTGAAAGAACTTGTCAGATCTGAGAAAGAGAAAAGTAAAAAATCCAAACATAGAAATAAAGACAAGATCATTGAGGATGATTTCCAAGTCGATTTACAAGATCCTAGATTTAACGAAATCTTCACCAATCATGATTTCGCCATTGATCCAACTCAGCCACAGTTCAAGAAAACAGCAACCATGCAAAAGATCCTTGAAGAACGTTCCAAACGTCGTGTGGATGACGATGAGTCTGAGGAAGTTTCGAAGAAACAGTCAAAGAAAAGCAGTAAGAGAAAATTGGAAGATGCCGGTGGTAATGAAACTGATGTTAAAGCTCTAGCTCAAAAGTTGAAAAGAAAAGCTTTGAAAAAATAGGTACTATATAGAAATAACAAGCATCACAAGTCCCCCTCCCCATATTTGAACATCCCGATAGAATTGTAAGCTCTTTGTGAACTTTTGAAGTAAATAACTAGCGATGATGGACCAGAACTGCGTATTTCCCAATTAGGGTATTTACGGCGTGTTTATTTTTCCTCTTCACATATAAGCTTGAAAAATTTGAAATATCAACAAACGGACAAATTACCAGCTCTTCTTCATACAACCAAAGAACAACCATGTCAGATCAAGGTATGATGAGTCTGAAACGATCTAGTCGACTAGAAACTAACTGAATACTCGCAACAGGCTCCAAAATTGAGAAAATAGTGAAGGATTTCTTTCTGTCATTAGACACACCATACAACTCATCTCGATTCAGTCCTGAATCATACAAAGCCCAATTTCTACCACAACTCAAAGCCACATCACCCGTGATAATAAACGGGAACCCGGTGGGTGGGAAAACTCAGTTTCAAGAGATCTGGTTACAATTCCCGTTGTCTCAGCATAGTATTACCTCACTAGACTACCATATAATTCCAGGAACAGGGACTATAATACTGAATATTTCTGGGAAAGTGAAGTTTGATGAACAAGGTAAAACTAGACTAGGCGAAACTGCCGACATTAATTTCAATCAATTGAATGTCCCAACTGCTCCAAGTGCAGGACTTTCCAAACACTTATGGGGTTCATGGTTAGGATTTAATTCAAACCTGGTTATTGATGAACAAGGAATTAACAATGCAAACGCTGAAATCATCAACTCATTGAACTGGAGAATTGTCTACAAGCCTGAGCAAGGATTGATAACAATATAGTTTCTGCCTACCTGATCAACTACATAACATGATAAAGATGAATGAAATAATGTTTTATTCAATGTAATAAGTGCCTAGAAGATAATAAACGAATGCCTCCCTCTGAACTAAGATATAGAACAGATCCGAAATATGTAATGACGATGCACTAATGTGAAAAATGAAAGTGACCTTAGATTCCCCCCTAATATAACCTTTTCCTCGACCTAGTCGGTGTAACTAGGTTCCCTTTTTTTGTGCTTTTTGCTGGTTTCCAAACAAGTGTTTTGTTGTTCAGTGATGCACCTTTTCTTCATAGTACATCATTGGTTCTTCTTCAATGGCTCTTGATCTTTGATGTCTACCTCCAGTACCACAACAAACAGCGAAGAAGTTGAAAATATTGGTCAATAGAGAGGCACCAACAGCTGCCCAAATGAAAGCATAGAACCAATAATTACTTAAAGTAGCACTAATTCCATATTCATCAAATGCATTGTTGAAATACTTCTTGACCAAAGTGAAACCACCTGTAGCAGCACCTGCAGCGATCAGAGCAGACAAGAAGGTAATGACACCAATGATAACACTGAGACATGACATGCATTGAGAGAAGAATGAGAATATGGTGAATAAAGCAGTGATGAATGCAGCACATACAGCAATGATAGAACAGATGAAGATGATCTGACTGACAACCTTTGCGGTGCTAATATATTTTTCAACATCTGATGGTAATGATATATCAGCTGCACTCAAATCATTCTCAAAAGCACTCACAGGATCAAACAGATACATTGGTTTTGGAGAGGAACAGTATTCAACGGTATAGTCACCATTATTGTCACTTGAACCTTTACAATAACTCCATAGACCAAATGAGTAAATATCACTCAACCCCAACTCAGAAGCTGACGTAGACACCGTGTAGGTAGTATTATCCAAAACAGCAGACAGATCTACCGATGTAAGGTTTAACCGAATCAAATATGTTTGACTGACAGGAAGTTTAGTAGAGGTGGACCCAGCGATTGCCAGAGCACCGAGGATCACCGTAACGATTGATAAAATTGTAGGTATAACAACGTAACAACATCTGAAGATTGAGACCATTATACTATATGTGTGTGATGTTTAAGAGTTCCTTGTTTCAACTGAGCCGTGAGCTTCTCTTCACTGAATGATTGTAAGATTGACAAATATTCAGGCATTTTATGTTTCATATTTCTCGTTTGAGTGCAGACATCAAACAATTTAAACAGATCAAAGAGCTAATTTTAGAAGCCAGCCTTTTTTTAAGGTCTTGAAAGCCATTTCCTGGTAAGGGACGCACACTTTAATACTAAACAGGAAATAAGCGCGACTATTCGGAAGACGCCCCGACGCACACGGAACTCGGAAAACGGGCAGTGCGCGAAACTGACACAAAAAAATAACAAAGCTGTTTCCGCTTCAGAGTTCAGGTACGCTGATGCCTAATTATGGCGCAGCTCTGGTCACACTGCCCTGGGGTCGGGTGCTTTTGATTAGAGTAATCTACAGACAGGCGGTGCTGTCGGAGGTCACTACACATCGATGCCCATTGAAGTCATGTTCGAGGCTTGTCATTGCATAATACTGGCCTCACAAGGTATATTGATGAATCTGTGAATTGATTGAACAGCCAGCTCACTGAACTATCTTCTAAAGCTTTACTAAAGCCCCATTCCAACACATCGCAGATTTCCTTTCCACAACCCACTAAACCAATTCTCAAAAAACACCTTTTCTGAAGCTGTTAGCCAAGTAAATAATAAAGACAAGACTAACAACATGTGAAACAAATGATACCCAAATAAGCGAAAATCCTAACCCAGTAACAACATTGGCTATTCCAGCACTCTGTGCTAGCTCGGTTAGCTTCAAATAGTATTCTAGTATCAATGAGCAGATTAAAAACCCAACCGTTATACCAACAAATCCCAAAAATGTCATCGAGATTATCAAGGCTTTTTTCAGTATATGTGTAATATTTCTAGTATGTTGTTTGTGGATGTTTGTGTTGATCAAAGCCAGCAAGCTCACACTCTCAATCAATAAAACACAATCAATGACGAATTGTGAGCAAACCAAAAATCCTAGCCCTTTACTAAACTTCTGCAAAAGTATTGCCCAACCGAGATATTCTTGAGAATTTCCTTCTACTGTTGTTAACTGATTAAACCCACTTATAGCCAAATCATATGCAATTGCAAAACTGTCACCCATAAGATTGATGTTGGTCTTAGTTAGTTCAGCCAATTGCACACCAGCATCCCTAACAAAGACAGATAATAAGTCAAACCCATAACTCTTCATACAAAAGTCCTTTCTGTTCTTTACTGACGAGCGACAGTATCCTAATGCATTAATTTGATATACTGTGTCAACATTGAATGTGTCAATGACTTTATCTTGGTAATAAGTATCAAGGCTGGTGTTGATGAGATCCAAATCAGAATAAGTATCACCGAAATCCAAGGCTAGATAGGACAAAACTTTTAAAGCTTCCTTTACAGTCACCAAGGCAGATTTAGCAGCAGGTGATTTATCAGTCAATTGAACTCTCAATTGTGGATAACATGGAGTGTATGAATTATTGCACGTGAAGACAGGGAAACCTGCCAAAACACCAGACCCAACAATAAAAGTTAACAAGCCCAATACCACCATATTCATCAATCTCTTCTTTTTGGTCATTCCTTTAGTAGTTTCATCTACCCCATCCGCTTGAAATTTGCTTAAGGAGTCACTGTCTTCACCTTTCTCATCATCAAAAATATGTGAGACCACCTCATCCATACTATTGGCTCTATTCTGTAACATATCAACGTCACCTATATCATCTTTCAAAACCCATTCCTTTCCATTTCTTGTGCTCTCTGAATTGGTTAGAATTGCAATTTTCTCCTCGAATAATAGCGACTGTGGAGAGTTAGAGATGGTATCAAGAGCAGATTTGTAAGCTGTATCATCACCTTTTCTTGGGGAGACTGAGGGAAGTCTAACGGAGCCACCAGCGTTGCTGTAATCACTAACCGACTTCACAGAAAAATCATGGGATTGGCGTTGGCTGATCTCATTTTCAAGACCTACCTTTTGAAATCTATGTGGTGAGAAGTAACTGACTTCAGATGTCATCGGTATATTGATCATCGTGGGATCATCATGAGTTCTAAGTCGTTTGAATGTGGGGAGCCTATTGTAATCATTCGATTGAAAAGGATTCGATCCAAAATCTTGACTTCTTCTTCTTTGAAAGTCTGGGTTGCTGCACAGTCCCGTTTCTGCAGGAGTTATGGTATCGATAGAGGATCCTCTTGTCATTGAATAGCAGTAGGTCTTGAATACCTGAAGTGAGAAACCTTTTAATTTCAAGCTGAACCTTTGATGGAAAACTCTGCTGAAACCTGGAATACACCGACAGCAATGCGGGCAAATAACCACAAAGACAACAATAAAAAAAATTGACACAAACCAAAAGATTTTCCTAAAATCAGACACTCCTCCTTAAAGTTTATCGCGACAGGTGTCCTATCTATTAGTAGCACATTCAGGAAGCGTTAGTGCCTTTGTATTATGGATATAGCCTTATCGTTGCATCCCCTAAATCAGCCTTTGAAGGATATCTTGAATCATTTACCGAACTGATGTTGGCCATCGATGGCAAGTTAATTGCACTATCGTCAGTGAATGGATCCCTTGTAGAGAATAACGAAGTAGTATCCATATCATCATCCAGGGCAACAGAGTCTGGGGTTGTACACCACAGTGGCCCGATCCAGCAACACATGTTCACCAAACTTGTCACAAAGATGATCCATAGAAAACTGAACCATATTGGACCAAAATGCAAAGCAATGTTGTAGGCTGAAAGTTCAGCGTTGATCCTTGATCTAGAACCTTTAAGGACAACATTCATAGTCACACTTGAAACTGTTACCAGTATGAAGTTTATCAGACTCAGCACGGAATGAATATGTCCAGCGGCTTTCGTTATTCTGATGTTACCATTATAGCGCCTGATGCTGTAGAAAAAAACAGTCAGCCCAATCATGACTGCTTGGAGAGCTGCAGAGGTAATCATTAACTTGGGAATCTCACGGAGTTGACTGTTGGTCTTCTGTAGATTTTGCTGATACTGGGAATCAGAAAGAAAGTTGTCTTCGGAGCCATCTTCCTCTGTAAGAGTTAATAGTATCCCTAGATTGTTTGAATTTATCAGTCCACGGTAGTCATATAAGACAGAATCATAGCAGACGATGGTTGTGTTTTCGAAATCAAATCCATCAGTAGACACCGCAGAAACTCTAGTGGCTGAGTGTGGATCTTTAGGAGCTGCTTTATTGTAGGTCCAGCGATACGTGTAATGGGAGCACGTACTGTATAGTGATGAGGATATGTAATCTGGTGTATTCGAAATCAATGATGTTGTGTAGTTGGTTAGAGCTATGATCTGTGAGGTGGTCAACCCTTCACCAAAATGCTCTGTTCTGTTTTCGGAGGAGATGGAACTCCCCAGTGACTTGTATAATCCAGAGAAGATGTCGATGGTGGACGTGTCCAGTCTTACAACATATATGCGATCCGAGTGCTTGTTCAACTGCGAGCCCAACAATACCGCTATGAATAGAACAGTTAGGAAAGGTGTGAGAAGCCTAGTTGTCATGAGCACAAAATCTAGCGGATCATTGGAGCGATTGAGACTGTCAACATATTCATTAACTCTCAGACGTGCTGTGTGGTACTTCTGCCTTAACATTTGGCACCGTCTTGACAAGTAGAAATGCCAGCTGACTGGCACTTGTCTGTGTGAAATAACACCAATCGAGCGAGAGAGCTGTCCTTCCAAGTTCTAGTTTCCAAGTCAAATCTAAAAGAGAAAGACACGTGACTTTCACGTGCGCCGTAATGCACCCGCGAATGGTCTCTTAGGAGATTCTCTGATCTCTCTGGCGCCGGACGTAAAAATCAGCTAAAACATCAACAAACACGAAAAATAACGTCAACAAAGGAAAAACTAACAGAACCCCAGACTTTTTCCGTGAAGGCCTCGCAGTTAGACACATTCAACCGATCACACACAGACCCTCTCTCTTTTCCACTTTTTTTTTGCTCCCAATTCTCTCTCATTGCAGACCATGGCCACAACAAAGCCTAAATTTGCCGGTTGGAGTTATTCTACCGGCGATGAAGAAGTGAGTGGTAGACGCTCCAGAAGAGGTGGTGGAGGAGGACCAGATCCAGGTTTGACTTTGATCAGAGATGATGATGGCTTAGAAGTGAAGTCAGGATCTCTATTGTTATGTGACAATCCAGATGGCGAACCGATGGTTGTTTTGATCAAGGACGCGCGTTTGGGTAACGCTGATTATATAGATTTGATTGGTGTTAATTTATTGAGAATCTCTGAGGTCAAAAACAAGCCTCAAGATGCTGATGCTCAAGAACTTTTCATTACCAGTGTGGAGGACAAGATCTATGTTACTGATATCATTGAGCAGGTGAACGTTTACAATGAAGCTGATTTCAAAAAGGTTGTAATTGATGATTCAAATGAAGATACTACATTCTTATGTCGCAGAGGTTACGATACTTACTACGGTTCCTTCTCAGCTATCATTGATTTCAACCAAATCCGTGAAGCATTCATCAAAAATCCTGCCACTGCTATTGAAACTTTGAGACATATTACCGTCAAACCTATGTACAAGGAAAGGGCACCAACTCCAACAGTTAAGAGAGAAGTGAAACCTACTTCCCGTTCAAACAACAAACCAGCAAGACGTGCTCCAGCAAAGCCAAAACCAACCACAAAGATCATCCCGAGAAAGAGATCATCTGGCTTGAAGGAACATGTTATCTCTGATGATGATGACAGCGATCAGTTCGACGATGCCAGTGATAAGATCCAGCAGTTGTCTGAGAGCTCTTCTGCCGAATCCTTCGATGATTCAGATGATGAACCGTTGCCAGATGATGACGAATTTGGGGTTTCTAGAGCCCGTCAATATAGATCCAATGGCAATAAAAGACAAGATATCAAGGGTCCAAGATCGTTTGCTGTCTCTAAAGGGGTTGCAGAATCAATTGAACAACTGACGGAATCAGCCAAGGATGCCATTGCCAACCTACCAACTAGAGAAGCACAATTCAGTGAGTTATATGGCTCTTTAGAATCAAATACAGAACTTGAACAAGGTGCTAGTTATTATGTCAGTGGTCCACCAGGAACAGGTAAAACTGTCACCATCCGTGCTGTTATCAATCAGCTTTCTAAAGCGATCAAGAGCTCGCACCTGAACAGATTTGAAACTCTGGAAATCAATGGTCTAAAGCTTCTCACTCCACATGCTGCCTATGAACAACTCTGGAGAAAAGTTTCCAATGGACAAAATGTTCCATCTTCAGGGTTAGCTACAGCTCTTGAGGATTTCTTCAAGAACGGCCACGCAGAAGTTCCAATTGTTGTTCTATTAGATGAACTGGATACAATTGCATCCAATAATCAGTCAATCCTATACAACTTTTTCAACTGGCCAACTTATGAAAAATCAAAACTTATTGTCATTTCTGTTGCGAATACAATGGATCTACCAGAGAGAATTCTCAGTAATAAAACATCATCAAGATTGGGTGATGCTAGAATTCAATTCCCAGGTTACTCTCATGAAGATTTGATTAAAATTATCAAGTCCAAATTGGAGATATTACAAAGTGAAGGAGCAGAGATTAGAGAAGACTCAATTGAGTTTGCTGCTAGAAAAGTTGCAAGTGTTAGTGGTGATGCTAGACGTGCCTTGTCCATAATCAAGAGAGCCATTCAAATTGCTAAAAGCGCCAATACTAGTGGAGATGTTGTTCACATTCAACCTGGTCATATCAACAGAGCTATCAATGAGACTACTAATTCCCCAGTTGCTAGCTATATTACAGGTTTGACATTTGTTGGAAAATTGATACTGATTGGTATCTTATCCAAAAAACAGAAATCTGGATTAGCAGAGAATCCACTAGGTGAGGTTATTGATCATATTAAATACATCGTTGATATGAACTCCAAGGCTGAAGACTCCCGGTTCCAGATTGATGGGGAATCTTTCTTGCAGATACTGTACAAAGACTATATTATCAGACCCGAGGGTTTCCGTTATGCCCTGAACGAACTAATCGAGGCTGGAATTGTCTTGGTTCAACACTCCAAATCGGTGATAAATGAGAGAAATTCACTTATCAAGCTAAACATTGCTGACGAGGAGATTTCTTCTGTTTTCAAAAGAGAGAAGTCTTTGAAGTTCTTCTCCGATTTGATTGTTTGACGTCCTTAATAAGCTTCACCCTACAAATTGTTGCCTTTCTTGTTGATTTCTATGCCATTCTGTTTTACAAATTCTGTATAATTAACTATGTTTCATGTTTTGAGTATTATTGTACATTGAAATCTATTGTCTAGTTAAGTAGTGCTATACAAAAGCAATGGTTCCCCAACGTTCGTTATTTCTGGTAGTGTGATCTGTAAATCAAAGGCTTTAGAGATCAGAACCTTGAATACTTTTTGAATATTAATAGAGTCACTGGTTGATGTGAATACCAGACACGCATTGATGCTTCTTGCAAAAGCTATACTCTCATCATGTATGTCTCGTTGAAATGGAACTGCTTGTTCAACAAACAGATCATACTTTGTCCCGACAACAAGAGGTATTGCCGTTTTATTTTCACGAGCCATGGCATACCATGTCTTCAAGTTTCTCAAACTATCCTTCTTAGTGAGATCAAACACTAGCACAATGGAGACAGCATCCGTTATTGCTAACGGTAGCATATTTTCGAATTCTTTCGCCCCACCAAGATCATACATGGAGAACTTGATGTCAGTTTGGCCAAGTTCTATGTTCCTATTCATGAAATTCACACCTAGTGTTTTCTTGTATGTGTCGTCGTAATCGTTGTTGACGTATTTTATCATTAGGGAAGTTTTACCAACTCGTTCATCACCTAGTAGGGCAACTTTGATAGTCACTCTTCTCATGTTAGTGTATCTATCCTGCTCTGAAGAAACAACATATACCTACTCATTTCGTACTTGTTGGTGGTGCAAAGGTACAGGAGGTGCATGTTGCATTCTGAGTGAAGTATGAATATAGCAAAATATGTTATCCTTGTTTGGACTTAGCTAGAGTTGCGTTCAGTACAATATATATGTGTCTCCTGTTTTGATAAAGCATCCTCGAGTTTTGTTTACATTTCGTACGTAATCGTGATCGAGGCATATCGGGTTCCTCCATCATGTGACTTCGAAAAAATAGGGTTTCGTGGTGTTTGGGTGTGCAACTAGTGACTGCTGCTTTTCTGAATTCCCCAGCGCAAAAGCGCACCGCTTGCTTTTGGATTTATGGTAGGCACACTATTTCTCAGCTTTTTTTTCAGTCATTTGTATGGCGAGTGGTGTTTGGATGTTCTGAGAGTAACAATTCTTCACAAAATCAAATAGTTAAACATCAACAACCAATACGTAGAAGGACTTGATTGAAACTACACAACACTATACAAAGATGGCTGTCGGTAAAAACAAGAGATTGTCCAAAGGTAAAAAAGGTTTGAAGAAAAGAGTTGTCGACCCATTCACCAGAAAAGAATGGTTTGATATCAAAGCTCCATCAACCTTCGAAAACAGAAACGTTGGTAAAACTTTAGTTAACAAATCAACTGGTTTGAAAAACGCTGCCGATGCTTTGAAAGGTCGTGTCGTTGAAGTCTCATTAGCTGACTTACAAGGTTCAGAAGATTACGCTTTCAGAAACGTCAAATTAAGAGTTGATGAAGTTCAAGGTAAAAACTTATTGACCAACTTCCACGGTTTAGATTTCACTTCAGATAAATTAAGATCATTAGTTAGAAAATGGCAAACTTTGATCGAAGCTAACGTCACCGTTAAAACCTCAGATGATTACATTGTCAGAGTTTTCGGTATTGCCTTCACCAAACGTCAAGCTAACCAAATCAAAAAAACTACATACGCTCAATCCTCTCACATCAGAGCTGTTAGAAAACAAATGGTTGACATCATCACCAGAGAAGTTCAAAACTCAACTCTTGCTCAATTAACCTCCAAATTGATCCCAGAAGTCATTGGACGTGAAATTGAAAAAGCCACCAAAAACATCTTCCCATTACAAAACGTTAACATCAGAAAAGTTAAATTATTAAAACAACCAAAATTCGACTTGGGTTCCTTATTAGCCTTACACGGTGAAGCTTCAGCTGAAGAAAAAGGTAAAAAAGTTGCCACTGGTTTCAAAGATGAAATCTTAGAAACTGTTTAAATGAACTTTTTCTTCTGATGAAATTCTTTGTATAAAAGGATCATTAAAAATCAACATATTGTGTAATTCAATGACTATGTAGTATCATGACCAGGACACCGCTTGACCTTGCGAAGGAATCAATTGTATCATCTGGACTGTTCCATTCTCAACTGATAACCAGGGTTCAAAGTTTAGCCCGATTTAAAAGATGCCCCCAATGACAGTCAAATGATACGGAACTCAGTAAATCATCAAATTTCATGATTCTGTCGACGCTTAAGAGTCTTGCAAGGGAAACAGACGTAATGACAGATAGAAGCCACGGTTTATTAATTAACCGAATATCTAAGTTGCATCTACAACATTGATTAACATTTAAACCAAACTTCAATTAAATTAAATACTCCTAAATCCTAGTAGCCAGAACCATTGATTACTGATTAACCGACTAATGACTCTTATTCAACTAGACTTCTCAACACACAGATGCAGGACAACAACCTATTTTTCCACTAACAAACCTAGAATAAACGCTTTTCATAAGAATGCAAGTTATTAACACCACCTTCCAGTTGAGCTGATGGAGTTCTGTATTCGAATCTGATTTCACCAGAGTTTGATTTTTCATTCAATTCTTTAACTGATCTGACACCAATATCTTGACAAGAGTGTTGTAAACCATTGTATAAATATGGAATATATTTCTTGACAGAACCTTTGTCAACAACGGAACCAGAAACACCTTGAGCAACAAAGACAGCATCAGATTCAGAAAAGTATCTTGAAGTTGAAGCATTACCTTGAGAAGAGGTCTTTTTAGCAGCATCAATAGAACCCATACCTCTGTAAGTTTTCAAACGTTTACCATCTTGGTAGAAGTAATCACCTGGTGATTCGGTGGTACCAGCCAACATGGAACCCATCATGACACATGAAGCACCTAGGGTGATGGCTTTGGTAATGTGACCAATGTTTTGCACACCACCATCAGCGATACATGGGACACCAAACTGGTTGGCAAATTGAGTAACGTTGTAAACAGCACTACCTTGTGGTCTACCACAAGCCATAACTTCTTGGGTAATACAGATAGAACCAGAACCCATACCGATTCTTAAAGCATCGGCACCAGCAGCAATCAATTCAGCAGCTTGTTCTCTGGTGACAACGTTACCAGCAACGACTTGCAAGTTTGGGAATTCTTTTTTAGCCCATTTTAGCATCTCGATTTGAAAGATAGAATTACCTTGAGATGAATCAATGACAACGACATCTAAACCAGCTTCAACCAATAAAGCTAAACGGTTTCTGTCAGCTGGTAAAGTACCAATAGCGGCACCAACCAATAGTTGTTTAGTGTCAGCAGATTTGGAAGCATTTGGGTAGTTTAGATTCTTTTGTAAATCGGTTCTAGATAATAGAGACACTAAGTTACCACTTTCATCAACAATAGGTAATTTACCTTTTTTGGATTGTCTTAGAATTTCATTGGCGTCAGTTAGAGTAATACCCTTTTTAGCTGTAACCAATTCAGTAGTCATAACTTCAGAGACTGGTGAGCTGAGATCTTCATGGAATTGGATATCACGAGAGGTGATGATACCAACTAGTTTACCTGGAACTTGGCCATTTTCTAAATTTTGTTGTTAGTATGGATGTTTTCACCATTTTGAAATTGAACACAATTCAGATTGTAAACTCCATCATCAATAGTATAAAAGTGGATCAGAGTAAGTTTTCTCCGCAAGATCGTTTGATCATTCGGTAGAACGAAAGTTATAAATTGAAAAATAAATCATCATAAGAAAAATTGATGATGGAGTCTGTGCTGAAGTGAATCGCAATTAACTTACCTGTGACTGGGAAACCAGCAAAACCGAATTTCTCTTTTAAAGCTTTGGCTTCACCAACGGTGGAGGTTGGAGATAGAACAACAGGCGAGGTGATGAACCCATTTTCGTACTTCTTGACTTTTCTAACCAATTCAGCTTGATCTTCAGCAGTGTTGTTGTGATGAATGATACCAATACCACCTAAAAGAGCCATGTGAATAGCCATCTCAGACTCAGTAACAGTATCCATAGGAGATGAAACAAATGGTGTCTTCAAGGTGATTTTTTTGGTCAATCTTGATTCCAAAGTAACAGCAGACGATGGGAAATCAATTTTACCTGGTAAAACCAAGAAATCGTTGTAAGTCAAACCACCTCTGATGGTAGAGTCCATCAATTCATGGACACTTAGACCATCTTTTTTTTCGTAAGTTTTTAGCAGTTCAACGGCTTGAGAGCAATCCTTGAAAGACATTGTGTGTTGTTGGAAGGGTAGTTGTGATTAGAATAGGGTTAATTCAGGGGCAGTCTTTGCCAGATTGCCAAAAAAAAGAACCAGAGACATTACACAAGTGCCATTGGAACAGACGATCTTCTTCTCTATTTATATGGAAAAAAAAATTTTCGATGAGCGGTGGCCCGAACCAGACTGAACCCGACGGTAAAAAGAAATTTTCTCTATGTCAGCACGAAGAGAGTGCCGATATGGAAGAACACGATTTGGGTTTATTTGTGTGGAGACTGTGTCTGGCAGGCTCTGAGCGTAACCACACGCCTGTGCCTACGCTGAAGAGCCATCTCTCGGCCATTCCATAGCCTTGGATTGGCCTCTCAGATCTCGCAGCACTTTCAGAGTCAACAAAAGGTGTCAAACTCTGAAATTGTCCTCATTGGAAATTCGCGGCATTACCTAATATTCATCACGTAATCAAAGGATGCCCTACGCGAACTAGACCTGTGTTTTTCCATGATCTGGGTAAAACGTAAACAAAGAAAAAGCGTCTAACCCAACGGGAGTCTCCACAGCCATCGGTAAATCCACGGGTTATCGCTACTTATTCTCACCTAGATCAGACTGGAATTGCCTTGTACTGGCTGTTTTATTAAACATTGAGCTCTGTAATCTCGCTGTTGAAATCCTTGACTGCGGAATATCTGTGAGGCACCGACGTTATGTCTCAGAGACCTCATTATTATGATGACACCAATCGGATACCTGGCACAGCTCCCTACCCTGTGGACGGTATCTCGTGGGATCCAATTGAATCATTAGAAGAATTGAACAAGTCTAGGAAAGCCTATTTATCTGCAAGCAGTGTCCAATACTCTTCAAATGTTAGGATTCCTGGTCCACCGCTGCCTTCAAGACCACCTCAACATATAATTGACCAGCATACTCCCCAGAAAAATCTCGATGGATACATATCAACTGGGAATAGCCCTGGAAGACTCAATACAACACCAGTGCATAGGCTTCAAGGCCCAAGAGACTTCCCACAACGATTCTCTGCCACATCACTATCATCCCCAATTGCCAGTGGGCAAAGTCCAAGAACACCAGACATTTCAGTAAGGCCCAATTATTCGGGATCACAACAATATTCGTCAATTGTGTCTCCACAATATGATCCGGGTGCCGTATCATCTCCCTTGGGTGATCGTTATCACTATCAAACACAATTGTCTGCACATAGCACACCAGATTTAGTTGGTCCACGTCCTTTACCTCACTCATTACCCTCAACTCCGGGCCTCAACTATAACTCACCAGCTTACACAAGAACACAACCAGAGAAACCTTCCTTAGGTGTGATTACTGGATCCAATATACCCCCATATATAGAGCGGGACTTCAATGTCTTGAACTCTCCATCGATATCAGTGCTACCGGATATTCCAGTCCTTACACCGACTACTGCAAACTCCAGTCACTATGAGACAATCACATCGCAGAGGAGAAACTCAACTTCACCAATAAGAAACTCGCTATATGGACCACGTTTACCACCAAACTCTTCGTCTGTTAGAGAAAGTTCACCATCCCCATCCACGTCCCCAAATAGGAACTACTATGATCACAGAACAAGCTGGAGATCAGAATACTCAGTTAATATCATAGACGCTGAGGATTATGAAGACGATGAGTTACTTTCCAATATTCATGAAGAGAATGTTGATCCATTTCAAGATGATAACGTATTTGAAGATACTATCCCCAAAGTATCACACACATCCATCCCAGTACCCTTTTTTGACCCAGACTCAATCATTATACCTGAGACCAAGGGTGTTAATACCAGAATACCCAGCGCTGCTGTGAATAAGAAACTTCCACCAGTCCCGGTAAATCAGTTTGAACTCCCTAGTTTGCCCTTTACCTCACAGACCCTAACGGAGGAACAATTGAACCAATGTGCAAACGTATCACTTCTCTCTGAAGTATTTCAATGGTCAGTGATTCTTTCACAACAATGGACGGATGGCCTTTTGTTATCTAAGGATGAGTATAAGAAGTCTCTGCAGATTTTGTTTCGTCACAAGAACCCCAAACTCAAGAGGTTTTTAATAGAGAAGAATGTCGATCAGTTAATGATGTCTTTTGAGAAACAGAACTCCATTTATGTTGATGAAAACGATTACATTTACTTTCTGGATAATGTGAAAGTTAATGGGGTGTTAATACAACTGACTGGCTGCTACTCCAACACACACAAACATCCAAACGCCATATATCAGTGCTGTTCACCACGCTGTTCTTTGACCATATATCAACCGCCTGTTCCGATGGTACCTCCACAAGTATCTTCGACGGGTAAACTAGGTGAATGGGCTTCCTACTGGAATCTCTCAAGTCAGGAACTCAAAGAGTTGGATGGAAATGAGGTGAAGAAGCAGAGTCATATCTTTGAACTGATTAGACAGCAGCAAAACATAGTTAAGTTAGGGGAGTTACAAGTACACGTGTATGGTCAGTCATTCAAGACGACACAGCCTCAGCTACTGCCTGATATTCTCAAGTTCTATAACGATGCTTTCAACTCAGTAAAACCACTGATCGAGTTACACAAGAAGCATCTATTGGAACCCCTGCTCAACAAATTGAACACACAAGGTCAGTACATCAGTGGGATTGGTGAAATTTTTCTGAATTGGGCTTCATTAGCAACTGTTCCATATCTGAAATACACCGAGAGGCTCGCTTCTGTGAGGGAGTTAATTAAATATGAAAAGGCAAGGGGGTCAAGATTTGCAGCTTGGCTCGCCCAGACTGATCAACAACAAGTCATTGTTGATGCTTCACTGGATCATAGTAGAATTTTCTTTAGTGGGTTCATTGGTCATACCCAGTTGTTATCCTTGGCTTTGATGAGTGTCCAAAAGAAGACAAAAGAATCAGATGAGGATCATAAGCTTTTGTACGAAGCAGTTGAAGCCGTAAATAAACTGAACAGAAAAATTGACGAGACTCAGGAATCTGCACTACAACACCGTTCTTTAAAAATTTTGGCTAGACAATTATCTTGGAGAAATACTGTGTTAGAGACGGATTTGAAGCTTTACGAATCAAACAGAAGAATCATCAAAAGAGGTGAAGTCACTAAAAAGGACAAATGGACAAGTTCGACCATAACCTTGATATTACTTGACAACTATCTGTTGCTCACTGAAGAAGTAAAAGAGGGTTCATTTAAGATTATAGAGAAGCCTATTCCAATCGAGTTTTTACAGCTTGAAACCAAAGATTTCTCTGCTTTGAAAGCTGAGCTAAATACAGAAGGTGAAAGTTATCCATTCAAGATCAGATATACTGGTCAAAACATTTCGCATACTCTATTCACTGATACTTTGAGTGAGAGAGATGCTTGGTTCCAAAGTTTTAATCAGGTTAAACAGACTAAAGGAAGTGTTTTGGAGACCGAGCCATTCAAGTTGAGGGTGTTATCTGATCAGTTTGCTTATGAAGAAGGCCAAGAACCTACGAAACTGCC
The DNA here is from genome assembly GCA_003707015.3 of Wickerhamomyces canadensis. Taxonomy (NCBI): domain Eukaryota; kingdom Fungi; phylum Ascomycota; class Saccharomycetes; order Phaffomycetales; family Wickerhamomycetaceae; genus Wickerhamomyces; species Wickerhamomyces canadensis. The sequence continues at coordinate 274,290 of PPMU03000009.1, read as the reverse complement.
CGTCTGTACTCCTGGTTCAAATATTGATGTTATGTTAAAGAGCTTCCAACAATCACTGGAGGAGCAATTTGATCAGATGTCCTTGAATTCGAGACCAGTCATGCATAGTGAAGTGTTAAGTTCTACCACTGTGAACTTTCAGAATAAAACTTATCATATCGTTGGTTTGTCATTTGGTCTGTACATTACAGAAGCTGATAACCCAAGAGGCTGGAAAAGAGTGCTGGAGATGTATAAGATCACACAAGTGGAACAACTGGACAGTCTGTTGATCTTGATTTCTGATAAGGCATTGTGTTACTTCAGTATCGTTTCACTACTGCTGAATCATTATGAGTTGAATCAATACGGACATATAGTCGGTGAGAAACTATCCAAAAGAGATGTTTCGTTTTTCAAGATTGGCTCATACTACAACACAAAACTGGTATTTATGATGAAAACACCTATTCAAACAATTGGTTCTCCAAGGTTTAAAGTTTTCACACCAATTTTTGATAGTTTTGGCAAGTTCCAATACTTTCAGTTGTACAAGAAATTCCAATTTGGATCTGAAGTTTATGGAATCTCGATTTTCAATAGTATGTTTGTTCTTCATACATCTAAAGGGTTTGAAATACTATCATTCCAAATCCTATACGAATCCCAACCAATTCCAAAATTCTTGGAAAGTTTGAAGAAACCAAAAACTGAATTAGATCTGATCAAAAAGAAGCTGAAATCATCAAACTGTAAACCATTGCAGATGGTAAAAGTGCTTAACAAGCCACAGTTTTATCTTGTCTATGACAGTTTTGTTATTGTGATTGATACAATAGGTCAATTGATTTCAGACAAGTTCATCTTTCCTTTCAAATTCAAATGCTCCAAGGTTTCAATAAAGGACAATTTCATCATTTGCATCGGTGAGGATATAGTGGAAATTTTTGACCTAAGTTATGATGATTCATTAGGATTTCAGAACTTTGATCCTGTTCAAATCTTAACTGGTAAAGACATCAAGCTGATTGATGAGAACGATGCAAAGATTTCCATTGCTCATCCTTCCATTTCTGGTAGACAATTGATTATATATTTTGAGAAGGTAAAGCCATGAAAGAATAATGGTAAGTACAAATATAGGACACTCATTTTTAACTACATCAAATATTTGTATAAATAAGTTATTCATAAGATCATATCTAGGGACTCTATGAACATACACCTTCAAGCTTCATGAAGTGTATGAGTTTTGACGACTGATCCCCATTTGAACTGAGTTCCTTGGAGTTCCAAATGATTGTCTTGAGTTTATTGGTGTCAGTTGATTTGGCGAATTGAATCCAGACACTGAGTTTTGCCTAATTGGGCTATTCAAGGAACTTGTTCTTGAGTCAATAGTATTGATACTAGACGTACTATTCAATCTAAATCTTTTCATCAGATTGCTAACATCAACTAATGGTTTATCAGCAGCAGTTTTCTTTATCTTGAAGAGCTTGATAGCCGTCCCACTCCAAATGCTCAATCTCAAAATACCATTATCAAACTGGAAGTTCTCGGATTGTGGATGTTTTGAGTGTGAAGGAGATCTCCAGCTGAAGCCCCAAGATGAGGCAACCTCCTTCAACGAAATCGATGAATTTCTCTTATTGAACCAAGCAGTTGATGATGCACCAGTAGAAGTAGCCAAATTATCATAGAACACAACCCCCCATAATATACTTTCATACCAACCCAACGACAAATTTGACCATATGAATTTAAGTTGTTCAAATTTAGTCTTTGGTAAAAATTCTAGAGGCGATGATTTTCCGAGCGTTTTTGTGAAATTAGGAATGTTCTCGATCTTTATAAGTGCCTCAATAGTCTCAGACTTGGACAGATTTTTGAATCCCGGTAACTCTTCTTTCACTATCTTGATAGCATGTAGGATGACAATCAACCCTCTATATCCTGCCCAGACTTTCATCAATGGTGCATCCAAAGGCAACTTCGACTTAGCTTTCACAGACATTCCAACAGGAAGTTTTGGTCTCAAACTCTTTTCAACATCCTCTTTGCTCAAGACATTTATATCTTCTTCATCATAGTTTGCCCCAGTGCTGTTCTCCACTTCAATTGGTGTCACTGTGCCTGTATTGATAACACTATTAGTTGTACTTATCTTCTGTAAGGCGATATTTTCCTCATCCTCTTCTTCTTCGACCTCTTTAATGTCTTGCAGCTCGTACTCATATTCTGATGCCTCCACTAGAGACAATAATGAACTAAAGATTTTCTCATGTTTGGTCAAGACAAATAATAACGTTCTTGACTCTTTATGATAACGACAAACGGAATTTGCGATAGATCTTATTATCAATGCCAAAAGATCCATCTTAAGTTGATCTTTCAATGCATCCTCGGAGCTGAATTTGTTAATGACATTCATGATTGACAAGCAAGAATGGTATGATAGTATTACCCTTGTTGCTGGATCTGGACTTTTGATTGGGATTAGATTGTACAGATATTCAAATAGGTTAGGGGCAATTATAGTGTCAAACTCATCATTGGTTAGCATATTTGATATCTGAACAATCAAGAAATCTCTGTAAGTGAAGTTGTTAGGTGAATTTGGAGACAATTTGTAAAAATTTGGGATCTTACTCGAATAGTAAGAGGCACTGAATGGCAGCAACAGTTGCTTGAGGACCAGCTCATCTGAAGTTAAATATAACATTAAGTAACACGCAATTCTAATCAAGTTTGATTTCCATAACTCATGATTCTTGTAGAATTTGATATAGTACAACAAAATGACAAGTAATTCCGATGACCTCTTCGTAAAAACAAAAGCTTTGAAGTTCTTGTTACACTGTAACATTTCCCATAATAAAATGAAAATCTCAATAGACCATGGAGATAATGCCGGAAATGAACTTCCATAAGAACCATTACCTGTACCTGATGAAGAAGATGAAGAAGATGACTGGGTGAAGTTCGTCTTCAATAAGTTGAAAGGATTTGCCTCATTTTCAATAGCTAGCTCAAGTGGTCTATTGATCAATGCTAATAACGATGAGTAAATAAAACTTAACTCATTTTCCTTGTGAAGTCTTCCCAAGTATGATCTAGCCAGATTATGGGGTTTCTGATTTCTAGGTATTATGTCAAGGTTATGAAGAAATGAAATGTCGCTGGTTGGCAATGAGTAAACAAGCATAGTTGTTAAGAGCTGCAACGAATAAGTGACTGTAACTCTTCTCAGATCGTAGTATTTTTGACCTGAATACTGGTTATTAGTGTCTGTAGTATTATAACTCAACCCATTCTTTCCAGGATCAGATTTACATGATCTGCAAACGGTATTCAACAGAGAACAAAGTAGCGTCAATAGTTGTAGACGGGGTATAGATGTGACTAGAACTGACAAGAATCTTGAACCTTCATTCACCACAAGTTTAGGAGTTGAGTAGAGCCCTTTTGAGCATAGAGTTATTAGCAATCTCATGATTTCCAATCTATTTGAATCTAATCGTGGATCTGGGGAGGAATATTTTCCATTTGAACCAATACCAACTTCCCAAATTTTAAAATCAGCACCTTTGATACCATTTTCATCAAGAGTAAACCCTCTGGTGAACAATAAGTCCACCAATACTGATATGAGCTGTTGTCCTAGACTTTCAGTAGCAGGTTGTAATCCAACTTGAGCTTTCGTTGAGTCAGGTGAGTTTTTTAAAGGTTGGTTGATGTTAACTTTCATGCTTGAGGAAGATAAGGAAGAGTCTATATCTGAAGATGAAGGGTATGAACCGACAGTGCCCCCTGCAGTATCACCACTCAATTGATTATGAATCTTACCAATATCATTGTAACTCAAGTTCCAGAAGATATTGTTGGAATCGGCATTAAATTCACTCTTTTCAAATAAGAAAGGTATCAATCTAGTCAAAGTTCTAACACAGTTCAACAGTTTTTTCTCCGTACTAGCTGTTTTATCTGGGAAAGACTTCGAGGTTGCAGTCCTTATGAGGTTAATTGCCAGAATTCTTATGAGGTTAAGGAAATTGACCTTGTTTGAGTCTCTAATAATCTTGATTTCATTGACAGTTAAAGCGTTGAAGACATCTTCAGCAGACTCCGGTTCATCCCAAAACATGTCCCAGTATGGATCTTGAGTGGGTATAAAGCCAGTCTGTTCCCATTCGTCACCTAGAGAGTCGGGACCGACATCATTCATATCCTTCACGCCAGCCATTTTTAGGATCTTGTTCTTGAAAGCCACTCTCGATTCGGCTGATCCCATTGTGACTGATTAAGTAGTAGTGCAGATACCTCTAAGATGGAGAAGAAAAGGGAAAGCGATGGAAGCAACGAATAAGACAAGCGAGAGTGTGAAGTGCAGCGAAGTAATGAGCAATCTGGAGGGGGGTGCTTTGAGCTTTAAGCAGTAACAAAGATAATTTTTAGACCTTTCTTTGTACTACGCTGTTTTTTCAAGGTTGATTTTTTTTGCCATTTGATTAAAAACCCGAAATTCATCCTTTTATCAATCAACAAATTAATAGTGATGAACAGAGACAATTGACCTTCAAGATACTACGTAGACACATATATATCGGTCTTAGAAATGATTTTGTGATCTTCGAGTGATGGTCCTCTATCAACCACAGAAATCTAGTAAAAATCCCCGTTCAAAAAGCTCCAAGTAGAGTGAAGCCCTTCCACAAAAACGGACTCATGATAAGCGATATCACCAGCTGGAAAGTGGAAAGCTGCCGAACTACCAGCTATCGTTGACAGTGTAAGACATATATATTTATAAATAACATTAAACAGTAATGACTGGAGAGTACGAAAGAGTGGCTTCATAACACGCAAACCCACAAACCAGCCAGATATAGAGAATTGAAGAAAAAGCTGACAGACACGTTCATTGCTTTGCAACACGTGAAGACATATTCACCAGTCATTATCAACAGCCTCGAATCTTCTCTTGCTTAAAGAATCCTTCTGATACACTAGGTTGTTTTCGATAGCGTTCAATCTGTTGTCGAGATTGGCTTCCCACTCTTCGAGGTTCGATCCGTATGTGGACATGGAGGAGGAGCTGTTTGATAGTAATGGAGGAACAACCACATTGGAAGGTAATGGAACCCTGTTGAAGACACTACTTTGTTGTTGCGTTGGCTGTTGTTGTTGTTGGCGGTGGACCTGGTTGTTAACCGAGGCTAGGAAGTTATCAGGGGTTTGATAACCATCACCAATGGACTTTCTTATTCTCATTCCAAGTGTTTGTAACTCATATTGGAAAGGGTAGGCTTCACCAGAGTTCTCAGCGATTTTGTGGTTCAGTTGTCTTTTGTATGTGGCCATTGTTGTATTTCACTGCAAGTAACTGATCGAGGTGTGATTGCTTTGATATGGAATATTGATGATTAGAAAATAGTGGACGTTGCTCTAGTTAAGAGAGAAAAATGTTCCTTTCGATGTAATTCTTTTTTCCTGTTTGTTCTTTTTTTAATTATTGCCGCATTGGGACATAAGATGTGGTGTGTACCAATCTGAAGATAATACAAATCACTAATGTTCAATTGAATAGAACAATCTCAATAGTTCTGAGCTCTTTGACATGGATCAATATGAAGTACCAATGGTTGCAACTCTGACCTTGTTTCAATGAAAAAATATCCAACATTGAGTGATTCACTGACTATTTCCAACATTGTTGGCCGGGTAATCTCTTATAACCTCTCCTAAAATAGAAACCTTCCTTATTCGGGTATTTCCATATCGCTTGGTTTATCACTTAAAGATCAACAAACAAATGGCTCATTTTTCGTACTTCCTCTATGCACTGCCAATAGCGAAATCCAACGACATCCAATAAAAATTTTCATTCGGATGACGCATTTCAAGTATAAATAGGATCGGCTTTTTCCAGTTTTTCATAAAACTCTCTCACCTTTGACCAAAACAAAATAAGATATTCCAATCATGTCCGACATCAACATTAGTTCAGAAGAAGCCAGATCACTAGAAGAACAATACTCGGCCCACAACTACCATCCCTTACCTGTTGTTTTCCATAAAGCTCTAGGTGCGCATGTTTGGGATCCAGAAGGAAAAGAATACTTGGATTTCTTGAGTGCTTACTCTGCTGTCAACCAAGGTCACTGTCATCCAAAAATCATCGCTGCTCTAGTCGATCAAGCACACAAATTGACATTAAGCTCAAGAGCTTTCTCATCTGATGTTTTCGGTGTTTTTGCCAAATACATTACTGAATACTTCAACTATGAAATGGTTTTGCCAATGAACACTGGTGCTGAAGCCGTTGAAACTGGTTTGAAACTTGCTAGAAGATGGGGTTACGTTAAAAAAGGTATTCCTTCTGATGAAGCTATCATCCTGGCTGCTGAAAACAACTTCCATGGTAGAACCTTGGGTGTCATTTCAATGTCTACTGATCCAGAAGCCACTGCTAAATTCGGACCATTCTTGAAAAACGTTGGTCCTCGTATCCCAGGTACCAGCGATGGTGTTATCAGATATGGTGTGATTGAAGATATCGAATTGGCTTTGAAGAACGCTGGGGACAAAGTCTGTGCTATCCTTTTGGAACCAATTCAAGGTGAAGCTGGTATTGTCGTCCCACCAAAAGATTATTTACCAAGAGTTCAACAACTATGTAAAGAACATAACGTTTTATTAATTTGTGATGAAATTCAAACTGGTATTGCTAGAACTGGTAAATTGTTATGTTATGAACATTCAGAAAATGTTAAACCAGATATTGTTTTGTTAGGTAAAGCCATTTCTGGTGGTGTTTTACCAGTTTCTGCAGTTTTATCATCAAAAGAAATCATGTTGACTTTAGAACCAGGTTCCCATGGTTCAACTTATGGTGGTAATCCATTGGCTTCAAGAGTTGCCGTTGCTGCTTTACAGGTTGTCAAAGATGAAAACTTGGTTGAGAGATCACAAGAATTAGGTCAATATTTGAAAGACGAATTGATCAAATTACAAGCTGAATCTAATGGAATCATTAGCGAAGTTCGTGGTGTTGGTCTATTGAGTGCCATTGTCATTGATCCAAGTAAGACTAACGGTAAAACTGCTTGGGATCTATGTCTGCTGATGAAAGACCATGGTGTCTTAGCTAAACCAACCCATGACCATATCATTAGATTGGCTCCACCATTAGTTATAAGTAAGGAAGATTTGTTGAAGGGTGTTGATTCTATCAGACAATCTTTGATTGAACTACAAAAATAGATCGATGAGCACAGCACACACTAGCTTCTTCATCGAATTCATTGTTTATGATCATTTTACTTCTACGTACATATCTCATTATGGCTTGCTAGTTAGGCTATATGGCTATATATTTAAGTTCACTTTATCATGTGACTATGACATAATGTAGTTGATAGATGGGTCAATCATGCATAGTCAAGTACTCAGAACTCACGAACAGCGAAACACTAGTTGGGAGCTGGGGAAATAGCTAGTACATTGGTACTCATTGTTCACTACTAGCAGACAGCGTGCAAGTTAGCTGGCTACACTCGACAGGCGACAGGCCACCTTTTACGTCTGGCTTCTGGCTTATAGGGTCAGGTTCCGTGGTAGCCACAATATCTTCATGGCAGACAGCTAGTTGCGGTGTCTCCTCAGTCCTACTCCTCACTCATATCCACAGAATTCAAAGACCGCGCAGCAGCTGATGAGGGAGGCCTTCGAAATTTTTTCTAGAAGCATCTGATCATCTAATTTCGACGTACAAAATTCGGCGTAATCAACACGGGACACTCACTACTACAGCTGGTGTCTAAATCGGAACGAATTATTAATTGAGTGGTAGGGAGACCAGAAAATGATAGGAGCCCACGAGCTTGTAGAGTGTGAATTACGATTGAGCTATTAAATCTCAATCACCATGCACCATTTGTCAAAGTGACACAACGTCGTCAGCCGGATCTAATTTTTTTTCTTTCCAGTCATGTCATGAGCTGCTTCAACTTTGTCATCAGGTGGCACAAAAAGCAAAATCCAATACGGGACGACTGGCTTCGGCATGGGTTACTTCGAGTTTGAAAGAGATTGGGAGTCAATTGAGAGATATTACAATGGTATACACCTGGTGAATCGATTGGAATGTTACAAGAAGCCATTAGAAGACAATTCTATTGTTGAAAGACATGTTTTTCTTTATTTGAGCTCGTCGTCGGGAGACTTTTTCCCTATTTTTTTTTTGCTTTTTGATCATCCGCTGAGAAAAAGTCCACCTGATGACAAGTTCAGCGAGGCGGCAAGGAAATTCTATATAAATAGCGAGACGATCCCTAAAATTTCTATTAGAACCCATCAACAATTTCTTGAATTCATCACGAATTAAATTTCAATCAATCACATTATACATACAAAAATGGCTATCAACGTTGGTATTAACGGTTTCGGTCGTATCGGTCGTCTAGTTCTAAGAATTGCTTCCCAAAGAAAAGACATAAACGTTGTCGCTGTCAACGATCCTTTCATTGCTCCAGAATATGCTGCTTACATGTTCAAATATGATTCCACCCATGGTAAATACAAAGGTGAAGTCACCTCTGATGGTAAAAACTTGATCATTGACGGTAAATCCATCCTTGTTTTCCAAGAAAGAGACCCAGTTAACATCCCATGGGGTAAAGAAAAAGTTGACTTTGTCATTGACTCCACTGGTGTTTTCACCACTTTAGCTGGTGCTCAAAAACATTTGGATGCCGGTGCCAAAAAAGTTATCATCACTGCTCCATCTTCTGATGCTCCAATGTTCGTTATTGGTGTCAATGAAGACAAATACACCAACGATGTCAACATCTTGTCCAATGCCTCTTGTACCACCAATTGTTTGGCTCCATTGGCTAAAGTCATCAACGATGCTTTCGGTATTGATGAAGGTTTGATGACCACTGTCCACTCCATCACTGCTACTCAAAAAACCGTTGATGGTCCATCCCACAAAGACTGGAGAGGTGGTAGAACCGCTTCTGGTAACATTATCCCATCCTCCACTGGTGCCGCCAAAGCTGTTGGTAAAGTTATTCCAGAATTGAACGGTAAACTTACTGGTTTGTCTTTGAGAGTTCCAACCACTGATGTTTCCGTTGTTGATTTAACTGTTAAATTATTGAAAGATGCCACCTACGATGAAATCAAAGCTGTCATCAAGAAAGCCGCTGAAGGTCCATTAGCAGGTGTCTTGGGTTACACTGAAGACGCTGTTGTCTCCACCGATTTCTTGACTGATTCAAGATCATCAATCTTTGATGCTTCTGCTGGTATCTGGTTATCCCCAAGATTCGTCAAATTGATCTCATGGTACGATAATGAATACGGTTACTCCACCAGAGTTGTTGACTTATTAGAATACGTTGCTTCTAAACAATAACTAACTAAAGGAAAACTTTGATCAAATTCTCTAGTTTTTTGAGGAATTTTGGTTATTACGAATATGGTTTCTTTATTTAATGAAAAATTCATGAAGTTGTTGAAGATGGGACTTCCATTCAGTTCTCTTTTTGAAAAGGAGATTGAAGTTTTCTGTTGAAGTATATATGTTTTACAGGTCTTGAAGGACTTGTGTGTGTTTATTTTGGCTGATTTGTGAAGTTCAATGTTCAGCCTTCAAATTTTTAAAGGTATGGTAATTTATAAAATGATTCATCAGCGTAGATGTGTAATTGAATCCAGATTATGAATGCTGAAGACCATTTGCGCAAATATTTAAGACGTTGTACACCGCTTCAAGCGCAAGCTTCTGCTGGTCAGCCAACGTGGGTATTTCAATTTACTACATTGGGTAATATGTTCTTCCACACCTCGCAAATATTTGTCGTCTTTTATTACTTGATCCGGTAAACTGACACAAAAATCAGCGCTTGCGCAATTACCTCATTGGAAAAAGTTTGAAATATAACGAAAACGAGGCGATGAATTCAAAAGAAAAGGTGACAAATTTTGACTGTTCTTTTTATAGTCCTATAAGAAGTGATCCCTTTTTCTTTATTCGCTTATTTCTACTTTCCCTTTGTCAATCTTTGAATTGCTCCAGAGTCTTCCTCCCTTAAAAGTCAACAGTTGTGAGACCTCTCTGATTTGCCTTCGGTTCTAATTGGACATCACAAAAAAAGAAAAACGACTGTTTCATACCTTATCAGAAAGTTTGATAGCAAAATTTTAAATTGAAGGAGAACACCACTTCAAAGAACTTCAACCCCAATCAATAACCCAGAATAATCATATCACAGTTCTGTGTAATATCATATGGGTCAAATTTCATTCACACACGTCTCATTTCTAACATTTCAAGCCGTTGTTCAAGTTATCTTAGTATGTTTGGCTGGGTTTTGGGCTGCTAAAACAGGGTTATTGAATAAGACTGCTCAGAAAAGCGTCTCTATATTAAATGTTGATATCTTCACACCTGCATTGGTCTTCTCAAGATTGGCCCCATCATTATCATTGAAGAAACTATTTGAGATCATCATTATCCCAATTTTTTATGCCATTTCAACAGGGATCTCCTATGTCGTATCAATCGTTGTGTCAAAATATTTGAATCTTGATGAATATGAAACAAACTTCGTCACTGCAATGAGTGTCTTTGGTAACTCAAATTCTCTGCCTGTTTCCTTGACTATTGCTTTATCTTATACGTTACCAGATCTTGAATGGGATGATGTCGAAAACGATGATGCTTCCAAAATTGCCTCAAGAGGTATACTATATCTATTGATTTTCCAACAAATTGGCCAGGTTCTAAGGTGGTCTTGGGGTTATAACACATTGTTGAAAAGAGTACCTGCTTCTCATCAGGGTTATACTGGAAATGATTTAGAAAGAGGAGGTTCAATACCGAAAGTTACCATTGAGACCTCCACAAATAGTGCTAGCTCCTCAACTTTGACACCAACTGATGTTGGAAGTCGACCAGGATCTACAAATTCAAATGCCTCAGCTACTGATAACTTATTGACTGGGAATGATGATTATGATTCACTGGACGAGGACAACTATTATGAATATGAATTCACTGACACTTCTATATTCACAAGAACATGGCGCTCAATGGTGGGTTTTGGAGTAAGATTCAAGAATGCAATGAATCCACCACTTTATGCAATGGCTGCTGCTATCATTGTTGCTTCAATTCCAAAGTTACAGAATGCTTTTTATGTGGATAATGGGTTCGTTCAAAATACTCTTGCTGAAGCTATAAATCAACTAGGAACAGTTTCTATCCCACTTATTTTGATTGTTTTAGGGTCAAATCTTTATCCATCACAGGAAACTCCACCAGCATCACGGAATTACAAAAAAATTGTGTTTGGCTCTTTAGTTTCAAGGATGATTATTCCTCCAATGATTCTACTACCATTGATTGCATTAGCTGTTAAAATTTTCCCAGTTTCAATTCTAGATGATCCAATTTTTTTGATTGTTGCATTCGTTTTAACTATATCACCTCCTGCTATTCAATTATCACAAATCTGTCAATTGAATGAACTATTTGAAAAAGAAATGGCAGGGGTACTGTTTTGGGGTTATGTCGTGTTGACATTACCTACAACCATTGCAATTGTTTCTACCGCGTTGACTGTTTTACAATGGGCAGAGTCGACACACTCTACGGCATCATGAGTGGGTCAAAAGTTAATCAGTTTTTATTGCAATTGGTACTATCGTTCTGGTTTGGATGTTTTGTGATTGAATAACCACTATCTTTGTTGAGGATGGGTCACGTGTTTCATGTCTTAAACCTTATCGCCTTATTGATTTTCTGTAATATCTGTAGATTGAAATGATGTTCTAAATATTGAAGTGTATCTTGGAAAGTTGTTATTCAAGAATTTATGGCCCCACTATCTCTAGCTGAATCAGTTTTATTTAGCTTCGCCAAACGGTGCAGCTGCTGTTTCTCGGGGTTCCGCGAACTACTCGATGTTTCTAGAGAAAGAGATAAAATAATACGATCGATATAATTTTGCCACAAAATAATGAATTGTGACAAGCCCCCATACTTTACCAGAAACTCAGAAAGAAATACTAGCTATAATGAGCTTCACTACCCCTCTGAATAATCCACCAGCATACTCGGACAACAATGCAGCTCCTTTTCCAACAGATAACATTCCAGATGATTTCAAATATGATACTGTTGTATCGGGCTGTGAGTTGTCAATAAGACAGCAATTCATCAAAAAGGTTTATGTCTTGTTATTCGCTCAATTACTATTCACAACTATCATTGGTGCTACCATAACGATGAATGACTCCGTTAAAAACTTCACATTGGACAATATTTGGTTGTTTTTTGTTTCAATGTTTGGCTCCATTGGATTTCTAATTGGTGCTTATGTTCAATCCAGAAAATATCCAGTTAATTTGATTTTACTCGCTGGCTTCACCTTATTTGAAGGATACACCATTGGTGTAGTTACCAGCTTGTACGACACAGAGATTGTTGTTGAAGCCATGGTGATCACATTGGTTGTTTTTGTTGGATTAACATTATTCGCATTTCAATCAAAATATGATTTCACATCATGGGTTGGTGTCTTGAATGCTGTTTTATTTGCCTTGATTGGTATTAGTTTTATCTGGTTTTTCTTCCAACCTTCAAGCACTGCTGAATTAGCCTATAGTTCTGTTGCTGCTATTGTCTTCAGTGGCTATATTTTGGTTGACACTCAATTGGTAATGAGAAAATTCAACGTTGAAGAGGAGATCCCAGCCGCAATTAGTTTATACTTGGACATCATAAACTTGTTTTTGAACATTTTGAGAATCTTGGCTCTCTCCAGAGATGATAACTAGGATCACTTATGACTCTCAGGTCAAACTTCATTGACCACATTAATGGCTCCCCCTTTTCAACAAATTAATGGAAAAATTATACCTAAATATGACTGGTGTGATACATTATTAGTGTACTCACAATCTATATGAACCTTATTATACGACATTCATGAGATTATCTGGGCCTTTTACTTTTTGTGCCAAATTCCTCGTAGTCCATATAAACGGCTAAACGCTTACACCCCGACACCTTTCAAAATTCCCGCTTCACAAAATATCAGATATAGAGTGAACACCGAGGATATCAAAAACTAGAAACAAACTAACTAAAGTGTTCCTGTGTCATTGATTGAAGTCCCTCTATATTATTCTGTCTTGATAAATAATTGGGAGCTCAACTTAGTCCAAAATGTCAATCGAAGAACCAAACTTGAACAATAGTTGTACGTACTGTTTGTATTCCAAAGCAATCGGGCTATGGTCATTCATTTTACTAACTGAAATATATCCTAGTGATCTATACAACTCTCACACTTAATTCCACTACATTATACTCTCTCGATAATCCAGCTGTTATCTCCAAATATAAACTCAATGATTTAAGTGAGGTTATCGCTAATCAGATGAGTAGCATTAACTCCTCAAAATCCCATATTGGATCCATACCCATCAGCCTTTCAAACTTGGATCTGTCATTATACTACGTCAAATATATCCTTCCATCAGATGATATTGTCACAGTGTTGACACTTTATTCTGCTGATCTCCCAAAGTATTTCGCTATAGGTGTGTTGGAAAACATCCTTAAAGAGTACAAGGAATACCGAGAAGTCTCAAGTTCAAATGTCGAATTCAAAATCAAATTCAATCAAATTATAAAGTTTCATGAGTTACAATTCCAAAAAAGTTATCTTGAATCAAATAAGAAGGACTTGAATCAAGTGAAGAATATATTGAATGATAACATTGAACAAGTCCTGGAAAGAAACGAAAGAATAAATCTATTGGTTAATAAAACTGATAGGATCAATACATTGTCAAATAACTTCAGAACAAATACAGTGAAGGTCAAGAGGAAGATGTGGTGGCAGAATGTGAAATTTTGGGCAATATTGGTTGTAGTGGGTCTTTTATTACTGGCGATAAGTTTCAAGATATTATTTGGATGATGAAGTTCCTATACTTTGATTATTTGCTAACGACACAATTAATACATCTTTGTTTATTTCCATGGCGTAAAACGTCTTCCATGGATGCTGAGAGGTACAGATACAAGTTAGAAATGGCTATCTTTTGTGCAATACCACATTAATTGAACATCAACACCACTATACTTCATCAACCGTATCATCTCCAGTTTTAATCTTCTTCGACTGTGGCCCAATAGCTTGGTCTGGATTTTGGGTGTCTTCTTCATCATCTTCTGGGTTTTCATTAGTTGTAGCATAACTATCATTCTCATCAACTGTTTCATTGCCTGTTTGACTAGTATTCCCATCATCTTTGGATCCTTCTGTAGCACCACTGGTGGAGGCCGCAGCTTCAGCTACTAACTTCTCCTTCTCTGCTTTCTTTCTCTGTTTAACTGCATCTTTATGTGCTTGATAAGAGTCTAATTCATGCTTAACAGAGGGTATGAACGATGAGAACTCTGCGCTCTGTAAAGCTGCCAGTATATCTTGTGGGCCTATGGTTTTTCTGTCAAATTTTTTGGCATTTGCTCTAGCATGAACAAGTAGATAGCTGACAAATACCGTTGCGCTTCTCTGAACAGCAGTTGCACTATCTTTCGAAAGGATCCCTCCATCAGGTATTATGGCTCTTGCAAGTCTGTTAACTGTAGCCTTTGGGAATAGTATATCATCTATGGAGATTGAGTCTCTCTCTTTGGAAGTGACTGGGTATGCCCCGTCGGCATTCTTTCTCCATCCCTTTGGTGGCATCCTTTCCTGGTAATCTTACTACTGACGGCTGTCAAACTCCAGATCTAATAGACACTTTGAGTCTTCGTCTTTGACGCGTTAAGATTTTTGGGTTCGTGATTTTCGTTAATTCGCGATGGCTTCCTCATTCAGTAACGGCTTGCCGTTTTTCGCCAAAAGATTTCGTTTTCTGTGGAAAAAAGCGTTTTTGTTGACTTCGTGAAAAAATCCAATGGCAGCTTGAGGAATGATTATTACCAAACCACCAAGAACAAACACGCTAATTTGCTTCACAAGAGACGAGAACAAGAACTGTGACTTGCTTTAATTCGAAATCTGTGCTCAACGTACTCGGTATCAGCTCATTTTCTAGCGTTTGATTTCGATATATAACATTCTGTTGACGTTTCTACCATATTTTGTTTTCCCCAGAAGTCTCGGTGGTCATCATAAAATATAACATACACTAAGCCATATCATTTGGGAGACCAAGTACTTGTCAAATATTACATAAAGAATGGATGGAGAAGGTCAGATAGTTGCTGGTGATGAGCTCACGGAAAAACAACACCGTGAAATCGAGCTGAGGGAGCAAGATAGATGGCTTCCTATCGCCAATGTTGCAAGACTCATGAAGAATACTCTACCAGCTACTGCGAAAGTTTCAAAGGACGCTAAAGAGTGCATGCAAGAATGTGTTTCTGAGTTCATATCGTTTATCACAAGTGAGTCGAGTGATAAATGTCTGTCTGAAAAAAGAAAAACAATCAATGGGGAGGATATTCTATTTGCCATGTCGAGTTTAGGATTCGAAAACTATTCAGAAGTATTGAAGATCTATTTGGCGAAGTACAGAGAACAGCAGGCTTTGAAACAGATGAAAAGGGAATCAAAAAAGGCCAAAACAAGCAAGAACACGGATGAGAACGATGCTCTGTACGATCAAGAAGAACAACTACAGCGAGAGATGACGAATATACCCAACTTGAACGATGATGGAGACCTTGATATGAACGAGGATCTCATTGAAGGATATAACGAAGCGGATGGTATACTCAACCTAGAGAGTCCTGACAATGAGGACGGTAATGAGGAGGCAGAGCCCGAAAATGCACCCCAGAATAACGATACAGAAAAAGAAAATCAGGAAAAATATGTTTCCGAGTCTGATGCCTTGAAGGAAGAAGAGGCTCCTGGGTCTGATAATGGGATTCTCTACGAGTATACTGAGAACTATTGAATCCCAGATCATGTGATATATCAATTTTGGTTATATTTATTGTTGTTGAAGGAGAAATCTTCTTTGTTTCCAGTACTGCGTCGTGCACAAGTGTATTTATAGATTTATTCAGTTTGATCTCATGCTGACTCGATGATCAAGCAGATCGGTCAAGTGGTGATATCCTTATGTATTCTTATTTTATTTTTTCAACTATGAAGTGATTGTGAAACTGTACTGCTTTACAAATTAACCCGCGGCGCAGGCGCCCAAACGGTCGTTTCAAGGCCTCCTCCAGGGTAGAGCCACCAGTTTGAAAACAGTGCGTTGAACAATAGTATCACCCATGCACAGCTCCAAGTTGTAACAATTACTAATGAATATCCATAAGAAACCCATTTAGAAGCTTAAGCAGCTAACGTGCGTACTGTACTCTGTGCTATTACAGCTAACTGGCAGAATATACATGAAGTGTTGGGATGGTGGATGTATCGTAGGATGATTGTAGCTGGTTGATATTAAATATATTATAATTCGATCAATTAATTAGCTCATGATAATTAATGTTATATAATAATAAATATTACTTATATTTTTACTGCAATCAACAGTATTCGAACTCCGAATTTATAAAGCTTCTGATTGTCAAATATTAAACACTATATATATTAATAAGGAGCCCTCGGAATTGAAAAATCTGAAAAAAAGTCTTGAGATGTGGAGAGTGGTGTCATTAGAATTGTAAGACTCTGAAACGAAGGATTATCAACTTCATTTCTGATAAAAAAATTTATACGATGTTTGAGAGCTGATTTTAATGAAGTTTGACGAGTTTTCAAGGGGTTTTGTTGTGTTTTTGTTTTCTTTTTCGCTGTCAGATTCTGTTTATGCTCATATCCGAGGTTTATCACGTGGTTTTCTTATGCGGAACCCTGCGAGGAGATCGCTGAAAATTTCCAGTTATAACATCTTTACTCTTGGGTATTCACCAGAAATTTTTCTACAAATTTCTGACCGACCAACCTCCGTCAATTATATTGAACGGGGGGTCACCAAACCGTAAGAACTTGTCTGAATAATTTTAATAATATTTTTAAATTTTTCATCAATGCACGATGAGTTAAAGTACATAAATATGGATTTATAATTTGAAGAAAACATTGTATAAATGTAGAGCTAATATCTTACAATAAACAAGAAACTTTAAAGCTCTTGTACATACATAAAACACTTAAATATAGACAACGCAGGATATATTTGTGTCACCGAACTATAACACCCTAACACCACGTGTGCTGATGCTGTATACACACATAGTCATAGTGCTAGTTTAGTTTGCTGATACGTTCTCATGATCGTATTGTCATCTACCAAAAACGACGATATATAAAAGTGAAGAGCATAGATTTGTTACAGATTAGTCGGCCGTGCTTTATGATAACAGCAGCTTCTTTGTATCAATTTCATAGCTTGACTAGAGGTATGCGAGTGTTGCTCGTGATTGGTAAGGTTAAAATTATGAAGGCCAGCGACGTATTAGCCAGTTCCATCAATTCATGCTGAGATTGTTACCAGATCGCTATAATTGGTTTAGTGGGTCTACTGAGCATCTATCTGGCTTGACGTGCCTCCAGATGTTTGAAAACTGATCCCTCAATTGAAAAGAACTGTGCCTTAATGAAGCTTCAAACATCCTCTATATCAACCATTTCAGCCCTCAAATCAACACAATCTGGGTCCATCTCGAAGCTACTCTATCATTTTTATTTCCATTCTGGATTCAGGCTCGAGCAATTCTCACTGACTTGACAGTTTCCGGAATCCAAGTGTTTCAAAAATTACGTAATTTCGATTAGTTTACACCCGCACACCAAAAGATCCGAAGTGGGATTTCGAAAATTGAAGAAGCACACCAGGAAGTCAACAAATTCTGATAATTTAGTCATTATTATATCTCAGGGCATATTTCGCTGTTGCATTGATCCAATCGAATTGAAACCATACTCACTGGGTTCTCATTTGAATAGTAAATTGCCTTCTTTCGAAAATGCTCGCCTCAAGAAACAGCTTCAAGAGATCTGTGGCAAAACTGAGTGGTGGACGTTTGTTAGCATCAACTGCATCAATTAGACATGCCTCTTCCATAACAGCCAATTCGGTTCTAAGACAGCAAATCCCAAACAATTCACAACTTCGTCATAATGAATTCAATAAACAGTTACCAATGCTTAATCTCCTGGAGCAACTGAATGGTTTGAACGAACTGAAGCTTAAAGATGACAAATCTGATCCAGCAGTCAAGGAAACGGATGAAACAACCCCAAAAGATGAGACTACAGAGAAAACCCCAGAAGAACAACAACCAGAAGAAAAACCAGTGGAACGTAAAAGAAGAAAGAAGGATCCTTCAAAACCAGTTCAGAAATCAACGGAGGCTGCTGCTGCTAAGAAATTAAGTGGTGCAGCTACCCCTGACGGTGAAGGCAGTGGTGATTCAGGTGATGATGGATCTGTGAAGAAGAAAACTGTTACAACTCCTGAAGTGTATCCTCAAGTTCTTGCTTTGCCAATGTCACGTCGTCCATTGTTTCCAGGATTTTACAGACCGGTTGCCATTACTGATCCCCAGGTTATCAAAGCGATCCATGAATTATCTGATAAATCAAAACCTTACATTGGTATTTTCTTATTCAAAGATGAAGACGCAGATGGAGATGTTATTCTTGATAAGGCAGATGTTCATGAAGTGGGTGTGTTTGCTCAAATTACTTCAAGTTTCGTTACTAAAGACGAAGCTACTGGAAGCGAAACCATGACAATCATCACATATCCACATGCAAGAATCAAAATTGACGATTTGATTCCACCAAAGACTGAGGAAGAGATCCAAGCTGAACAAAGTGCTAGAATTCAACAATTGGAAACTGAGGTTGATAATGAACTTACAGAAGAAGGTAAGGATCTGACTGTCGATACTGTCAAGACTGAAAGAGATGAACGTATATTGACCAAGATTGATGAAGAAAACGAATACAACCCAGTCGAATTCTTGAAAAAATATCAAGTCACCAGAGTCAATATAACCAAGCTTGAAGACGAACCATTTGATAGAAAATCGAGTATCATCAATGCATTAACCTCTGAAATATTGAAAGTTTTCAAGGAGGTTTCTCATATTAATTCAATGTTTAGAGAACAGATTGCTACTTTCAGTGCAACAATGCAATCTTCACACAATGTTTTTGATAACCCTGCAACTCTGGCTGATTTTTGTGCTGCTGTCTGCGCAGGTGAACCACAAGAATTGCAAGACGTTTTGAACTCACTGAATATTGAGCAAAGATTACAAAGTGCGTTGATTGTTTTGAAGAAAGAAGTTATGACTGCTGAGTTACAGAACAAGATCTCCAAAGACGTTGAAAGCAAAATCCAAAAGAGACAACGTGAATATTACCTAATGGAGCAATTGAAAGGTATCAAGAAGGAGCTGGGTATTGATGATGGTCGCCAAAAGCTAATTGATCAATTTAATGAGAGAGCTCAAAATTTGAAATTTCCACCAGCTGTTCAAAAAGTCTTTGATGAAGAAATCAGTAAATTAGCTACCTTAGAAACGGCCATGTCCGAGTTCAGTGTCACAAGGAACTACCTTGATTGGTTAACCCAATTACCATGGGGTAAATATACCACTGAAACTTTCAACATTGACAATGCTAGAAAGATCTTGGATGAAGATCATTATGGTCTTACTGACATTAAAGACCGTATTCTAGAATTCATTGCTGTCGGTAACCTTGTTGGAGCCGTTGACGGTAAGATTATCTGTTTTGTCGGTCCACCGGGTGTTGGTAAGACATCAATTGGTAAATCCATTGCTAGAGCTTTGAATAGAAACTTCTTCAGATTTTCTGTTGGTGGTATTGCCGATGTTTCTGAAATCAAAGGTCATAGAAGAACGTATATTGGTGCTTTACCTGGTCGTATCATTCAAGGTTTGAAAAAAACTGAGAGCTTCAATCCGTTATTTTTAATTGATGAGATTGATAAAGTTACGCATGGTGGTTCTCAAGGTGATCCATCTGCTGCACTACTAGAATTACTAGATCCAGAACAAAACAGTGAATTCTTGGATCAATATTTGGATATTCCTGTTGATTTATCAAAAGTCTTGTTTGTATGTACTGCTAATACTTTGGATACCATTCCAAGACCACTATTGGACCGTATGGAAATCATTGAGTTACCAGGTTACGTTGCAGAAGAGAAAGTCAAGATTGCCGAAAACTATTTGGTTCCATTGGCCAAGAAAAGCTCCGGTTTGGAAGATGCAAATGTTACACTAACGAATGATGGTCTGGAAACCATTGTCAAACATTATGCCAAAGAAAATGGTGTAAGAAGACTAAAACAATATGTCGAGAAAGTTTTCAGAAAAGCTGCATTCAAAGTTGTTACTCAGGTTGCAGTTGAGAAACCTGTGGCTGAAGAACCTGACAAATCTTCCACAGCTGAAGGCATCCCAAGTACTACAGAAGAAGCTAATTCTAGTGAACCAGTCAAGCAAGAAAAATCTGAAGAAGAAGTTTCGAAGAAAATATCAGTTGAAACCTCTGAAGCTGACACCAAGTCAACCGATGAAATCGTTCCAAATCTTGAACACAATAAACCACTAGAAGCAAAGGAGAGCTCCCTTCAAAATGAAGTTGCAGCCAAAAAACTTCATATCCCAGAAGATTACAAACTTGAGATCAACTCCTCAAACTTGAAAGAGTTCATTGGGCCAAAGGTCTACACCACCGATAGACTATACGAAGTCACTCCACCAGGTGTTATCATGGGATTGGCATGGACATCATTGGGTGGTACTTCCATGTATGTTGAAGCCACTGCTGAAGAATCTAAAGGTGAAAGTGGACATCCAACTGGTGGTAAGTTGAACATCACCGGTCAACTAGGTGATGTTATGAAGGAATCAAGTGCTATTGCATTTTCTGTTGCCAAACAATACATCAAGACTGATTTTTTCAAATCACACAATATAAATTTACATTGTCCTGAAGGTGCTACTCCAAAAGATGGACCATCAGCTGGTATCACCATCACCACAGCTTTGATTTCATTGGCATTAAATGTTCCCTTACCTTCCATTGCCATGACTGGTGAAATCACATTGACTGGTAAAGTCTTGAGAATTGGTGGTTTAAAAGAGAAATTGATTGCTGCCAAGAGAAACGGTGTTACTACACTATTTCTACCAAAGGATAATCAAGGAGATTATGAGGATCTACCAGAGAACTTGAAAGAGGGATTTGATGTTACATTTGTTGAGAATTACAAAACCATCTTCGAGAAATTATTCAAAGATGTCCCTAATGAACCAGCTCCAATCTCTGTGACTTCGAAAGAGAGTTGAACATAGTCATTTTGTAAATAGTTTTATTTCAACGTCATGATTCATGAATACTATCAGACCAATTGTGCGTAGGGTGACCCACTGACCACAGACAATATTCCTACAACTTGCTTGTATATATCTTTCACCAAGCTGCGGTGTTAAGGGAGATGCTTTCGCTGCAAAGCGTAATTTTCGCGGATGCAGCCTATCTACCTTCTGATCTGTGCAAAAGTATAAAACGCCTGAAAATACCTCAAAAGTTACGGCCAATTCAATGTGTTGTTTTACCAGAATGCATGGTGGCTGAAGTCTGGACCAATTTAGTACTGCCTAGATGTCTTGGATTTCAGGTTTTCTTCACTGATTTGTTGATTCTGATTGGTGGAATTAGTGGGTAAACCAAAAACGAAATGCTCATGGAGAGCAACAATCAGGACAATACACTCTATAGCGGAAAGTCTATATAAAGGATTGTTCTTTGCTGATTCTGAACTATCGCTTCAATGCTACAGCAGTATCAATTAGGCTCAACTTGACTCGAATAATACTATTTAACTGTCACAATTCATCACCATGGCTCCTCTAGAAATCTCATTGAAAGGTAAAACTGCTATTGTCACTGGTGGCTCAAAGAATCTGGGTGCTGAAACTGTCCGTGAACTAGCCAAGTTTGGTGCTAATATCGTTATTTCATATCATTCAGCAAGTGAGAAAGACAATGCTGAGAAACTGGTCAAAGAGATCAAGGATAAGTATGATGTTGATTCTTTTGCAATTCAAGGAGATCTAGCCAAAGAGGAGGATGCAAAGGAGTTGTTCGAGAAGGCAAAAGCCAAATTTGGCTCAATAGATATTGCAATCAATAATGCGGGTAAAGTTTTGAAGAAACCAATTGCTGAAGTTACAACCGCTGAGTTTGACCAAATGTTTGACATCAATACCAAAGCGTCTTTCCAATTCTTGAAATTTGCATCTAAACACGTTGCAGACAATGGTCGTATTATCTTCTTGGTCACATCCTTACTTGCTGCTTACACTCCATTTTATGGTATCTATCAAGGTGCTAAAGCACCAGTTGAATACTTTGTGAAAACCGCTTCCAAAGAGCTACATGATCGTGGGATCAGCGTCAATTCAGTCGCACCTGGCCCAATGGATACTCCTTTCTTGTACGGCCAAGAGACTAAAGAATCTGTTGAGTTCTTCAAAACTCAAGGGTTAGGAAACAGATTGACAAAAGTGGAGGATATTGTGCCAATTGTTAGATTCTTAGCCACTGAAGGTGGTTGGATCACTGGTCAAACCATCTATGCTTCTGGTGGTTTCACTGCCCATTGAGTGAGTGATTGTTTGGGTACTACTATTATGTGTATATACACATTCTTCAGTTGTTTGTTTCATTTACGGAGCTTTATGTAGAATCTGTTCGCTCCATTTTCTTATTTAGCAAAGAGGCCCAACTTCCTTATCGTATCGTATACTGCTAGTACTAGTACAAACAGATTACAAATAGATAACAAAAAAGTGGTAGAACGCCTTATGACGAGAATAGAAGTAACTGATGAATATCTACATTCCTTATAAGCAGCTTTGTTTCGAACTTTGATTGTAATTTCATTGAAAATTATCTAACTTTATACAATAATTGAAAAACTCATGATGTAATATAGAAAAATTATGCAAAGCTTCAGTACCATTTTGAAATGATGAGAAAAAAAATATAATAACATGATAAATGTTAAAAAAGATTATGGGGTTTTGCTTCTTTTCTCTATTTTCTCCTGATAACTTCGCACCAAAGTTTTCTTATATTGTTTCAAGCTTCTGATATAAATATTTGAAAAGAATAACTCCCCTGTCCTTTCTTTTTTGAACAACCTCCTCTCTCTAAAACAACATCTCATTCTCCTCTTTAGTAACACTCTATCTTCCTTCCCCATTTTGAAATAAAACACTGAAAAAAAAACTTGAAAAACCACATGACTGTAGTGTGAATATTGGTTGATGGTTGATATATATATGTGATATTGGAATGTAAGCACTTCTTGATGACTGATGCATCTTATGTCTCTGAATCAGCTGTAGTCATTAAACTATTCCCCTTATCTTTCTAGTTTTTTGGTGGGTTGAATCTGATCTTTCTTGTTTTGATACCAGCCCATTTGAATTTTTTAATGTAAACAGAAATCAAATATAGAGAAGACAAGACAATGATGGCTTTCAAACCTAGTTTCTTTCTTTCATCGTGTTCTGGTTCAGCAGCCCAGTTTAAGAAAGTGGTAACATCTTTGGCCATTTGAGAGGTAGTGGCTGGAGTACCATCTTCGTATTCCACTAAGTCATCAAACAAAACTCTACCCATAGCAATAGAACCACCTGGGAAGTATGGGTTGTAGTTGGCACCTGGTGGTAAAACAACACCTGCTGGTGGTTCTTCTGGGTAACCAGTTAATAATGAGAAGATATAATCAGCGGCACCGTGTCTGGCTTTAACAATCAATGATAAATCTGGAGGCAAAGCACCTTGGTTAGCAGCTCTGGCAGCTTGCTCATTTTGATATGGTCCTGGAATGTAATCAGCTAATTTACCAGCTCTCTTTCTTGGGTTTCCTTGGTCATCAGGTTCATCATCGTATTCAAATTGTTCAGCCATTTCTCTGACTTCAGAGTTGGTGTGGGAAACACCAACTAAGGTTCTCCAAGCAACTCTATCTAAAGAGTGACAAGCAGCACAAACTTCACGATAAACTTGGTAACCTCTTCTAATTGAGGCATGATCAAAGGTATCAAACATACCGTTATGAGACCAACCGTAAGCTGGAGGATGTAAACCATGTTCAGCAGCAGTCATGGCATCAGCAAAGACGGAGTCTTGGTATAATAAATATGAGGCAGTTAAACCGGAAGCAGCAACAGCACCAACAATGGCTTTTTTGGCCAAAGAGGATGGTTCAGCTGCAGCTTGTTTAGCTGAAGTTGAAAATTGTTTCTAGAGAAAGAACATGTTAGTATATTTCCGGAGGAATTGAAAACCATCCAATGTCTTCCAATGCGAGTGTCCTGGTAATCTCAATATGGTTCTCGGGGCTTCGTGATACACTAATTTTTGAGCGATTCGATCATGAATGAAAGTAGGGGTAGGATGATGGTGAAAACTTGTGAGAGTCTATAGGATTCAGTATTACTGTCAATGTGAAAGAATCAATGGGAGCAAAGGCAGGAATTATTGTAGGAAACTTGATCATAGATTGGGTTGGGCCCAGAGCCAATCAAAGAAATGGGTTTTGACGACTCTGGCCAAAGAAAAACAGTTGATGGAAACAGACAGGAAACTCGTTGGGGGAAGAAGCATTGCGGATGAAGTTGGAGAGCGTGGATAACGTACCAGGTTGGACTTAACAGCCGATCTAACAGAAGCGAACATTTTAGCGGTGCCAAAGGAAGACTTGATTGAAGATGTTGGAAAGAATCAGTTTTTTGTTTTCGTTGTTTTCAGCTTCTTCACACTGCTAATTTTTTCTTTGGCTGGGAAAAGTGGCCCTTCCCAAAAAATCTGACTTTTCAAAATTAACAATTATCTTATTGGCTGGATCCCCGACACAGGACATGTTCGCGCGGTCACGTGCAGCTCACCAGAAGTCGCGGGTTGGCTCGCGATTTAATTATAGCTGATGCTGCTCAGCGCCGCTACTACTGCTATATTGGCTTATACATTAAGGTAGTGTCTTGTTTTGTGATCGTCGCTAGCTCACCCTACAATGTCCGAGTTTGACGTGAGATCCTCGTTTGTTTCCTTCGTGGACCATCTTCCCTCAGACATCATAAGAAAGCTCTGGCTCATACAGTCATTAGACATCTCATATGACGCGTCAAAGCAAAAACTAGATACGTGCCTAAAGAGGTTGCAGAAAGAAAAGTTGAGCAGAGATCAGTACCATTCGCTGGCTCAAAACATAACTGCCTTAAGCGAGGACTTACTCAGACTGAGATCAGAGTCATTGGCTGAGGCAAAGTCAATATCGGCTACCATAAAGCTAGCCAAACAGAAGCTGGAGAACCAACATAAACAACTAGAACACGATTACGGCATATATCAGAATGAGAATGATGTACGAGATACCTTGTCTAAACATGCACAGAGGGCGAATAAGAGAATGAACAGCAAGATTCCAAAGGTCAAGCTCAAGATCAATATAAGCAAATCATCAAATGACCCTACAACTAAGAGATCCCGGGGAAGACCTCCTAAGATTCATATAACTGTCCCTACGAAAGCTCAAAAAGGACGGGGAAGACCCAGAAAAGAAGAAACAATCTCTTCAACTGAAGAAATTACCAATGACGATGACGAAGACACTGCATTGTATTGCGTGTGTAAAAAACCAAGTTTTGGGGATATGGTTGCCTGCGATAATCCAAAGTGTAAAGCAGAGTGGTTTCATTATAGTTGTGTCGGTCTTACGAGAGCCCCTAGAGGCAAGTGGTTTTGCCCACCATGCAGTAGGAGAAAACTTAAGAAAGCTAAAGTGCAAAAGAGGTAACCAGAATGAATAACCGAGTATAAGTTCTGATATTGTTCGTTTATACAAGCCTGTCTATTGATCATCTGTGTTGTCACTCCAAAGTTCATCTTCAAAGAAATATAACCAACTCAATCCAAACCAACTGAAGATAACACCAATCCCGCAATAGACACTATAGATCATCAATCCAATGAATTCATAAGTTGCCAAAATTGGATAACGGTCCTTAAACAAACTCATCAAAAATACGACCCAAACCATGATAATCAATCCAAAGAGGTAAATTAAGGAGACCCTGTCGTATAGAAAGATCCGTTTTGGGGCTTTGTTTGTTGATACCTCCATGAATGATAATGAGTAAATGAGGAACCAAATAAACGTGTACAACTGCTTGATGAGGTTTTGATTTGGTAGTAATGGGAATAAACTAACGTAGCCTGCACCCGCTAATACAAGAAAGCAATTCAATAGTCTTCTCTCAGTTATCAAGAAAGTGAAAGGGATGATGATTAGCATAATTGCCTTTTCATGTACGTGCCATCCGAACAGGAATGAAGCATATGCATTTAGAGTCAGTGCACCAACAAATCTCTTGAAGTTAGGCTGGAGGAGAACAGGCAATACAGACAGAACGTCATAGAATAGGGTTAGGAAGAAAGTGACTTTAGGAGTGATGTTTGGCAAGATGACAAAAAATACATCTTCAACCAACCCTCTAGTACCTGTGTTTCTGACACTCAACAGCTTTGCTTGAATAACGTCTAGTGATGGAATAGGGACGAACTTAGATAAGGCAGAGTTGACGAATGGAACTTTCAATACAAACACTAGTACTTTATCTAAGAAAGAGTACAGTGCCCAGATATTAGGAGCCCAATAAGCATGCGTCAACCCTCTTGAGAATGGGAACAATCTCGCAAGCATTTCAGGAATCACGTTATAGTAGACGAAAGGACCAAATGCAACTGCAAACACCACCACAACAATACTCCCCAACTTGATCAGATTATTCCACTTTATGAATTTGATAATACTGCTTTGAGAAACATCAATGACTTCAGCTCTTAGAAGATAAACAAATACAGCAGGTGCTAGATATAGGAATATATGCTTGAAGCATAACAGAACGGCAAAGAAAAGAGCTGCAAGATAGTTATGGCCAAGCTTAGCTGAAAGGATCACTGCGATGAGGATTGCAAACATCATGCCATTGTATTGGAAATGAATATGATCAACAATTAACAGTCCTGGAGATAGAACTAGTGAGCTTGCAACAATGAATGTCAAAGTCTTGTTTGTACTCATGTTTATATAGGTCTGTAGAACAGCAAATAGTAAAATCTCTGTAATAATCACAGTTGTTCTTTGGAAAACAACCGTCAGCCAACCATACTGTCCAACTTCAACGATGTCCAAGCACCCATCATCCCTGACAACTTGGGGAACAAATTGAGATAGGGCCCACTCGAAATATGCAAAAAATGGAGGATAATCTAGCGTCCATTGACTCGTAGCTTCAAGATACCAATCTCTCATTGGTAATTTATTCGTTATAGCCAACCAGTTCCTGTGGACATCAAAATCAGTTGAATGATACGTCCCGAAGAGTAAAACCTTCAGAATGGTGCCTGCAACCCAAATGTTCCATAATGAATAGTTTCTTGTACCTTTCTGGACATTAAGAGGGAGATCATCTTCCTTCTGTATAGGTTTTTTGGTGTTGACAGCTTGGTGTTCTGGTTCGACTGACTTCTTTGGAGTCGAACTTCTTGAGCTTTTCGACTTGGACTTCCTGTTCCGTACTTCGTTCATCTTCAATTGATAGACCCGTCACCAAGAAGATAGAAACAAAGACGTTGATGCCTAATGGTGATTTGGTGGATCGTTCAGTTGAGAGAACTCACTATATTGATTTCCATAATGATTGGATATGGATTACCCGTCCGAAGGTGAAAGCTGAGGACGACGACGTAATCGCGATCACTCCGCGAAATGGTGTGGGAGATCGATAATGTTTTGCAAGTATTCGAATTCTATCATCAAAAAGGGTCAACTGATTAAGGCGAACAGTTGCTTGAAAATCGCTTCCACCCTCAATTCGGCATGTCTGACGATCACTTTGGAAGTTCTCCTTGGGACGATGTTATCTCACCTTCTCAGGGCTCGAAGTTCACCGGCTTGGATGAACATATAGTTAATGAGTTGTCAACTACTTTCGCTGCAAGCGATATCAACGCTTCTGATCATGATGGCGAGAATGAAGACGATGCTGCAGCCAGACTTGCTGAAGAAGAAGCTTCTGAGAACAATGTTAAGTCTTCCGAGATCTCAGAGGACAAAGTGGATACAGTGGAGCCTGAAACCAAAGATACCTCGGAACTCCTATCATCTTTGACCCAA
This sequence comes from Wickerhamomyces canadensis, assembly GCA_003707015.3. Taxonomy (NCBI): domain Eukaryota; kingdom Fungi; phylum Ascomycota; class Saccharomycetes; order Phaffomycetales; family Wickerhamomycetaceae; genus Wickerhamomyces; species Wickerhamomyces canadensis. The sequence goes on along the minus strand of PPMU03000009.1, from coordinate 246,018 downwards.
GGCTCCGATAAACCTGCTTTCATAACTGAAGTCTCATCACCACCAAAAGGTGAATCTCTATTCAAACAGTCAGATCTCATATCACCACACACAAAAGATGAGGAAGAACAGGACGAGGATAAACACGTCAGCATCAGTACTAACGTCACTTCATCACCAACCAAATTGCGTCGTCAAAACATATACAAAACCCCAAGACTCCGTCGTAACCCATTGAAGTCCAAAAGTGAGGAAGCATCCCAAGTTGAAGCTCCCAATGATGCAGACCCTCTTGGACCTCTGGGAGCAAAGGTTGAAGCGGAATTGCCTGACGATGATACAGAATCAGCAGCTGAAAGATTATTGAGACAGTCTGAGACACCATTATTCCAAATCAACAGAACCCCATTATCACCACTAAAGCCAAAGATCTATAATAAAGCTGGTAATGAATCATCACAAAATGAATCAGCAAAGTCTCAGCTTGGGGAAGAGCAGCTTCTAGAACAAGCCAAATTGGAGCAGAAAGCAAAAGAGAAGGCTGAGCCCGCTATCAAACTTGATATTACGGTGGGGGATCCAGTCAAAGTTGGGGACTTGACTTCTGCTCATATTGTCTATAGTGTTCGCACACAAACTGATTCAGAACTATTCAACGCCCCTACCGTTGTTGTTTCTAGGAGGTACAGGGATTTCAGGTGGTTGTATCGCCAATTACAAGCCACCCACCCAGGAAGAATAATCCCACCTCCACCTGACAAACAAGCCGTTGGAAGATTCAAAGAAGATTTCATTGAAGGAAGAAGATTTGCTTTAGAAAGAATGCTAGTAAAGATTTCCGAAAATGTTCACTTACAAAAAGACCCAGATTTCATCATGTTTTTACAGAGCGAGAGGTTCACCTCAGAAGCTAGGGAAAGAGAGAAAGCGGCTGCTACCAGTTCAATTTTTACTGATCCAGATACTGATGGTAGTTTGAGCAATAACTCTGGTGGATTTTTGAGTTCAATTGGGGGTGCATTTTCATTCACACCAAAAGTCACAGAAACTGATGCCTATTTCAGAGACAAGAGAGCATACATTGAGAACTTGGATCAACAGTTCAAGGTGTTCCTAAGAAATTTGGAGACCATTGTGCTTCAGAGACATGACCTGGCCACTGTAACGGAAGAATTTGCCAATATTATCACAACTCTAGCTGATTTAGAAATCTCTAAAAGTGCAACTGATCTCTTCCAAGATTTTGCTACAACACAGCTAAAGATCAAGGAACTACTAGATAGATTATCTTTGCAAGATATGCTCACTTTAGGTTCCACGCTTGATGAATATCAGAGAGTCATTGCTAGTATAAAAACAACCTTTCAACAAAGGGAGCGAGTCTTGCTACAAATTGCAACATCTCAGCATGAACTGAAAAAAAAGACATCCGCTTTAGATAAGCTTATCAAATATGGATCAACACAGACAGATAAACTCGATGCTTTGAGGGCTGAAGTTGCAAGCTTGGAACAGAAACACAAAGCTACAGAAGAGAAGTTTGAGTTGATTAGCGCAACAATGAGAGATGAGCTGGCAACGTTTGAGGTTGAGAAGATCTACGATTTCAGAAATTCTATTGAGATATACTTGGAAAGCACAATTGAAAGCCAGAAAGAGGCAGTTGAGTTATGGGAAACTTTTTACAGTCAAAACCTTTCGACGGTCGCTTAGGCCTGGATTTATATTGATTGGATGAAGATGAGTTAATTTGATGTCAGATCTTGTAGTATTTGACAAGCTATGTACAGTCTACTCTTCTGTATCGTCAATATCAAAGAGCTCAGGAGCGAACACTTCGTTTAATTGATCCATAATTTCCAGCTGGTCACCAATATCTGAATACTTATTGATCATCATATCAAATGCAATACAATATTCAGCATTGACCTTGATATTCTCAGATATTTTTGGTAAATGTGGATATCTCTGACTGAAATGGGTCAATATTAATTTTTTTGCGTTCATGCTATTGGAAACTTTTATGGCCTCATTCATAGTCGAATGCCTCTTTTTCTTTGCCTCTTCAAGAAGGTCATTTTCAAGTGTTGCTTCGTGGATTAGTAGATCCGATCCCTGTCCAATCTTTTCAGCAAACATAAAATAGTTAGGTCTTGTATCACCAGAGTAGGAAACTTTGAACAAACTTGACTCTTGAGCAGTCTCGTCCAACTTTAAAGTTATAGCACAACTGTATGACCATTCGCAATGAATTGCACGACATGTTGAAAACTTTTCAATACCAACGTCTGCAAAAAAACTGCGGATTGCTTTGATGTTTCGATGAAATGGTTTGAAGCGTAGGTTGTGATGCTCACCAACTTCAAAATCTTGGAATGGTATAGGCTCGGTCTCATATCTCGCTCTTCCACTCAAGAAGTCTTCACAAGAGATATAAGATAAACGATCGAGCGATTCAGCGGAATCGAACCTCATCCACTCATTGACAAACTTATTGTATTGCCATGGGGTGACAAGATACAACTTCTCATTATTCTCCTTATTATATTCCAGCCATGCTTTAATTATTGATACGATTCCCAAGTGATGATCAGCATGAAGATGACTTAAGTAAATGAACTTCAATTCTCTGAAGTACATTGGCATATTTTCATTACCCAAAGATCTCCTTATAGAACCGATAGTATTCTCTCCCGCATCCAGTAGTATGGATCTGAAACTCACCTCACTGTCTCTCTTGTAAGGTATTCTAACCAAAGTTGAAACAACATTACGATATCTTGATGGAAGGGCACTTCCTGTTCCCAGTGTTATGGTTTCCACTTGATCTTTCAGTGAGACGTCTGGATCAACAGATAGAGCTGACACGGTATTGGCTTCTAGAATCTGGGCTTTCGTATACTTAGGATTCAGCTTAACAACATTTTGATTGAAACTTTGATCCCAGCTATGTTGGGTTCTCAGAGGCACCTCAGCCTCATCTATGTTGATGACATTTCTAGCCGACAATGGAGTACACCCTATGCTTGTGGTCTGTCCCTGAATCAATACTTTAAGATTCTTTGAGGCATCTGACGGTAAGGAAAGGGCTGAGGTTGATGAACGGGGTAGATTGAAATGCTTCAAATGTAAAGCCTTCAATTTGAGCGTCAAATCAGCATGGCCCTTGAACACAATTGAATCAGGACAGTATGATGGATGTGAGATGAACTGAGTGCATTCGCTCCCGAAAGAATCAATGAATTCACGATACTCCTGTCCAAATGGATCTATATCGTTTCCCAATAAATGATACACGATTCCAACATTTTCACCCCACTTGGTTTCTTTTGCGGATTTCAGATAACACTCGGATGGAATATCAATGAGTAATATCTTCTCGAAGTGTCTTTCCTCAGATAAGACTTGGTCTGGTCTGACTGTTGTCCCATCTGGGAGAGTGATTGGAGATCCAGATGCCAAAATACCACGCTGTTTACCCTTTGGAACACCTAACTCAATGGCTTTTTCCACCATGAACTTTCCTCTAAGTTTATGTAGTTGAATTGAGTAACATGTTGATGACTTCTGGTAGTCAAGGTTTGGGAGCTCAGCATGAATATATGAGTTTGTCAATTTAGGATCGCTCTGATCTTTATCAAATGTCTCACCTTCTTTAGCAGAATAAGTATTCTTCACATCTAATGGAAACATCTGCGAAACTATGCTCTTTAACTTAGCAGAAACGGACTCACTGATTGACGGCCTTGGGGCGGCTTCAGATTGTGCATTTAGCACCATGGATTGAACAGCCATTATATTATCCGAGTAAATTTCACCATTGGGTATCACTGTTGTCTCTAAATTCATCCCAAATCTGAATACAAAGGACCTCCATGTAGATATAACATAATTGAGGAAGCTCGTTCCGTAGAAAACATTGAGATCTTTCTTTCCTTGATCACTGATGGTTAGGATTAAACCAGGAAGACCGCCAATGCTTTCCCAGTTAAGTTCACCAGTCAAGAAAACACCAGAAACTTTAGATACTCTTTTCTTCTGCTCATTTAAGCTCCGCTGCAAGCCTTCAGGTACCTTACCAAACAGATATCTGGTGCCTTGTGATGTGTGTAATAAGAGCGTGGGATGTCTAACATCTGAAGTTGGATGTGATAGTGTTGTGAAAGGGAACATCTGCTGAGGTGTAGATGACTGACGTTTCTTTTGTGAATGCTCCTTTGGTTGAGTTTTCTTCTTAGGAGCAGGTGCAGTCGAAGGCTTCGTAACAGCTTTAGGACCTCTCCTGGTTTGATTTGATTTTGTGGGTAAGTAAAGTGTTCTAGTTAGCCTCACGGTTGACCGTGAGAATGTGAATGAGCGTGTTACAAACAACTTGGAACCTTCTCACGCTGATATTCTCAACAAATCCAAAAAGGCAGCAAACCTAATGATATTTTCAGCGGTGTAGATTTGACTTATGAAGCCTACATGTAAACAAACTAGACCATCTCATCGCATAAATTTTTCTTTTCAGCGTAGATTTGGCTCGGAGCTCATATGAATCACGTGACTTTACTTACAACATCAAGCAATGTTAATCATGGTGGTTTATTTATTATATTATACGCCATCCTAAGGTCTCAGGTGCGCGGATGCATTTTTGTAAAGACTTTGCCATATGAAGGCTTCACTTAGCAGAAGCTCAATATCCTTCTCAGTCCAAAGCTTAGTAGGAGGACTCTGCAAGAACATCATTATATCTTGAAATTCCATTTCTTTCAATTGATCGCTCCATTTCACCAAGAAGGCTGCACATACGTAGACATGGAACTCGCTGAATCCATTGGCTTCACTTAAGTACGTATCCCACATTCTTATCGTACTTTTGATGCTAATCTCTCTCATCAGTAAACAATTCATCCATCTAAATGAAAATTGGATGAACTCAACATTTTCTTTCTCCAGATGAGCATACAACGCAGAGTCTATTCTATTAATCAGATCTTTCAGTTCGTTAACCTGCCTTATTATACCAGGCTGTGCATGAATGTAGTTGTCTTGGATGCCCTCAAGGAGTTTAGTCAAGCACCAGAACGTATCTGCCTCAATAGCATCCAGAACTTCAGATGGCAGGATCTTTGGATCAAAGTCTTCAATTGAGATATCGCTTTCAACATATGAACTCAAAAATGTTTGGAAAAATGGTGTGACTAAATCGTTTATACCTTGAACATACCCAGATGCCGGATGTCTGACTGCCCATAGATATAATATTTTCTCCAGTGATCTTTGTGTGGTTTCATAACTGTAAAGCTTGATATGCGGATTTGTTCTAGGAACATCAATCACGATCTGATGCCATGTTGTCTGCTCTTTTTCTATGCTGAACACTTGGTTGATCCCATCTAGGTACTCTTTTCTCTTCTTTGCGAGCTGAGAGACTCTTCTATCTGAGTTTGTTGGAAGGTAACCTAGTAGTAATTGCCAACTGATAGGACGTAATTCCTCTGGAATCCCGTTCCACGCCATCTTTCTTAACATTGCCAAGTCAACGTTTGGTTCCTGGATAAGTTTCTTGAATCTGTGGAAACGAGAGAATAGAGCATTCATTTCTTCAAGCTCTTTGGCTGATTGATTTTCTTTCTCCACTTGGGGCCCATAGATAGAATAGAGTGAGTTTGAAGGATCTTTGATAATGCCATCCAGATGCGTTCTCATCCCATTGACAGCTGGACCGGTATGTGATCTTCTTATTGTTGGATATTCAAGATTCCCTCGAGGTTTGTTCTCGATGAATTTTGGCTGTGCTGCAATCGAAGAAAGTCCCTGATCAACATCAGCATCCCAATCATCATCCAGATCTGTATACTGCTCTGAATGTCTCGGTGTTGAAGAGGAAGATTCATACTTATAGGAGTTTCTTTTGGTGGTTTTTGGACGAGTTTTCACTGGAATATTTACGGATGAAGTGCTATCATTACTCAGACCTAAATGGGAGAAAGCGGTGCCAACTGTTCTCATATGATCATCAGCAACAACCGACTTCTTTCCCCGATCTTTTTCTTTGAAGGCTGACGACAGAGTTTTCAGTAAGGATGGAGCAGAGTGTGAAGCAGTACCTTTGCCTCCTCCTTCTTCGAAAACAAACTCGTTTTGGTCTATTGGTGTTAGTTAGTAGCTTTACGGAGATTTCACATGTGTCAAAAACAAGATCACTCACAAACTTGAACCATCTCCTGCTTGAGAAGTTAGTATATCTTACGAGATAGCAAAGCATGAGTACACCTACCTGTTGATGACTGCTACTGTTCTTTCGTACACCCATGGTTCCCAGTTAGTTTCTTTTTGATATGTGATTGAGCAGTTTGATTAAATGGCTGGGGAGATGATTTCGGAACGATCTGTGGCTGTAGAAACACACTGAGTAAATCAATGAGAACGCAATATTGAATGAGGCCTAGTGAGAAGAACACCTGTTGCCCCTTTATCCAGTATATAATGACAAGAGTGGCTGAGATCGGTTCTGGTAATTCTAGATATTTATGCTCTTGTTGATTTTCTAAACGACCAGGTTTTCGAAATCATGAAGAGCTGCCATATTGGGAAATTACCGTATGCAGTAATAAGCGCGGGTGGTTGAGCGTTTACCCTCCTTGTGGTAGTATCAGGGTTCCACTGAGTATAAAGCACCAGCAAGCTAGCTACTCGTGGGTTTAAGGAGTCAAAGGGTGCATCTCAGTCACTTATGAATCTATCGCAGCTCACATTATTACGGGATTTCCCATATACATTAAGGCCATCTCAGCGGAGTGCCCTTACCATGATGGTTTGGAGTCAAAAAAAACCAAGATTAGCATAATTTATGGCACATTTTGCCTACAAAAGACCATCGATTTCCTCCATTTTTGGCTGCTTGTGCGAGGTAATCGTTCCAACACTTGTTTACCTGTCCTCCATAAGTCATCTAAATGTCCTCAACTGACTCAAAACCTGCTGGTCGTACAATTCTGGCCTCAACCATCGCCAAAAGCTATATTAGTGAGGTTGAAGAAGGCGTCAAAAAGCTAGGAAGATCCCCAACTCTAGTTGGATTCCTCGCAAATGATGATCCAGCTGCTAAACTTTATGCTGACTGGACCGGGAAGACATCTGAGTCCCTTGGGTTCACTTACGAGTTGAGAGTCGTCAACAAAGAAGATCTAGAAGAAGCTATTATTGAAGCCAATGAGGACGATGCTGTCGATGGGATAATGGTATACTTCCCTGTCTTTGGGAACAGACAGGATCAATACCTGCAGCAAGTTGTTTCAATGGATAAAGATGTTGAAGGTCTCAATCACACTTTCATTCAAAACATGTACCATAATACCAGATTCTTAGATGCTGAAGAGAAACAGAAATCAATCTTACCTTGCACCCCATTGGCGATAGTAAAGATTCTGGAATATTTAGGAGTTTACAATACCCTTCTTGCATATGGTAACAGACTATATGGGAAGCAAGTAGTTGTTGTGAATAGATCTGAAATTGTCGGTCGTCCGTTGGCTGCGTTGTTGGCAAATGATGGTGCTACTGTTTATTCTGTTGATTTGGATGGTATACAGAAATTCACCAGAGGTGAAGGTCTCAAATTGACTAGGCATAAGGTTGAAGACGTTGATTTAACCCTTGAGGAAGTAGCAAAGAACGCCGATGTCATTGTTACTGGTGTTCCATCTCCAAATTATAAATTTCCAAACGAGTTGGTGAAAGATGGTGCTGTTGTCGTTAACTTTTCGAGTGAGAAGAACTTTAACCCTGATGTTAAGGAGAAGGCCAGTCTTTACGTCCCAATGATTGGTAAGGTTACTATCGCCATGCTATTGAGAAATCTTTTGAGATTGATCAATAACAAAGAACAGAGATAGACTGTATTATAGGTAAGAAACTGGGCAAGGAAAGTAGATATTTATAGATTTGCTACTGGTCCTTAGCGAAATCCAGGATAATTGATTAGGCGTTCAAAAGGTTATACATTTACAAATCATGATGTAGTTACAAATTCTTCTTACACGGTTAGTTTTTACCCATTGAAGTACCTTGTTATTGTTTTGAAACTAACTAAGCTTTAGCTTTCTTGGTGGCTGGTTCATCGTCATACACTGGATCATCAAAATCTTCATCAACTTGATCATACCTTTTCTTTAGACCTTTCATCTTTCTTGTTTGTAGGTTACCTAGATCTTGCTTACCTACATGAACTCTACCAATCTTATCACCTACTAGATCAGTCTCAATATTCTTAACTGTCTTGGCTTCCAATTGTTTTGCTTTCTTCATTGCTTCTTTCTCCATTTCTGGTGATGGGGCTTCACGTCTTCCAACAGCAAAGTCTAATCTTGGCCCTATTTCGTTCAACTCAACTCTTGGGACCTTCTGGTTACTTCTGTAAGTTTTCAATGTGTAAACTCTGAAATGAACTAGCGGTAGTGCTTGTCCATCTTCAAAATCAGCAGCTGTGATTGAAATTATATGCTGCAGACCAGCAACATCCTGTAAATCTGTGGTATCCCCTCTGAAAAAGTCTAGAAACAATGATTTTACATGTTTGTAGACTGGGTGGTTGTCAAATACAGCACCATTGAAAGTGAACATAGGTTTTAATCCAATAGCGAATGTGGTTTTTCTGAAGTCTTGTAAGAGTTTGAAGTTATCCAACACAAGCAACTCGATCATATCATAGAGTTTAAATCCAAAAGTTCTAACGAATGTGAGGTTGTTTTTTCTTTTCTTACTTGAACTGGAGAAGACTATCAAAGATGTATCATTTTTCTCAGAGAAGAACTCTAGTTGTGTATGGTCTTCAAAAGGTCTAATGTCATTCTTCTTACTGAATCTCTTGATATCTGGTTTCTTCAAGGCACTTAAGTCGACCATAACATCATGAAGTACTTTGTTACTGGTTGCACCTGGAACAAAAAGCGCTTGCTTGGTGTTTTCAACCAGTTTGGCTTCTTTGTTCTTCAAAGCTCTTTTGGAGCGGGCATTTTTTGGTTTGCTAAATGTGAAAAGTTAATATCCTGGATCTCTTGGCAAGAGAGGGATCAAACATACACAGTTCTAATCATTGTTTGGTTTACTCTATTCAAATGCTCTAAATCAAAACCTATCTCTATAAAAAAATTTCTATATGAAAAATTTCTATGAGATGAGCTCAGAACCGACCTCCACGTGATAAATCTCCCGGAATCCCCTTAGGCGGGTAATTCTTGACTGCTATAAACAAAACATTGAAAATTTAGCTAGATTCATCAAGTTATAGTTACAACTCCAAGAGAACGACGCATTGCACAGTTGTCACTCGATTGATTTAGAGCATTGGCCACATCAATGTCAAAGGGTCCAGAGTCTCAAGAGCGCAAATCTGGCTCTCCTTTCACGCCTCGTGGGTTCACACCTAAGTTTGAAGTGGAATCAAAATCGAATGGATCAGATCGTGATGATTCAAGAAAAGCACAGCAATTTACCAATATTTCGTCCGAGTTGACACGAAACTCCAACTATGTTGTCTCAAAGCTCTCTGCAACACCTCTACCTCTCAAGAGCTCAAGCTCCAGTGACCTAGAAGGTTCAATTGACGAGAGTACTGGACACGGTCTTCTTGTTTCCCAAAACACGATCTATACATGGGCTTATAACTCTGTTGATGGGATTCCATCTACAGTGCAGTTACCTGTTATACCCTCAAACAATGGATTTGCACCGCTTGCATTGCTTGTTTCTCCCAGTGCAGCAAGTACAGCACCTGGAGTTGTTGTCATCAATACTCACACAGGTCATATAAGGTTCTATGAAAACATTGACAATGCCTCCTCTATCGGTCTTTTACAACATCACAAGGGTATTAGCTCGCTATTGAAGCTGTATGATAGGGAAATCATCACTATCGCTGAATCTATAGAACCAGCTGGTGTCTTATTATCGACAAATCAAGGTCGTTTGGTACTTTTATCATTGAGGGACTCCACTGGTAAACCATTTATAAAGTGTACTGAGATTATTCGCAGACAGCTAGGTTTCTTTTCGAGCTCTTTAGATACATCAAGACAAATGATCGCAATCAAGCCTGGTGCTGTTTTAGGTCTTGGTGAACGTGTTGCTGCTGTTGTCACAAGAGGTGGTGACTTTCAAGTCTGGTTATCTGCTAGTGATGGACAATCAAAACTTGTTGTTCAAAGAAATTTGATGGATCTACTTTTGAGCTATATCGTTGATCTTTATCCAAACGCTGCTAGAGGATTAGAAGTCTTGGATATAGCTCTATTGAACAACTTTGTCAACGAGGATGTATTCTTGTTGTTAACTACTTTCGAGAACGGCCCAGGCGAGTTTTTCTACATCTTGTTCACTATAAGAAAGGAAGCCGAGAACTTCTCTGTTTTTTCTGCTTATAAAATCAATACTTTCTCAAAACCGTTCGAAGTTAAGCCTCAGCTTCATGTTCCTGCACCACAGAACACAGCGTTCGTTGTTTTTGACAACTCAATTGTTCTGACTGAACTCGTCACCAAGTTGGACCACAATTTAAATCTCAAGAGGAAATGGGAAGATATAATCATCCTCAGAAATGACGTCAACATCATTGGTAGTGGAGCTCAAGATTTGGTTAGAAACAATGGCATTGTCACACAGTACCCGTCTGTTCTGGCGATTGTTCCAGAAGTTGGTGTTTTGAGAGTCGATAAACTTGAACCAAAGGAAAACGATTCTAGTGATGCAATCGCTGCTCCCTTTTTGAAATCCCATATTGAACAAGCTGTGTTTTATGGAGAGGATTCACACAATCCAATCGACTTCGATCTTCCTGATACTCTCCACCTTGATTCAACCCAGATACAAACAGATCTTTTGGAAACCGGAGAAGAAATTCTTATCTCTAGCTCACCATATTTACCACCGAGATTGCTATCTATTGAGAGTCATCTTGAATTACGTGAACATAAGCTTCAAAAGTTACTTGATTATACAGCGCACAACTTCAAGGATCAAATTGATCAAAATGTCAAGCTCCTTCTTATTGAGCTACTGGAAAAGGTCACAGCCGCCCACACTCTACACAAAATTATACTAAGATACTCGGAAGATAAACAGATCTCTTCGTTATTTGAAGAGGCAATCAAGAGGTACACCGGCCTCTCAAGATCGTCTTCCCAGAATAGTCTGTTTACTACTGACCTGCACGATATCAACAAGCTACTGGTAGAGGTTATTAAACATGTTAATAACCTACCAAGCAATGAAACTTTAGCTGCTGAAGTCATTTCTGAGGTTTATTCAAGTGTTTTAGCAGTCGAGAAAAAGTATCGCTATGAAGTCTTTGGCCTGGATGGTGGACAATCTGGATTACAACCATTCTGGTTTACATCGAACGAAATATATTTGCTGATTGATGAGGTCTTCCAGAAGGTTGCAAGCATAAGCCATTCACTCAAAGGAGATGATGCTTGGAAGAACAAATTTGTTGATATGGCTGAAATCTTATTCTACCAAGTGCAACAAAAGCTCGTCTGGATGAGAAATCAGACGCCAAAAACAAGAGAGATTCAAGAAAGTATTAGAAAAGATCAATCTTTCTATGAAGCTAGATCAGGAGTCTGGACTAAAACTTTGGTAACTCTTGGGGCTAAAGCTGAAGCATTGGCCATCGCAGAGACATATAACGATCTGAAATCTCTGGTTGAGATATCTGATACCGATCGACTTGAGGCAAAAGCTGAAGATATTGAGGCTGTCAACCTAAGATTTGATTACTACTTCAACAAGTTTCAATACGCCTTTGCAGAAACTCTCTACAGGCATTATATACATACCGGGAATTACCAAGCACTTGTCCTTGAGTTCCAAGAGTATAGTGAATATCTAAAGAGATTCTTTGCCGAAAATGATTACGGGCAGATCTCATGGATAAAGGATATACTGGATTCGGAATACCTCAAAGCATCAAGGGTATTGCTGGAAGTGTCACAAAAGAACAATGAATCACTAAGTGATAGAAGCTTGCAACTAAGCATCTCCAAGCTTTCTGCTTTGGCGTCGGTTAATGGTGATATTAAACCTGAAACTGAAGACTTGCTGAATGATATCCAAGAGGAGCTGAATTTCATTGAAGCTCAAGGCTCAATCCTCGATCAAATCAGGGACTTCCTTAGATCTGATAGTGATCCAATTGCACAGATTGATGAAGTTGTTAGGGATCTAGTTTCTGAAACCTACAACAGTAGATCCTTCAAACTGGTTAAGAGATCTTTTGAGAGATCTCTAGCTAGACTATTATCCAATAAGGCACTAACTGTGAATGAGCTGGTGGATCTTTTCACACTACTAGATGGTTTGAAAACTAAAAACAAGTCAAATTTTTACTATGCTCTGAAAGTGCTCCATCTATCGACACTATCTGAGTCTGAAAAGTTGATCAATGAAAAACTGATCTGGAGAAGAGCAATCTTAAGCAATGATTGGCAAGATATTATGAAATCTGAAAACAAATCAGATACATACATAAGGAATTGCATCAAAAGCACATTTGTCTTTGAGACTTTACTCAACTACTTCAAGGACGGTCTTTTTGTTGAGAACAATGATTACAAAGTTGGATTACCAGATATCAAAAGACTAGTTGAGCTTGACAGCAATCAAGACCTTTTAAAAAGATTCCAGTTTGTCGCCGAGACTGAAGTTGCTCAATTAAGTAAAGAGTTGCAGAACGAAGTCGATTTGCTTCTGGAGCTCTACTCATATGGTGAATTTGATGAATGGATTAAAGCATTGATCGGTGCAGCCAACGAAGAAAGTGGTCTCAATAAGGTAATTAATTACAATACAATGAGTATTGAGAATTGAGAAACCAATGATTTGATATAGTGGTTGTACAATAAATGAAAATAACATAATATGCTGTATAACACTAAGATCTATAAATACAAGGAGCTTGGCTACTCATCATCATCATGTATTCTCAGTCTCACAAGTGTTTCGGGCAGTGGCGGATTCTCTGTATTCTCATAATCCGCTTCCGTATAGTTGGCCAAACTCACTATATGCACTGTGTTAGTATTTGAAGTCGATGAAGGAGGCCCAATTTCCAGAGATACATACTCGATGCCAAAGATACTGATTTAATAAGATGACTCCAATTCGACATGACAAGAGCAACGGCTGTAATCGCTTGTTAGTACTTCGTAAATGTGTGTCTGATCAACGACGACGTACCTTCAGTCCCATCTGCAAGGGTATCTAACTTTGTCTCTAGCTGCTCCAACTGGACGCATAGGTTGTGTGACAGATCTTTGACCCGTTGCAAAGATTCTAACTCTTTTCTCTTGTCTATTATTCTCTGCTGTAGCGACATATCGGTTTCTATGGTTGCTAGCCGGAAGCGTATCCCTCAGCTTGGTGAAATAAGCTGGATGTGTGTTGTTTGTTTACCTTGACATAAATAATTCTTCCGTGTTTTAACAGAGCGCCATCACTCATAACCTTCCCTATTACCATACCACTGCTGCCGTACGGCATTACCCGCTCTACATCTATGAACTGTCCAATCATCTTCTTCCTGTTCCTGGTCGTCGAAGACTCCCAGGACTCCCAGGTGTTCTCTATATAAGGAAACGGCACTCCCATATCCTTTACCTCCTTTATATATAACACAACACAACTTAATACAACTTCATACAGCCGATTGGTACTGTAATTACTTAGTTACAGCTTATACGTTCTTGGCTGGCCGCTCATGAGGGCGTATAAAGCATAAACACTTAAGATACGGTTGGAGAAAGAGGGGTGCACATCTCCAATACAATACGCTATCTTCATTCCACACAAAGGTTGCTGTTCCCTGCCTTTGATCTCACAGACCTGAGACGATTAGGTTTCGGATTTTGGGGATGTAGCGGAAAGGCGGATTTTGTTCCGGGTTGGGTTCCCCAATGTGGTAGTCTCGTTCGTGAAAGAAGCAATAGTGAAATAACGAAGAGAGCCAAATTGGTTCAGGTTATTCTTACTCCACGAATAGCTGCTTACCTTTGATGGAAATGATTTTCGATTGGCCACCCGAGAGCTGACCTCTGATTATGATCCTTCATCATATAAAGGGTCGCAGGGCCCCCCTTCTCTAATTGTGATTATACCAAGCTAGAATCAACACTCAGTCAGTCCATGATGCTAGATCAGCCAGACACGAATGGAGATAATCTGGGGAACTATGGCGGATATAGTCCACAAGTCGAGGACGAAATTCAACAGCTGGCCAGACAGATCACCAATAAGTCGCAGTCATCCATTCCCTTCAAGGATAATGAGAACGATGATACCCTATCGAGAGTATCTTCCATTGCACCAGGAGTAGCGCCATTCAATAATGCTGACGATCCACGATTGGACCCTAGCTCAGACCAGTTCAACTCGAGGTACTGGGTCAAAAACTTCAAGAGATTCATGGACAAGGACCCTGACTATTACAAAAGTTATTCTCTTGGAATAACGTATAAAAACCTGAGAGCGTACGGTGATGCGACAGACGCTGATTACCAGACTACTGTCCTAAATGCTCCACTGAAGTTTACCGGTAAGGCAATCGATTATTTGTTTACTTCCAAAGTGGCAAAGAAATCAAGGGAGTTTGATATCCTATCTCCCATGGATGCTCTGATCAAACCAGGGGAGGTCGTTGTTGTTCTAGGGAAACCTGGATCAGGTTGCTCTACCCTATTGAAGTCTATTGCCTCTAACACTCATGGATTCCATATCGCTGAGGAGTCTAAGATAACCTACGAGGGTTTATCACCAACGGATTTGAGAAGTCATTACAGAGGTGAAGTTGTGTATAACGCAGAAACTGATATACACTTCCCTCATCTGACTGTTTGGCAAACTCTGTCCATGGCTGCCAAGTTCAGAACACCACAGAACAGAATCCCAGGAATGTCGAGAGAGGAATATGCAAATGCTCTGACTGAGGTCTACATGGCAACATATGGGTTATCTCATACCAAAAATACCAAAGTTGGGAATTCTTTGGTTCGTGGTGTTTCAGGAGGTGAAAGAAAGCGAGTTTCAATTGCCGAGGTTTCTTTGTCAGGTGCTAGACTGCAGTGCTGGGATAATGCCACAAGGGGGTTGGATGCTGCTACTGCTCTAGAGTTTGTCAAAGCACTTAGAACTTCGGCCGATGTCCTGGAAACTACAGCTCTGGTTGCTATATATCAATGTTCACAAGATGCCTACGATCTTTTTGACAAGGTTTCATTATTGTATGAAGGTTATCAAATCTATTTTGGGGAAACCAATGAAGCCAAAGAGTTCTTCGTCAATATGGGGTATGACTGCCCAGCGCGTCAAACCACTGCTGATTTTTTGACATCTATTACCTCAGCAAGAGAAAGAGTACCAAGAGCAGGCTTTGAAGATAAAGTTCCAAAAACTCCTGAGGAGTTTGAGGCCTATTGGAAGTCCTCAACCAAATATGCAGAGCTCATTCGTGATATAGATTTGTCCTTTCAAAAAGTTGAGAGTGAAAATGTCAAAGAATACATAAAGTCAGCACATATTGCAAATCAGGCAAACCATACAAGACCAAGTTCATCATACACTGTCTCATACTGGATGCAAACCAAGTACTGCTTGAAGAGGGAGTACCAAAGAATCTGGAATGATATGGGATTCAATGTGTTTGAGACATTTGCAAACTCTACCATGGCACTTGTTCTATCTTCTGTTTTCTTTAACCTCCAAAAGGATACTGATTCTTTTCAATATAGAGGCTCATCAATGTTCTTTGCCGTATTATTCAACGGATTTTCATCGTTCCTGGAGATTATGTCTTTGTTTGAGTCCAGACCTATCATTGAAAAGCACAAACAATATGCACTTTATCACCCTTCAGCTGCTTCTTTGGCCTCGGTGATTGCCCATATCCCATTCAAGATTCTCACGGCTATTTCTTTCAACCTGATCTATTATTTTATGGTCAATTATAGAAGAGATCCTGGTAGATTTTTTTTTTACTTACTTGTCAATATCACTGCCACTTTTTCGATGTCTCACTTCTTTAGGTTGATCGGTTCTGCTTCTTCATCATTATCAGAGGCCTTGGTTCCAGCGCATGTGATCTTGATGGCTTTGACTATTTTTGTCGGTTTCACTATTCCAGTCAACTATATGCTGGGTTGGTCTAGATGGATCAACTACATCGACCCACTTGCTTATGCCTTCGAGTCACTCATGGCCAACGAATTCCATGATGCTACCTTTGAATGTTCTTCATACATACCAAAAAGTCCTGCTGATGACCCATCTATGCCTTCTGATGCATTTGTCTGTAATGCTGTGGCTGCTGTTCCAGGGTCTACGACTGTTTCTGGTGATGCATACATTGAATCAGCGTATTCGTACAAAGCAACACATAAATGGAGGGGATGGGGTATTACGCTTGCGTTTGCAATCGCTTTATTGGCTGGTTATTTGGTTTTTTCAGAATTTAATGAAAGTGCAAAGCAGAAGGGTGAGATTTTGCTATTCCAACAGTCAACCTTGAGGAAACTAAGGAAACAACATCAGTCAATCAAAAGTGATCTGGAAGCAGCATATGAAACAGAGAAGGCTACTAAAGAGGCTGAGGATGTTGAGGCCATTCAGGCAGGCAAGGATATATTCCATTGGAGAGATGTTCATTACACCATTAAAATCAAGAAAGAAAATCGAAAAATCTTGGAGAGTGTTGATGGGTGGGTTGTACCTGGTACCCTTACCGCTTTGATGGGAGCAACAGGTGCAGGTAAAACCACTTTGTTGGATGTTTTGGCAAATCGTGTTACAATGGGTGTCGTTACTGGTAACATGTTTGTTAATGGTCGTTTGAGAGATTCAACCTTCCAAAGATCAACTGGTTATGTTCAACAGCAGGATCTTCATTTAGAGACAGCTACTGTTCGTGAAGCTTTGAAGTTCTCTGCATACTTGAGACAGCCTTTTTCGGTCCCCAAATCTGAAAAAGATGTCTATGTGGAAGAAGTTATAAGAATTCTAGATATGGAGAAATATGCAGATGCTGTCGTCGGTGTTGCTGGTGAGGGATTGAACGTAGAGCAAAGGAAAAGGCTTACTATTGGAGTCGAGCTGGCTGCCAAACCGAAACTGTTATTGTTCTTGGATGAACCTACTTCTGGATTGGACTCTCAAACTGCTTGGTCAATCTGTCAACTGATGAGAAAGTTAGCCGATCATGGACAAGCGATTCTATGTACCATCCATCAACCATCAGCCATTCTTATGAAAGAGTTTGATAGATTGCTGTTTTTACAAAAAGGAGGCAAAACAGTTTACTTCGGTGATTTGGGTGAGAACTGTCAGACTCTGATTGATTACTTTGAGAAGCATGGTGCTCCAAAATGTCCCCCAAGTGCAAATCCTGCTGAATGGATGCTTCATGTTATAGGGGCTGCTCCTGGCTCTCATGCTGACAAAGATTATTACGAGGTTTGGAAAAACTCTGAGGAGCATCAGGCCGTCCTGCGTGAGCTGGATAGAATGGAAAGAGAACTGGTTCAAGTACCTGTTGACAATTCTGTCGGTACTAGCGAGTTTGCAGCTCCATTATGGTATCAATACCTGGTTGTTACTAAAAGAGTTTTCGAGCAATATTGGAGAACTCCCACTTTTGTTTGGTCGAAATTGTTTTTGTCAATATCTTCATCGCTGTTCATTGGATTTACCTTCTTTAAGGCTCCTTTGACCATACAAGGCTTGACTAATCAGATGTTTGCTATGTTCATGTTTTGCATCATTTTCAATCCCTTATTGCAACAGATTTTGCCTCATTTCGTGAAGCAAAGAGATTTGTATGAAACTAGGGAACGTCCCTCAAAGACTTTCTCTTGGAAGGCTTTCATGACTGCTCAAATTACTGTTGAGATTCCCTGGAACTTTTTCACGGGTTCCATTGGATTCCTGGCGTTCTATTATCCAGTTGGATTCGCTCACAATGCTGCTAGTGGCGGAACCTCCGAGGTAAATGACAGAGGTGCCTATGGTTGGCTTTTCTCTGTACTATTTTTCATATTTACTGGAACGATGGCTCACCTAGTTATTTCGCCCTTTGAGTTGGAGATGAGTGCTGGTAATTTAGCCTCTTTGATGTTCACGTTGTGTTTGACCTTCTGCGGTGTCCTTGTTGGACCTTCAGCTCTTCCAGGGTTTTGGATTTTCATGTACAGGGTGTCACCATTTACATACTTTATCAATGGGTTTTTGTCAAATGGACTAGCACATAGCAAAGTGACATGTGCTGAAAATGAATACGTTACAGTCAATCCTGCAACTCCGGGTCAGACTTGTGGGGAGTATCTTGCTTCCTATATCAAGAAAGCAGGAACTGGATATGTCAAAAACTCAGATGCTATATCTGATTGTCAGTTTTGCTCTTTGTCAACTACAGATGATTTTTTAAAGTCAGTTACTTTGGATTATGATCTGAAGTGGAGAAACTTAGGAATATTTTGTGCTTTCATTGTGTTCAATATATTTGGCGCCCTCTTCTTTTATTGGCTAGTCAGAGTCCCAAAGAAGAGTGATAGAGTGAAGAATGTAAGCACTCATGAAGCTGCTGTCAGAACCCCCACTAACCAGGAGGAGAATTGGAGTGACAACATTGGGAAGTCTGTTACTAATTGAGGAGATTTGGCATTCTCAGGGGGATCGTTGTATAAAAGTCAATACTGATGGTGTAACTTCCAGTTGTAGTTATGCCAGCTCCGAAAGGATCATAGCTAATAAAATATGGATTACCCGGCCATAAAATTCTTTGTCTTACATAAGCAGTTTTGAAAAATCACCGTGAAAGAGTTCAAGAGACTCGAAGTTCACTACCTCATTATCATCATTGCAACGTGCTGTCCATCATGCTGCGTAATAGTCGTCTCATAAGATCAGCTAGGATAGCTCTATCCATAAGCGGAAGGACCTTGACTCCGGCCTCATCGCAGTCTTTGAGTCGTTTTCAACATACTGAAGCTGGTTCAACTGAGTCAACTACACCAACCACTGCCAACATCCAATCACTTTTGAAAAAGAATGAGGACCCTGAAAGACATGCCAGATTCTTGAAGGCCAGAGCTGACAGGCAGAAAAAGTTTGAAGATTCTGCTGCAACCTTAGTTGCGTCTCTGGATGCTCAGATTTCAGAAAATACACCATCCAAAGAGCTGTTCCAAAATTTCTTCAAGTCAGTGGAGAAGCTTCCACACTTACACCAAAACACTTACAGAGCTAGAAGAACATTTGCTGCACCACTGGATAAGATCATCAAGAAGGCTTCAACTGAGATTGAGGACCCAACTCAAACTCACTTACCAGTTACACCACAGGAAATCTTGAATAAGGCAATCTACTATGAAGTCGCAGATATTGTGAACTTTAACACTGTTGCGCTCGACCTATTCAAAACTGGTTACTTCAACGATATTTTACCTCTTTGGGTCTCCTACCTTGAATACTCTGTCTCTCAAAGGATCACAGCTACTCCATATTATCTGAGATCCATCACCATCCTATCATATCTTGAAAGTACACTGGGAACAAAGCCGGAAATTGAGATCATCAAACAACTGCTAAGAATTGAAGAACTTCCAAAAGCTAGTGAGTTGAGAAACATCTTATCTAGGGCGCTATCTCCATCTTCCCCAAGGTATCAGCCCTTAGTGGATGCCATTAACGCCTTATATTTCTCCTCAAGAGATCCAAATTCTTTGGACCTAATTAAGAACGCTTCAATTGCTGCTTCTCGTGGTGAGGTGTTCAAGGTTTACAATGCGTTTAATGACGCACGTAAAATTGCAGAACTCAGTGGCCAGAATCTAAACGAAGAAACCTTGGTTGCATTCATGAACATTTTCAATAATATCAAATTTCAAGAGTCTATGAACATCTGGAATGAGATTGTCAAGTCGGGTATCAAGCCATCTACCAGTGCATGGAATGCTTTGTTGGATACAGTTTCCAGAAGAAAAGGATCGCCAGCTGCTAGAGTTCAAGAGGTTGAAACTGTGTATCACAAAATCCCAGAACCAGATCATCACACTATCGTTAAATTAATTGACATCTATACCAGATTAAAAGCTTATGATAAGGTCGAGGAATTAGCTACCAAAGAGAATCTATCAGTTCCTATCATTTCGCAGAGTTACCTTCAATCATTAGCTGCTCAAAAGAACTTTCCAAGACTAAAATCGTTGACCAAAGAACTAGCATCTAGAAATATCACGTTGTCAAAAGTCTCCTACAACAAAATGCTACACATTTTTACTCAACAAGGCAGATATGAAGATGCCAGAATTATCTTGAGAGAAATGTCAGACAAAGGCATCACACCAGATGTCGCTACCTTTACCATTGTTTTAGACTTGACACTAAAAGCTGTTAAAGCTGGTGGATTCGTTCCAACTACTGATTTGATTAACGAATTTTTTGGCCAAATGAGAGCTGAGGGAATTGAGCCAAATAGTTACACAATAACTACCATTCTTGACACCTTAGGAAAAGAAAGTACATCCTTAGCAAGTGCCCAAGAGCTCTTCGAAGTCATGAAACAAAAAAATATGGCAACTGCTGTTTCCTATGTTTCTCTGATTTCCAATGAGTTTGCATTGGGAAGAACTCAAGATGCTGAAGCCCACTTCAAAGAATACATTGATGCTGGATTCAAGGTTCTACCTGCAAATTGGGCTATGGTATTCGAAGGATGGAACAAAAACTCCAACATTCCAAAGGCCAGAGAATATCTAGCTCTATTGAAGCAAACTCCAAAATATTCAGCCTTATTGAATAGATTCAGTTACTATTTTCTGCTACAATTGGCTGACGCCAAAAAGGACACTGAATTTGCTAATGAAATCTTTGCACTTATTAAGGACCTCGGAACTTCTGAAACTATCTCAAACATTACTTTGCATAGTGTTAGACGTCTGCAGGGACTCGGAGCAAACGTCCCATCTGAACTTGCTGCAAGACTGTAAATCAAGTACTCTTTACAAATTGTATCAGCATGAAAAACCTTTGTACATAAATATTAATATACTTCCTTGTCTAAATAAAAGTAGAAATGTATCTGTGTCATCATGGAAACATAGAATAGTAGAATTATAATAAATTATCAACGTAATCACATTAGAACTTATCAGGACGTTGACCCTAATATAGCTGGTATTCTTTCCAGGGAACGGGACAGCCATTCAATTCTCAGTTGGTTTACCTAGAGCTTGGTCCCAATAAGGCTTCAACCAGTGCACAAGACGATCTTTAGCACTAGATGGGCTATCTAGAGCTGGTCTAACATCTAAGAAGAAAGTTGGCATACCGTGTGGATCATCAGGACCCCCATAGTAATCGATAACGTATCTGACATTATCCCATCCACCTTTTCCATTTGATCTCAGAACGTACCAATCATGTCTATCAAATGGCGGCTCTGTGTTGAATGTTTGTGGGAATAGTTTGCTTAGTTGCAGGTATAGGAACGCTCTTGGAGATAGATCATCCGGTCTTCCTTCGAATTGGGCAAGTCTTGGTTTTACCTTGGTTTTTTCAATGTATGGCTTCTCCCATTGTAAGATTTCATCCCATGCTCCTTCATTTAAGAAGTTATGCACATCGACCATTGATTCCACGGCATCCTCAGGGATATCTTCGGCTTTACCTTTACGCACCATAGCGTTGAACATCTGTTGAGGAGATGGATATTCCCATACACCTTCTGCTTCTGAATCTCCTCTTGGAATACTGGAAAATGTACGCTCAGTAGGCAAGTCTAACTTTTGGCCTGGAATTTTGGCAGATGGAATAAATTCAGGCATATTGTTCAATGGATTTATCTTTTCAGTGTCCACCTTCTTCTTCATTGGACAGACAGCAGGGAGATCATTCTTTGGTTTCACTGGGCACACAGCTTGTGATTGTGGTTTCTTAATTGGGCATTTGGCCTGTTCAGTACGTTAGTATTAAGGTAAGGTGTTGTCATCGCTTTCAGAAGTACTTACTGCTCCAGAATCTGATGAAATTGCGGTACCTTCGATACTATCAGCCCAAAACCAACCCATTATCTCTGACTTAAAATACGTGATGAGCTAAAAGAATATGGAAATGCGAGACCTGGATAAAGACTTATCAGAGTGACTATCCTTCAAAAGTGATTTACGAATTAGGATGTTTGATGCTAGTCACTGGAAATAGAAAAAGAAAGAAAATTATTGCTTCGCTTACTCAGCACGGAATAAAAGTAAAATCAGAGACTACGTATATTTCTTATATCCGAGGACAACAATGGCAAAGTTATTAATTTGGTTAGAACTCATAAGTTTTTGGATTTGATGTCGACATCAACATCTTCCTCATCCCTGGTTATATCAAGCTCCGATTCTGAACTCTCTTCTCTAGGTAATGGCCTATCCAGTGCAGTAAATGGTTTTCCTGTGATGGATGAATACGCCTTGAGGAGAGTCAAACGAACACCAAGTGCAGCAAATGCAACAACCATTCCACCGAATGGTGCAACAACAAAAGCACCAAATCCACCCCAGTCATCACCAGTGTATATACCATTCCAAACCAGTAGCAATTTACCACCTTCCCTAGCAGAATCGTAGTAAACACATCCAAAGATGAATACTCCCAATAAACCACCTACCCCACCAGCGATGACTTCCCAGCCAGTCAAAAAGAATAGTCTTGAGGACAAACCTAGCAATATCATTGGAACAACAGCGGCACTCAATAGATCTGCAATGAAGTAGATTTGTAAAACGTCATCTGCAACTTTCAGGCCCACGACAATAACTGGAACGATGATGAGAACGACAATGATTCGACAATAAAGAACATTGATCTTATTTCTGAAAATGTCATTGGAAATGGTCGATGCCAGTGCAGATTGTAAAGAATCCAAGGTACAAGTAGAAATTGTAATCACAAATACCAATGTGAATCCAGCGACCCAATTTGGTAACGTGGCGAGTATTATGTATAATGAAGCGTCAGAGTCATCACCGCCAATCTCAACAAACCCACCCCAGACAGCAATCAGCCCACTGACACCAACTAATGTTACAATGGCAGTCATCAAGAATGCAGCAAGTGAGCATCCAATCCATAGATCTTTATCTGTTCTCGAAGCAAATGTTCGTAACCAGAAACCCGACATAAAGAGATCGTTTGTGAAGATGGCAATCACAAGAATATACACCAGCTTCCATCCGACTTTGTTACCTTTCAATAACCCTGATTTGGCGATTTCAGATGTATCGATCTCGACATAAGCACCAACAGCAGCAGAAACGACAACTAGTAAAACAAAAACAAAAGATATCTGCACTGTGTCAGTGATGAAGCTGATCTTGAACCCTCCGATGGAAGTGTAAATGGAAGTGACAACACATTCGACGATAACAACAGGAAGAGCACTAAGACCAGTCAATGAGTTGATAGCATACTGCAGACTTGCAACTTCCGACACCATAAACAAGAACAAAGTCAGTATAGTACAAGCACTTAAGTACAGCCCTGTTACTTTACCAAATCTTTGAAAGACCCACTCCGTCAAGACGAACCCTTCAGGACATTGACGACGGATTTTGGGTCCAAAGAAACTGAATAATAGCATAGGCAGCCCTCCAGCAAGAGCATAAACAAGAAGGCCTTGTAACCCAGCAACATTAGCCACTTGGGGATATGTAGACATGATACCACAACCGATACCTTGTTTCCAGCGTGTTAGTAAATAGCACTTCGAGAATGGCTTTTGAATAGGGTATGGTATATAATAGTCATTAACTTCTTACATACCAACCACTACCATCTTCCTCGATATTCAGAAATGTAAAGTATCAGGTCCTCACGCAAGAATTACCTTGATCGAGTTTGAACGGTATGATCTCAGCCTGATGGATCAGGCACCCGTTAGAGACTTCACTTTCTGAAATGTAACTTCTTCTGAAGTTCTAGAGCTAAGTACTTCTGAGTAGTGACAATCTGGCCCTTCTGTTCTTTCCACAAGAATAATCTTGAACTGAAACCCAACAATGAATTTTCTGAATAACTATAAGGAGATACATACCTGAAGCAACAAAGTTGAATGCTAATGGAACACCACTCTGTGTTCTATTAGCTGAAAGAAACGTCTTCTTATCACGAATATAGAAACCAAGAGCAACCCCAGATATCAAGAGGAGCCCATAGGTCACATACATGATGGCATTTGATGCCTGTGAGGAAAGCATAATTCAAAAGATGGTAGGAATGGGTAACAACTGTTTGTGGTACTCTGTGCTCTTTTGTGCACTTTTAATGGGATTTATGATGCTTTTATACTTGAGAGTTTTCTATGCTCTTAGATTTTTTCACGCTCTACAGTATAGAAGCGAATATGCAGCCAAAAAAATTTATCTCATCAGTTGATCAACTTTTCAGTGAGATGAAAATTACTTAATTGCTATGCTGACTGCCGACACCTATGACTTAATGGGTATTCATTAGTCAAGTCTCGTAGTACTCTGATTCCTCAGACTGCCCATGCTCATGTAGTGACTACTGGCAAATGCTCTTCGCAGGATACATCAGCTATAGAGCCTATCTGTCTCAGTTTACATGAAGAGATTAGAAAACTAATTGAGGACAAGACGACGTTTTATTGCCATATGAGCAGAAGATTATTATCCGATAATTAGTTGGAGCCAATGTCTACAATGATTTTTGAAACAAGGCGATCGTTCATATTAGATAACAAGTTTGGGAAATCTAGTTTTCTAAGGTAGATAATAAATCAGAATCACCAGCATCTAAGATGGTTAAAACACCAACTCTGAATAATTTACCAGCAGCAGTACCTAATTCGTTGTTACCACCTTGGAAGTAGTAGACTGGGGTTTTTGACAACATGGCGTAGTATTCCAATTCAGATTTTCTTAAAACTGGGGTGTTGGAAGCAATGATGATCAATTTACCTTTACCTTGTCTCAAAGATTTGACGGCAGATTTGTAACCTAAGGTATATTTACCAGATTTAACAACCAAGTTTAATTTGGCGTTGAAGTTATCTTGAGTTTTTGATTTTGGGGCCTATTGAAGAGTTAGTAATTCATGATTTTGATAGACGTGGTACTAGTTCAAGCTGTTGAATGTATGTAAATCCTTTCAACTCTACCGAAGTAGAGAGGTTTGACACAAAACATCTGAAACGCTAAGTATCAAAGAATACTGACCATCTCTGCGTATTTGTTGTAGTATTAAAACACTCCGGTCTGATAATGAGGAAAGGAAAGGCTTCTTTTGTTTGTTCTAGTGGTTGAAAGTTTCCAATTTTTTCAGCTGGTGTTTGTTTGGGATGAGAGTGGTGTCTGGGTTATTACCCCCTTCCAGTCACGTGCTGGGATGAAAAGTTTTCCAGCAGTCACATTACAAACGTTTAGTATGCGCAAGGTGTTCGGATGTACCAGCTTTGCTCTCACAATCTTTTCTCTGAAAACGAAAAACATCAACCATCAACACTAACTATCAACGAATAGATCAATAAATCAACAAATAAGGTACGTCCAAAAAGCCTCAGTAGAAGTGGAGGGACCATTGAGAGGAAAGTGCACATCTGTCCAAGTTTCCCCCTCAAGTTAAGCATCACCAGCCCACAACCATTCAAATACAAGACAATAATGAACCACTCAGACTTGGAAGATTAAACTCCAAACCCACTGCTACTTTGCGTCCCCATGAAAGCAATCATCACTTACAGCATATTCTTATATATGGAGTGTATCAATACTGGATGTTCGAACTACCAAGAAAGATTTGATTGTGGATACCACTTTATTCCAATTCTCCCCACCACCAATACTAGCTATAATATTACAAAAAGACAAGCCATACTAACAATAGTCAATAGATACAATGAAGGTTGAAGCTGATTCATTCTCTGGTTCTAAAATCTACCCAGGTAGAGGTACTCTATTCGTTCGTGGTGACTCCAAGATTTTCAGATTCCAAAACTCAAAATCTGCTTCTTTATTCCACCAAAGAAAAAACCCAAGAAGAATCTCATGGACCGTTTTATTCAGACGTCACCACAAAAAAGGTATCACTGAAGAAGTTTCCAAAAAACGTTCAAGAAAATCCGTCAAAGCTCAAAGAGCTGTTGTTGGTGCTTCATTAGAATTGATCAAAGAAAGACGTTCATTGAAACCAGAAGTCAGAAAAGCCCAAAGAGAAGCTGCTGTTAAAGCTGATAAAGAAAAAAAGAAAGCTGACAAAGCTGCTAGAAAAGCTGAAAAGGCTAAATTAGCTGCTGCTGGTGGTGCCAAAATCTCTAAACAACAAGCTAAAGGTTCTTTCCAAAAAGTTGCTGCTACTTCCCGTTAAGATATAGATTTGACGCTTCTTTAATTAGTTTTGAAGTATGTGAAATGTATATTGGTTCAAAAGAAATTCTGTAATACAAATCAGACATCAATGTAGAACGAGATTACAATTAGTGACTCAAAGTTAAAATTAGGGTGAGTGATGTTGAGTGATCAGATTATACGTGACAGTTGGAGCCTATTGTTCAGCTTTGCTGGCATCCTCAATAGCCTTTCTAGCCTTCGCCTCAACCTTCAATTTGTATCTTTTGGTAGCTTTCAAATTGAACGGCAGTATAATATTAGTCAACCCGATCCAAGCGAGCAAGACACCAATGTTTCTGGCCATATGTCCTTTATATGTATCCAAAAACACAACTTTCATCAACTCATTACAGTTGTACAATGGCATGGCATAACCATATCGGTAAAAGACATTCATCAAAGCGATTGGTGAGAAGACACATGCCATATTTAGGATCATGAAAAACACAACCCAGAACCCAATGTATGCTTTGTTTCTGGCAAAGATTTGTAAGGCGACGTTCTCATTAATCCCACCAGCTGCACTCAATGTCAAGAATGCAAAGGCCCATTCAACCAAGAATCCAGACTTTCCGAAAGTCTTGTCGATTGGAATTTGGAATGCTAAAGTCATTAGGCAGTAAACTAAACCAATCACCAAGTACGCACCTTGTGATGTGATGATGTGATAAACCATATACTGACGGAGTCTCAGTTTTGTTCTGATCAACTCATGGGTGGCAGAAGCAAAGTTAAACTGATGGAAAGATAACACATTCAAGTATAACAAACCTAATTGAATAGGGCCTGTGACGATACTCTTGGACATAGGTCTATAATCATTGTACTTGAACGATAAGTTCGTCAGTAATGAACTCCCATTGTTCACTAAGTTCAATTGTTCTGTACTGGAAAGGGTCTTGATTAGTGGTGCTGTTACATATCTTGAAGCATATGACGCGAATGACTTTTCAATCTTTTGGATAGAGGCAACAACATAACTTGGAATAGCTGATGGATTCCTACCAGTTTCATAGATGAATTCAACAACAGTGGTGTTGAAATCTGTATCCAGAGTAGACAGAGCAGTATAGTAGTTAAGAGTTGCATTCTCAGGGACATAAAACCCTGCCCAGTATTTTTGATGATGGACTTGTCTGTAGACTTCTTGTTCCAAGGTATTATTATTCTTATCAGCAATGACTTGAAACTCCTCATTGGTGAAGAAAGTGAAATGTCCAACAGCCGAAGCACTAGTGGAGTTTAGTAAACCAACCAAAGTTTCACTAATCAATGGTTTCATGGACGAACTCTCTTGTTCTCCAATGACAACAAGATATGAGATATTCTTCAAATGAGAAGACCTCTCAAATAGGGACCCCCAATATATAGAGAGGATACCAACGAAAGCACATATGATTATGAGATAAACTCTACCAAACATCAATGCGACCTTATGAAATGCTTGTTTGTTTCTTTTTCTTTTGACTGAAACAGTGGTAGCGGTTCTTGCAAGTTCTGGACTTAACTTAGCATCTGATGAATTCTCGTCACTGATAGGCTCAAGAGAACCCTTGGCTCTCGAAGGTGGTAAGTTCAATGTATTCATCGATTCTTTTCTTTCTGGATCCAGTTTATATTGTTCATTTGAGTCAACTACTGTTGGTGATGGTTCTTCAGTTTTTTCGTCAAGGTATGCAGGATTGAATGTTTGTTCTCTTGTTTCTTCACTCTCCTCATCTTCCTCATCAATGGCAGCATCTTTCTCTTCTTTGATACCAAGGATGTTATTTATGGGTTTGATGAATGAGGAACCCCTTCTTGATCTTGTTTTGACCAGATGAATGTCTGGAACCGTTGTGGTACCACCAAAATCATGAATGTCATCAGCAGCAGAGGATCTTCTTGATAGACTTCTGTCCAGAGGGTCCACCTCAGAGAGCTCCCTGTTTCTTGAAAAACTCATCGATGGTGAATTTATACCAGAACCAGTTGTATGTACTTTTGACTATCGACAACGAGCAGAGTCAGTTGACAAGAAGAGTAAAATTTGCAAGTGCTCGGTGGGACCTAAAGCCTTTGATGATGTGAAGGTCGCTGTTCTCAGATATGCCCAAGTGGGAAATTTCGTATCAAAACAAATGCGAAAAGCCGAGGCCCGAGCAGTTGCCAAAAAAGAACACAGACCAAAGCACTCACAAACTCTCTTCATCCATTTTTCTTCCTTCCCTTCAGCTTTCAGGGCATTGCAAAGGAGCAGAGACCAGCCAGAAGAGATGTCCAACAGTGAATCCAACTCCTTCATGGACGATGAGGACCCTCTCTCAATTGCAGAGGAGGTCCAGCAGTTGAACCCCGATGTCATGGCACAGGTTATGATGAACGATGATCTGGGAGGAACTGAGAATCTTACTAGAACGCTATCCAAAAGATACCAGAACACAGCAAACGACGAAGCTACGGATATTGATTCGCTCAGCAGTGCTTCTGCCAGCCCACAAAATTTCACTGGTGAAGGAGTCGAGAGACGACCATCAGCTTTTGCCAGAAGAAGATCAACAATCGTGGAATCGATTAAAAGAACATCCACATATCAGAAGGTCTCCAAGTTTAGTTGGTGGGACAGTGAGTTCAAGAAGGATAGAATTGGAGTGTATACGGAGTTTTTTTCCAATTATTTGCTTCTATCTGTCATTTTGATTATGATTTTAGGTATCTATTGGGGCTCATATTATAATAGAGAATCCAGATACAAGAACCTAAAGTTTTTGATTGTTAATGACGATTTACAAGTCAATGGGATCACACCAATCATTGGAAACTCTGTGAATGCAACAGCACATCTGCCACTCATTCAGAATTACGGTAATTGGGCTGTCTTTAGTCATGATGATTTCAATGAGATTGCTGTCAAGCACAACAATACTATTTATCAAGAAATTAAGAGACAGGTTCATCACCAGAAGTACTGGGCTGCCATCTACGTCAAACCAAATGTTACCTCATTGTTATACGATGCCATTTCTTCAAATGATACGAGCTTCAACGTTACTTCCAACTTGGTTGAGGTCGTCTATGAGACTGGTCGCGATTTCATAACAATGTCTTCATATGTCACCAAGTTTATTGGGGTCTTTGAGACTGCTTTCTTGAAAGTTATTAAGCAAGAGTTTTCCATCCTGGTCAATGAACTGAAGAGTGATGATGACAAAATAACTGCCATCAGTTTTCTGATAAAGCCTTTCACATTTTACTACAATGATATGGTCCCAGTTGCAAGTGCTATCTTAGCAGCGCCATTGCAGTTAGGTCTTACCTTTATTGTCGTCTTTGCGTTCTTCTCATTGATTATGACTATCAGGATCCAAATTTATTTATCAACTTTAGTCACTGGGTTGAAGTATGTGCTGTTGAGAATGTTGATCTCCCAGATCTCGTATATTGTTCTATCATTAGGTTACTTATTAGTCAATCTAGCATTTAAGATTGACACCAGTGCAACTTTTGGGAAATCTGGAGCATTGGTCTTATGGGCTATAGGTTACTTGACAATGTCTTCATTGGGAAGTTTGAATGAGAACGTTGCACTATTATGCTTCACTTACAATCCCAAATTGATTGGTGGTTGGTTAGTGCTGTTGATGGCTGCTAATATGGCACCAACAGTTTCCCCAATGGCCCTAACAAATCACTTTTACAGATACGGCTATGCCATGCCTATCCATAACAGTTATGAGGCTGCAAAAGTTGTATTCTCAGATATATATAAAGGGCAACTGGGTAGAAACATCGGGATTCTAGTTGCGTGGATTGTTCTGGGGAATTTGGCATTACCTTTCACAATGGTTCATATATCCAAAGTGAGGGCCAGAAGAGAGGCAGCTGAGAAGGAGAAGGCAGCATCGGAAGCGCAGAAGAACTGATATACACACTGAGCCAGCATACCGGCAACCGACTAATGATTAATATACTTTCATAGTACCAAACATTGTAGACTCAATCAAGCTGTATAAACACCAGCAAACAATAAAAGCTCAATAGCTGTCATAGCAAACAATCGATTAGAAGTTCCACTGATAAGCTGCCGCGTGCAAAAATCAACCAATTGCCACCGGCAACGTCCATGAATCAGGTTCTTCGAAGCTGGGAAAAAGTGGCACGACTTAAGTGCTTTCCAATCAATGGCGTCTCCCAACAGCGAGGGCATTGGCACCACGAAGCCAGTCAGTGCCACTGGAATTTGGTGATGATCTGATCTTCGATAGGCGTCGGGCTTTGGTGGAATTTTGGGTAGGAACATAGCTTCGGCCAAGCCCGCTCAGATAAAGAGAGGCAATATAAAGGCAATATAAAAAGTCAACCATATTTCCCTCTTGTGTAGGCAATTCAATTGAAACTTCTCTGTAAATCACACCATCCAACACACATATTCATACACAATGTCATACTCTGCTCTATCCTCGTCCACTTATGGTAAAGACAACGTCAAATTCTTGAAAGTCAAGAAAGACCCTCAAAACCCAAAGAAACATGAAATCATTGAAGCTACAGTTAAAGTCTTGTTAGAAGGTGCATTTGATGTTTCCTACACTGACGCTGACAACTCTGTCATTGTTCCAACTGATACAGTTAAAAATACCATTCTGATCTTGGCTAAAACCACTGAGGTGTGGCCAATTGAAAGATTTGCTGCTAAAATAGCAACTCACTTTGTTGAAAAATACTCGCACGTCTCTGGTTTATCTATCAGCGTCATCCAGGACCGTTGGGTTAAATACGATGTTGATGGTAAGAAACACGACCACTCTTTTGTCCATGAAGGCCCAGAAAAAAGAATCACCTCGTTATACTACAAAAGATCTGGTGATTACAAACTTTCCTCATCAATCAAAGATCTGACCGTTTTGAAGTCCACCGGTTCTCAATTCCATGGTTACAACGTCTGTGACTTTACTACTTTACAACCAGCAACTGATCGTATCTTATCCACTGATGTTGATGCTACTTGGGAATTTGACAGCAAGAAATTGGGACCAATCTCATCTATCGAGAAATACGCCGCTGAAGGTCTATTTGATAACGTTTACAACACTGCTAGAGAAATAACTTTGAAGAGATTTGCATTAGAGAACTCTGCTTCCGTTCAGGCAACCATGTACAACATGGCTACAGATATTCTTAAAGCTGCTCCATATGTGGAAAATGTCACCTATTCATTACCAAACAAACATTACTTCTTGATCGACTTGAAATGGAAAGGTCTAGAGAACGAAAACGAATTGTTCTACCCATCTCCACATCCAAATGGTTTGATCAAATGTACTGTTGTGCGTAATGCTAAGAACAAACTATAAATCATATGCTAAACTATAATGCCATTATGGGGCCGTCTTTCTTTTGATGAAATTAACTGAGATAAGTGAGTTCCTACCATTCATTTTTTTTTTGGATTCTCTTTTACTGTGTTGACTACAGGATTTATGATGTGTGTATAGACGTTTCTCTTTAGTTTGAGTGAACATATAATTCTTTATTTACAAGGTTCTGTCATGTAGGGATTTGTGATCTGCTTTACAGAAAGAAGTTCCACCATCTCTTCTTACCATTTGCTCTGGTTCCGAACTTTGGATTATTGGCAACAGCATGAGCTTTGTCAACAACTGCTTGGGACGTCTTCAATTTGGCTTGTTGTGCGATGGTTGTTATTCTTTGATTGCCAATGCGGAACCCCCATCTGCGTAGGAGATTGACAAACGAAGGGGTGATTGCGGCAGTTATTGGTAACCTTATGAAAATTAATGATTTATGAAGAGCATAAGCAACAATGGCCTCCGTAAACAAAGGTGACTGCCAGAACTTCTTCTTCTCTTCCGGTATAATCTCTTGTTCAGTAGTCGTTTCACCCTCTGGTTC
Source organism: Wickerhamomyces canadensis (assembly GCA_003707015.3). Lineage (NCBI taxonomy): Eukaryota > Fungi > Ascomycota > Saccharomycetes > Phaffomycetales > Wickerhamomycetaceae > Wickerhamomyces > Wickerhamomyces canadensis. The sequence continues at coordinate 213,718 of PPMU03000009.1, read as the reverse complement.
TTTCTTCGTAGTTTCGTATCCAAGCCACCCTTTGATTTTGTCCTTGACTACTTCTTCGTACTTCTGGACTTCATCTACACCGACTTGGTGAACCACAACAAAACATATAGGAAAGTCAACACATGCCAGAAGAAAATAAACAGCTAGTGCAGAATAGCCGTATTCTTGAACCAGAGCCTTGATACCTTTTTCCTTTTTGATAGTACCCGGTCCTTGTTTGGAGTTAGTGGAGTTTAGCCTTTTGGTATAACCGTTAAATTTTTGGCTCTTCATCCATTGTGTGGGTCTGAATTGAGCTCTGGACTGATTGTACAACAATTGCCTTGTAGCTCCGAGCGATGTTATTCTTGAGAACATGGTCTGTAAGCTTAATGATCCTCCAAAGAACAAAATATGCTCTAATTTATCATCAACCAACATTTTCAGCCTTCATGTTATAACGTTAGTTCCGGCTCATTTCCGGAATATTAGGTAATAGCTTCTGTAAGCGAATTGGTTGAAGACCCTTGTATGGATCCATTAACGTTACTCCCACTTTATTGACTGTTTCTGAAAGCTAGAACTATATTTCAGAGGCTGTAGACCTTAATGGGATGCTGGCTCTCATTTCTCAGTTAAGGGTTTTAATATGACAAATCCTCAACCAACATGATGTATTATGGCCGGGTAAATATGATAAATATTACGAGTTCGGAAAATGATATTCATAAGACCCTTCCTTATACAAGTAGCTGGCTACTCAGAATAATTTCTCCGGTCTCCAAATAGTGTCAACAAATCATGATACTGGATATCTGTTACGCTAGTCAATTGTGTCCCACCTCATCGCTTAAAATGTTTTCGAAAACACGCTTCAAGGTCAGTGGAATTCCATGATGGTAAACAAAAGAAAAACTTTCCTCATCAAGACAGAACAATAGAAGTCAAAATTGTTCGAAACGAAAGTGCCCCAAAACTAGATTGAACACTTGCATGTTGGTGCTTCATTCACAAGCCGAGAGTCCACAATGAGGGTCCGATCTTCATTGTGCTAATCTTTTTGGGAAGTTTTCTTCTGAATGATCATGCAGCTTCCATTCAATGCTGGGAAGAGAAAGAGAATTTGGCATGAGTTAACCGTGAGCTCTAATCCGGTTCACAATTTGAGGCTACTGAATCAGTGGTAAATATCTAGTCGGCACTCGACAGTCGCCATTCATTTAAATACGACAATCTGTCATGTTTTACTGCTTAGTTAATTTCAAGTAACTTGTTGGTCTACATCATTCATTCGCTAAAAAATAGAAAACTGCTGATCAAATGAGAGTTCTTCATTTCTTTGGAGCCCTTGTTTTCTGGTTACAGGTTGTGTCTTCTCAGACAACGATCTCAAGAACCGTCACTAGGACTACAAGCATTGCAACTTGTTTGAGCTGTGTTACCACTACTATTGAGCCCACCACAATTTCTAGAACTGTTAGTAGAACTGTTAGTGTTGGAACATGTTTGAGTTGTTCCTCTACGACTATTGAGCCTACAACTATCTCTAGGACTGTTAGTAGAACGACAAGTAGTGGTGTTTGTTTGTCTTGCTCAACTCTTTCTAGCTCAACGTCTGCTGAGATTTCATCAACTGGATCTTCCAGCTCTTCTAGTTCTTCATCAACTTCTAGTGTTCCTTCATTGGTCTCCTCAGAGTCTTCTTCAGTTTCTAGCTCTAGCTCAAGCTCAAGCTCAAGCTCAATTCCAAGCTCTTCCAGCTCTGTCTTGAGCTCTTCTAGTTCTTCAGAAAAATCAAGCACATCCAGCTCGTCTTCTTCTTCTTCCTCTAGCTCTTCCTCGAGCGCTTCGTCAGAGCTAAGTTCAAGTTCTTCAAGTTCGAGCTCCTCCAGCTCAAGTTCGACCTCCATTGCTTCGGTCTCAAGTTCAGACTCAATCATCCCATCATCAAGCTCTTCTGCAGAGCCAAGCTCCTCTAGTGTGTCCTCTAGCTCATTCAGCTCTTCTGCTGGAAGTTCTTCTGGTTCGAGTGCATCTAGTTCTAGTCTCAGCTCAAGCTCAAGCTCAAGCTCAAGCTCGTCGTCCATTGAGTCTTCAAGCTCCTCCTCGGCTGTCTCTTCTAGTTCTTCAACAGTGGAATCTTCTAGTTCCTCGTCGTCTACTGAACCTTCGTCGTCGAGCTATATTGAGTCATCAAGCTCTTCATCCGCTGAGCCTTCAGGCTCCTCGTCTGCTGTTTCCTCGGGTTCATCAGCAGTGGAATCTTCATCGTCGAGCTCAGTTGAGTCTTCAAGCTCATCATCCGTTGGATCTTCAAGCTCTTCATCCATTGAGTCTTCAAGCTCATCATCCATTGAGTCTTCGAGTTCATCATCGGTTGAACCTTCGTCTTCGAGCTCTTCATCGACTGAGTCTTCAAGCTCCTCATCAGATATTTCCTCGAGTTCTTCAGCAGTGGGATCCTCCAGTTTATCGTCGTCTACTGAATCTTCGTCGTCAAGCTCCGTTGAATCTTCGTCGTCGAGCTCCGTTGAATCTTCGTCGTCAAGCTCCGTTGAATCTTCGTCGTCGAGCTCCGTTGAATCTTCAAGCTCTTCATCCATTGCGTCTTCAAGCTCTTCATCTACTATCTCCTCCAGTTCTTCAGTGGTGGAATCTTCAAGCTCATCATCTGTTGAACCTTCGTCTTCCAGCTCCTCATCTGCTGTTTCCTCGAGTTCTTCAGCATTGGAATCTTCTGGTTCATCGTCGTCTAGTGAAGCTTCATCGTCGAGCTATGTTGTATCATCGAGCTCGTCATCCGCTGAGCCTTCAAGCTCCTCGTCTGCTGTTTCCTCGAGTTCATCAGCAGTGGAATCTTCATCGTCGAGCTCAGTTGAGTCTTCAAGCTCATCATCCGTTGAATCTTCAAGCTCTTCACCTATTGAGTCTTCGAGCTCTTCATCGACTGAGTCTTCAAGCTCTTCATCTACTATCTCCTCCAGTTCTTCAGTGGTGGAATCTTCAAGCTCATCATCTGTTGAACCTTCGTCTTCCAGCTCCTCATCTGCTGTTTCCTCGAGTTCTTCAGCATTGGAATCTTCTGGTTCATCGTCGTCTAGTGAAGCTTCATCGTCGAGCTATGTTGTATCATCAAGCTCTTCATCCGCTGAGCCTTCAAGCTCCTCGTCTGCTGTTTCCTCGAGTTCATCAGCAGTGGAATTTTCATCGTCGAGCTATGTTGAGTCATCATCCGTTGAATCTTCGTCGTCGAGCTCCGTTGAATCCTCGTCGTCGAGTTCCATTGATTCTTCAAGCTCTTCATCCATTGAGTCTTCAAGCTCATCATCGGCTGAACCTTCGTCTTCGAGCTCTTCATCGACTGAGTCTTCAATCTCCTCATCAGATGTTTCCTCCAGTTCTTCAGCAGTGGAATCTTCAAGTTCCTCTTTGTCGAGCTCAGTAGAATCTTCAAGTTCCTCATTGCAGAGCTCAGTTGAGTCCTCAGGCTCCTCATCAGCTGCCTTCACCAGTTCTTCAGCAGTGGAATCTTCAATCTCTTCATCAGCTGCTTTCTCCAGTTCGGAATCTTTATTGTCGAGCTCAGTTGAGTCTTCAAGCTCTTCATCTATTGAGTCTTCAAGCTTTTCATCCATTGAGTCTTCAAGCTCCTCATCAGATGTTTCCTCCAGTTCTTCTGCAGTGGAATCTTCATCGTCGAGCTATGTTGAGTCATCATCCGTTGAATCTTCGTCGTCGAGCTCCATTCAATCTTCAAGCTCATCATCCGTTGAATCTTCAAGCTCTTCATCCGCTGAGCCTTCAAGCTCCTCATCTGCTGTTTCCTCAAGTTCACCGGCAGTGGAATCTTCATCGTCGAGCTCCATTGAATCTTCAAGCTCTTCATCGGCTGAGTCTTCAAGCTCCTCATCTGATGTTCCCTCCAGTTCTTTAGCAGTGGAATCTTCGAGTTCCATTTTGTCGAGCTCAGTTGAGTCCTCCTTTGAATCTTCAAGCTCTTCAGCTATTGAGTCTTCAAGCTCTTCAGTCATTGAGTCTTCAAGCTCATCATCTACTATCTCCTCCAGTTCTTCAGCAGTGGAATCTTCAAGTTCTCTATCGGCCAGCTCAGTTGAATCTTCAAGCTCGGTTGAATCTTCAGCTTCCTCCATTGCTTCAGCTTCCTCACCAGTTCCATACTCCGTTGAGTCCACAAGCTTTTCCTCGACTGTCACCTCCAATCCTTCAGTGGGTGAATCTTCAGGCTTCTGGTCGTCTACTGAACCTTCACTTTCATCCTTCAGCTTTACTTCGAGCTCTTCATCCGTTGAGCCTTCAAGTTCATTTGTCGAAACATCATCCATCTCTTCAATCAGTGGATCATCGAGTTCCTCATCCTCTATCGAGTCATTGACTGCTTCTGAATCATCAAGCTTCCATTCTAGCTCATATTCTGCTGAAGCATCAAGTTCATCCGTGGAGTCTTCAGCTTTTTCATCCTTGGTTGAACCATCAATCTCTTCATCTGTTGAATCGTCAAGTTCTTCGTTGATATCAAGCAGTGTGTACTTTTCCAGTTCGCCTGCAGTGCCACCTGCAACTTCTATTGGATCGAGCTCGGAAGCATCGTCGATGTCTGTTCTAGGCTCCTCTGTCTCAGGTTCATCATCAGTGTACAAAGCCAGTTCTTCGGCTACACCATCTTCCAACTCTCCATATTCTTTCTATCCAAGCTCAAGTTCATCATATACAGTTTCTGCTACTTCTGAGTCAGTTACCTCACCGTCGAGCTCTCTTGGAAATCCATCTTCAAGCCCTGCGGTCTCGTCTGATTCATCTGATATTCCATTGACTCTGTCTGGGTCCAGCTCTTCTTCTGCGTTTGAAAGTGCTACATCAGTCACTACCATCACAACAACCAATAGTCATGGCATTACTATCACTACTACCGTCCCATGTGACACAGCTACTTCTTCTGTGACAGCATCTTACACCACCATCACAACCACAGATATCAACGGTATCACTATCACTACTACTGTTCCATGTGACTCCACTGCTACTTCGAATGACACCACATCTTATTCCACCATCACAACCACAGATATCAACGGTATCACTATCACTACTACTGTTCCATGTGTTTCACCTACCTCAACTGTGACTCCATCCTATTCCACTATCACAACCACTGACATCAATGGTATTACTACAACCATCACAGTACCATGTGACTCAACAGTTAGCGCTGTCGCTTCAATCACTCCTGTTACTGCAACCGACTACAGTGATTCCACAGCCATAACTACCGTTCCGTCCGTGACCTCTGTTATATCTCATGCTACTTCTGGCACTTCAGCTCCTGTTGGCTCCTCTGGAATCAGTACGGTTACCACTATTGCATCAGAGACTGAAGCAGACAATGTCTCCTCTGGCGCTGCTACTGGTTACTACGTCACATCAACTTTAATCAGTGGTTCAACTGTCACAATCACTGTACCATGCTCCTCTGGTTGTGTTGGCTTATCGACGGTGAGTGGTATTACCACATCCGCCACTATCGGAGCCTCTAATCCTTCTTCCTCTGCTTTCTCCATCCAGGCTGAGAACAGCGGTGCCATTGTTGCTCTTCCAACATGGGCTATAGGTTTCTTTTCCATTCTTTCTTATTTATTTCTCAGTTAGACTTTGATCTTTCTGACGGTTTGTTTCTTCCTCTTTAATAATATCTGCTTAGTGACTTCAGTTGCACCTAACTTGCATATTCTTATTGTTACTCACTTTTAGACATATCAACCATACCCGTTATATACATTATTTTTGCACCTTGTTTATCGGAGTATCTTGCCACTATAATTTGAGTATTTCGGGAGTCTTAATGTGCACTTGTGTAATATCTGATATATTTTAGAATTGAGTTTTCAGGTATTTACGTAGTCTTAATCCACAGATATAATAGACACCTTAATTCACTATTACACTCAGTACTTTCACTGAATCAAGGCCATAAGGCCCTGTTTACTGATAGTGACTAGTTTAGGAAGAGATGTATATAATTATTTATGAGCAGGGCTATACAAGATTTGGTCTTTCTACGTCATTGATCAAATTAAACAGTATTGAATATATTAATTAATGAGAGGAAATAGAAATAATATTGTCACCAGCTCATGAAAAGACAGAATATAAGATGATGAAGTGTTCGTTGACCAGTGAACAGTTGTTCAGTATGTCACAGCAGGTATTCGTAGCATCAGCAACTGGTTAGCACTTGCAAATGTTGGTACCTTAAGCAATGGTACAAGTGACCCAACCACCCCAAACAATCATGTTGTCGGCATTTTCAGAGTTATCTTTTGGAGAAGCAGAAGCGATAGTAGTTGGTTGCATTGTTGTATTAGTTTTTCTTGATTGTTGTTTGATGATGATACTGGGAAACAAAACGGTGAACTTGAAGAAACATCAGTCTCTATTTATATTCAGGCTTGAGTTTCTGGTTAGCTGAAAGATGTGGAATGCAATCATAAATGAAACAAGAAGCATCTTGAATAATTTCCCAAAACGAAGACATCAATGAACTCTTCTTTTTTTCAATGAAACACTTCAAAACATTGCTGCAACTGCATTATTTCCGTTTTGGTGAAGAACAATGGGATGGTACTAACCAAGAAGCCGCAAAAAAAGAAAACAGAAGCAATCTGCAGTGAGGTGAAAGATAGTAGCACTATTCGTAACTGGAAAGTGAAAGTTCAAACGATAGCAGACTTATTGTCCTGTCAGTTTTAGTTGAAAATATATCTAAGAGATGTAACACCTGAAACAAATTGTGCCTCATAGTAGCAGCAGATGCAGGCCTGAAAGGTCATCTTCTCCCTCGTATCTTGCTCAACAACAAGTCAAAGGACAGAAACGCTTAGGTAGAGAGCTCGGCTAACTCGATTGCCTCAAATTAAGATGAGAGAGTTATAGAACAGTAGTCTCCGTAGAAATTTAATCAATCAGAATGAAGATCATAGGAAAAAAAAGCTTGGGGCTTAAGCACATTGATTGAACCTGTGTCTCCATGCTCCACGCTCATTGACCAGACGATATATTTGACTAGTCGGCACAGGAAGGGCCAATCATGCAAAGCTGGTCATCAGTTGCAGCGATATGTGCTGAAGCACTCAAGCATTCTAACAATTTAGCCAAACAATGTCTGCAAATAGGCCATTCAGAACGATTGATGATGTTGATGCGAGTCTTAATTGTTCAGAAAAGAAGCTAGCACCTACCTTTCAAAGACTGTTTGAGCTATGTTGAAAAAGAAGTTTATTCAGAAACTGAGACAAAAGAAATATATTAATGATCCATATGATATTCCTTATGGATTATGAAATGCAATAGACCGAACAATGAAGCTGGTTAATAGTATACAAACTGATTGGGAGGGTGTGAAGAAAGAAATAGCATGCTTGGGTATGTTTGATCTGATCAACGTCCTTCTTTGAGAAGTTTGTTTCTCTTTTCTTTCTTACGGAGTCTTTCAACTTTTTTAGCATGCATTTTAGCTGCAAGCTTTTCATATCTTTCTTTTTCTTCTTTCTTGGATCTTCTTTCTTTCAGAGCTTCAATACGCTGTCTCTTTTCATTCTCTTTCTCTTCTTTAAGCTCCTTAAGCTTAGCTTTCACTTGTAGTTCTTTCAAGCGTTGTTCTTGTTTCTTTTTCCAAGATGAACTCACACCTAAGGATCTGACTCTAAAAGCATTCTTTTCAACTTTCCATCCTTTCCCTTGATAAAGACTGTTAGTACTTGGTTGTCTACTCCACAGAGAAAAAGAGTCTGAGCTTACCACTAACTCTGTCCCCCTTAATGAGAGGGGTTGATGATTCTTCTGTTGATTTGACTTCACTCATGATTAACGGAGAGTCTCGCTTGTGATTGATTGAATTTAAGAACTGTGATGAGCTGCTATATCAAAAAGAATCAGCAGGAAAAAAAATTTGATGAAGGGGTGTTCGGATGTATTTGATACCGATTATGTAAGTCAGATAAAGAGCATCTGTTTGCTGGCTAAACTACGGCTTGCGTTGCTCTGTACTTTCTTCCTATCCTCTTACTGCGCGAGTTTGATGATTGATATGGCATCTACACTTATTAATCTAGCTTCTGGCTGAAAACAATTCGAAAAAGCCCTCACATATCACTTTGCCCTATTCCGACGGGCTCGGAATTGCCTCCATATTCGGTACGCGCCGCAGCTCCCAGTTTTTAACGTACGTCGTGTTCGATTTTCGCAGCTCATTTTAAATTAAATAGGAGCCTCCATTTGCTTTGCCTTAATTTGAGTGGAAACCACTCTTGAAGAAACACATTCGCACGGCTCAGGCACCGGAAGTTGAGTTGACTATCTTGAAACGAATCTTCTCTGCTCGCATTGGCCGTTCTCTCTTTTTCCCCAGTTCAACACAGTCAAGAGCAAGAACTCTGGCAAACGGGGAACTCCATACTCAACGCCCACAATGAAACTGCTGTCCCTTCTTTCCTTGATCTGGCTGTTTGCTGTCTCCTTGGGTGACTTTGTTCCCGAGGTCTCAAGTGTTTTCTCGGGACATGTCTCTGTCCAGTTGCTGTACTTCGATGACTCTGCGGTCGTTCTCAACCTAAACGATCACAAGCTATTCAGATCAGAAAATGACGGCAAGGAATGGAAAGAAGAATTGAGTGGTATTCAAAATATTTACGTCGATAAAGTGAAAAAAGGTAGAGCGCTTGCTTTCACCGATGGAACAACTCACTATATTACCAATGATTACGGTAAATCCTGGGATACTTTTGATGTTGATTTTGGTTCCAACCTAGTCTATGAGATCAATGTTAACTCCAAAAACCCAGACCTTATTATATTAGCATTCGCTAAATGTAATGAGGAGCATTGTACCAGCGAAGCCTACTATACTCGTGATGGATTCAAATCAGAACCTAAACAGCTCACTGAAAATGTTTCCTATTGTACTTTCACTAAATCCAATGGTGTTTTTGACGAAGGTAGTGACAACAGAATATTATGTCTCAGATGGGAAAAAGATGGCTCGGGCTACATAAAGAACACTGATATTATTGCATCCAACGACTTTTTCGAAAATGACATCAGCTACATCAATGATAATACTGGTGTTCTTGCCAGCAGTTACGTCTTGGAGATCAATGTCATTCAATCTTTCATTGTTGCAGTCGTCCAGTCAGATAAATATGATTCCACTGGGTCATCAATCTTCTTGTTCGTGTCAAAAGATGGGATTAACTTCAAAAAGGCTATCATTGAGGGAAATTTAGTGGCAAATGCCTTCAAGTTTCTCCCATCAACGAAAGGGTCGCTACATGTCAGTGCCTGGGGCTCTTATGAAGGCTACCCTGTTGCTAGTATCCTATCTTCTGACAGTGATGGGCTTCAGTTTAGAAGTCTCCTCAACGACGTTGAAGGAAGTACCTTGGGATTCTTGAGTCTTGAGAAAGTTGAAACAATCGAAGGTGTTTGGGTGGCAACTGTCTTGGATGGTTACGATTCACAAACGTTAGAACCTTTGTCAAGATCAAAGATCACATTCGATGATGGGAAGACCTGGAACTATCTGAGGTCGGACGAGTGCAATGGTAAAGAAAATTGTGGTCTAAATCTTTTGAGTTTAGAGGAAAGACGTGGTGATGGGCAAAGTGCCACTGGTGCCACTCCTGGAATCCTCATGGGTGTCGGTAATTCGGGTTCCACTCTTGATTCAGATATCTTGAACTTACATACATATGTCTCCCGTGACGGTGGTCTTACCTGGAAAAAAGCTCTAGATGAGCCAACTTTGTTTGCTTTCGGTGATTTGGGAAATGTCATAATTGCTGCACCTTACAAAAAAGTACTAGATTCTGATGGAAACAATGAGCTGTACACTGATAAGGTCTATTTCTCTTTGGATCAAGGGAAAAGCTGGCAAACAGCCTCATTAGATAAAGAGGTTTTCCCATTCTCTTTGACTACTACAATCGACGGGTCTTCTGCTAAATTTATTATGGCCGGTTTGCATAAAGACGCAGATAGTGTCAGTCAAACTATTTTCTCACTGGATTTTTCGAAAGCGTTTGATAGAACATGTGGTGATGACGATCTTGAATTGTGGTATGGAAGGTCTAACGATGATAATGAAGGATCGTGTATTTTTGGTCACAAAGACGCTTACAAAAGAAGAAAAGAAGATGCGAAGTGTTTCATCAACAAAGTGTTTGAAGATCTAAAAATTGAAGAAACCCCATGCTCATGTACATCTGAAGATTTTGAGTGTGCATTTGGATTTTCTCTAACTGCTGATGGAAAATGTGAGGTCAACAGCAAGCTTGCTAGACAACTATGTCTTCAATCATCTGATAGTTCTTTGAAGCTTCCAACTACAAGAAAGATTCCTGGAAATTTATGTGAGGGAGGCGACATTCAAATTATCGAAGAAACTATTGACTGTCAACAATACACCAGTAAAATCCACAATATCGAAACAGTCGAGAATGTTTTTGAGGGAAGCATTGTTCAATATCTTTTCCTTGATACAACAGAAACCAGCAATGCAGATGAAACTTTGATCGTCAGAACTTCCAGAAACGAGGTTTATATCTCGCATGATGGGGGTAGAATATTCAACAAATATGAATCAGGAGGAGACGAGATCACACATGTTTACTTGAATCATTTCTCAAAAGATGATGTTTACTTCGCTACAGCCAACAAAAGAATTCATTTTTCATATGATAGAGCTAACACATTCCATGTTGTTAATGCCCCTTCCGATAATAGCTATTTGGGTTTGCACTCCTTCACGTTTAATAGTCAGAACAAACACTCTTACATTTTCTATGGAAATGTGAATTGTGAATCAAGATATTCATCTGATTGCAAACCAGCTGCTTATGTTACTTATGATTCTGGTCGTAGTTGGAAGTTGCTGTTTTCAGATGTGAGAACCTGTGATTTTGTTGGAGCCAGATATACAGAGTACGATGCTGACAAGAATCTGATATACTGTCAAACCCATGGTGCTAGTGGAGTTCATTCACTTGTTTCCACTGCGGATGATTTTGCTACTTCCAAAACAGAATTTGAAAAGATTGTTGGATTCGCAACCACTACTCGCTACACCGTTGTTGCTGCAGTTGAAGGTGATTCACTTAAGGCATATGTCACTGTTGATGGAAAAACATTTGCTGAAGCTTTATTCCCTAAAGATTTCGTTGTTAGTAAGCAGCAGGCATATACCATTCTAGGTTCTGAAACCGGTGCGATATTCCTACATGTCACCAACAATGATAGGCCTGGATCTGAATACGGTGCTCTCTTGAAATCAAATTCAAATGGTACATCGTATGTTCTTTCTCAAAGATTTGTTAACAGAAATGAGTATGGGTTTGTCGATTATGAGCATATTGAGGGCCTTGAAGGTATTTCAATTATCAACGTGGTAAAGAATCCAGAAGATGCAAAGAGAGGTTCACTCAAACAGCTTCAGTCTCAAATAACGTTTAATGACGGCTCTGAATGGACAAACATTCAACCACCAACTGTCGACTCGGATGGCAACAAATATGAGTGTGTGGGTAAGTCATTGAGTGAATGTTCACTTCATCTTCATGGTTACACTGAGAGAAAAGACTACAGAGATACTTTCTCTTCTGGTTCTGCTACCGGATTGCTACTAGGGGTTGGTAATGTAGGTGATAGACTTACTCCAATGCAAGAGGGTTCAACCTTCCTGACATCTGATGGTGGTAGCACTTGGAAAGAGATCAAAAAAGGAGTATATCAATGGGAATTTGGTGATCGTGGCTCTATCATTGTATTGGTTGATGACCAAAGCAACACCAACATCGTTCACTACTCTCTAGATGAGGGTAACACTTGGAATGAATACAAGTTCACCGAGGACACTGTTAAGGTTGATGACATTGTTACTGTTCCTTCTGACACATCAAAGAGATTCATCCTACTTACAAGATCAGAAGCCAATAGAGGAGATGAGAGTCGTACTTTTGTCATTGATTTTGAGGATGTTTTTGTTAGACAATGTGTTTTGGATATGTCAAGCCCTGATAAGGATGACTTTGAATATTGGACCCCAAAACATCCGTTTTCTTCCGATCAGTGTCTATTTGGTCATGAAGCGAGATACTTGAGAAGGTTGCCTTCTCGTACAGACTGTTTTGTTGGAAGTGCTCCGCTAGGAAAGGCTTTCAAACTAGTCAGAAATTGTCCGTGTACAAGACATGATTATGAGTGTGACTACAACTATGTCAAGGCCAATGATGGTACCTGTAAGTTGGTTGATGGACTGGAACCAGAAGATCATTCTCAAATCTGTCGTATTGATGAGAATACCATTGAATATTTTGAACCTACAGGTTATAGAAAGATTCCTCTCTCTACATGTGAAGGGGGTCAAGAATTTGATAGCTGGAATCCAATTCCATGCCCTGGAAAGGAGAAACAATTTGAGAAGAAGCGTGGTGGGAAATTGAAAGGTTTAGGATTGGCCTTGGTTATTGTTATTCCTATTTCAGTTTTCCTATTTGCCGTTTGGTTTGTGTACGAAAAAGGTATTCGTCGTAACGGTGGATTTGCTAGGTTTGGAGAAATCAGACTAGGGGAAGAGGATGACTTGATTGAAAATAATAACACTGACAAAGTTGTCAATCACATTGTCAGAGGTGGTATTACCGTTGTTGCTGCCGTTATCGCAACTGTAAAGATGATTCAAATCCTTGATGCTGCGTTGATCAGTAAGGTCAAGGGGCTGTTCAACAGAAGCAATAGGTTCACTTCAAGAGGAGCTGCTTATACCTCCGTTGGTGAAGATGACTTCAGAGATCAGGATGAGGAGGATATCCTAGGGGAGGTAATAGATGACGATTATGAGATTGACGAAGATGAAGATGATCGCCCTGAATTCCATGATGATGAAAATGCGGATTCTCGTACATTGAATTGATCTCCAGAAGAATACATGTATGACTTAAGTATGTAACAATTACTGAAATTGACGTAGTTTGGGGATTTTTAAAAACCGTAACATTCAACATCTCAGAGAAAATATGCAATGTGCCATGTCATACAAACACTAAAGCCTTTCAGTGCCAAACATCAATTTTTACGTAAGCTGAACGGGTAACCTTCTCTTGTTCAGGCTTCCAAAAATACCATAACAAGCTTTATATTGGTGTTTGCTAATCTGTGATTACCAAAGTATTCTCATACTCCTCGATCATTTGCCACCAGATACTGAATCCTGAATCAACCACAGAGCCCTATTACTATCTCAAACTCCTCAACTTCACTTACCCACTGAGAAAAAATGGCAGAAAACGAAAACATAGAAACATCAATCTACGATAGTATAAAAACACATTTCCCAGCAGCCAGAATCAAGAAGTTGATGCAATCTGATGAAGATATCGGAAAGGTGGCACAAGCAACACCAGTTGTTGTAGGCAGAGCTTTGGAGTTTTTCTTAGCATCACTGGTTGTTGCAGCTGGTAAAGAAGCAAAGGATGCGGGTATCAAAAGAGTCAGTGCGCAACACGTCAAACAAGCTATACAGAACAATGAGAACTTTGACTTTCTGGTAGAGACTATTTGTAAAACGGGAGAAGATAACGAAGAGGAATAATGAACACAGATGTCTGCACTTGATAGGGGAAAGCTACTCTTGAAGCGAGCAGTCCATGTTTTGATGAAGAAACCATAACTGCTACCTGATTCTTCAAGGCTTCCTCATTGTTAGGTATCAAAAATGTATATTAGTCGATCATAGAGAGCAGCTCTTTGATTTCAATAGACACCTTAAGGAAACTGTATCCTCAACGCAGCGTAAGATCCACTTAGCTCATTTTGGTAAGCACACACTTTTATCGAAACTGTGGTGTTGGGCTTTATCAAAGTCGACCACAACCGATCTATTGTCACTTCTTAATCTTTCGAGCTTCCAGTGATTATCTACTCTGCAACACTGTCCTCTCAATGGCAGCTATCCTTTCCAAGAAGTTGAAAGTGGCAATTGTCCAGATCACATCTGGTGCTATCAAGCAAGCCAACTTAGAGCACGCCAAAGAATTCATCCTGAAAGCCAAAAAACAAGATTCTTCAATCGACTTAGTTGTGTTGCCTGAATGTTTCAACTCTCCATATGCTGTATCAGAGTTTGCTAAATATGCTGAAAGCATTCCAAATGGGGAATCCACGAAGTTTTTGTCACAATTGGCCAAGGAACAGAATATTTTACTAGTGGGTGGCTCAATCCCTGAACTAGGCGAGGACGGCAAGATTTACAATACATCTGTTACATTCAATCGTGAAGGTGAAATTATTGGTAAACACAGAAAAGTCCACTTATTTGATATTGATATCCCAGGTGGTATCACATTCAAAGAAAGTATCACTCTTACTGGTGGTGACAAAGCCACCACTATTGATTTCCCTGAGTTTGGCACTGTTGGTGAAGGTATCTGCTATGACATTAGATTTCCTGAACTAGCAGCAGTGGCTGCTAGAGAAAAGAACGCCTTTGCCATGATTTATCCAGGTGCTTTCAATACTGTTACTGGTCCTTTACATTGGCATCTACTTGCTAGATCTAGAGCCATCGATAACCAGTTCTACACCATTCTTGCCTCTCCAGCGAGAAACCTGAACTTGTCATACCATGCTTACGGTCATTCGCTGGTTGTTGACCCTAACGGTAACATCATTGCTGAAGCTGGAGAAGGCGAGGAGATCATCATTGCAGAGCTAGATCCTGACGTGATCACAAAGACTAGAGCTGGTATCCCAGTCACAGCTCAGCGCAGATTTGACGTTTATGGGGATTACACCAAGAACGTGAAACCACGAGCAATCTAGATATACCACAACTGATGATCTGCAGTAATGTAAGCAGCAACGAGCAAAGACGTACACATTTATACAATATTTTGCCAGTAGAAACTGTGCTGCTTTGCTGACTTGAGCTGGGTTTCCAGGCGTCAAGGCTCATCGCTGTAGCCTATACAATTTTATAAAGGCGGCGCTCTATGACGTGTTCCGCGACGTTTCAATTTTCGCGACGTTTTCTGAGCTGGCCGCCCGCCGCGGTTCACAGGCAAGTATAAATAGTTGGTGGTTCGCAAAGTCTCCACTGCCTTTCCCTCTTGCTTCTCGATAACGGAGGATAGCGTCTTCATTCATCTCCATATTCCATAAATACATAGGATCACAGTCCTGCTTGGTATTCAGATATAATCGCCGTGAAAATGTCGAGCATCAACAGTCGCTCTCGCTCCTCCCTCACCTTAAATCAATTGTCCCTTCTCAACAACCCGCAATCTGTGGATACCTCTATTTTCTACGTTGGTGTCGATGTCGGGACAGGTAGTGCTCGTGCTGCTGTCATTGACAACACAGGGTCCATCCTCGCCTTGTCAGAGAGGGCCATCAACAGACAGGAGTTGAAGCCTAACTATATCACTCAGTCAACAACTGAAATTTGGAATGCTATCAGTTATTGTGTTAGATCTGTCGTACGTGATGCTGGAATTGAACCACAACAAGTTGTTGGGATTGGTTTTGATGCTACTTGTTCCCTAGCTGCGATCCATGAAGATGATGACAAACCTTTTGCTGTTGGCCCAGACTTCTCAAATGACGACCAGAATATCATATTGTGGATGGACCATAGAGCTGTTGACGAGACAAATGAAATCAATGCAACTGGAGATAAATGCCTGAAATATGTCGGTGGAACTATGTCAATTGAAATGGAGCTACCAAAAATCAAATGGCTGAAGAACAATCTACCAGAAGAGAGCTTCAAGAAAGCTAAATTTTATGATCTAGCAGATTTTTTGACACATAAAGCAACCGGTTCAGAAGCAAGAAGTTACTGTTCCACTGTTTGTAAACAAGGTTTTGTCCCACCTGGTGTTGATAATTCCAAATATGGTTGGTCAAAAGAATTCTTAGAGCAGATCAACCTACCAGAGCTGGTTGAAGATAACTTTAGAAGATTGGGTGGTGCCCCAGGTCTTGGAGGACAATGGTTAACTGCTGGTGAGTCAGTTGGTACATTATCCCCACAAGCTGCAGAAGAGTTGGGATTAACCACCGAATGTTACGTTGGTTCTGGTGTTATTGATGCGTACGCTGGGTGGATTGGTACTGTTGCTTCTCAAACTGACATCCCGATCCCAGAATTAGTGGAGAAAGATAAAACCAAACAAGGTATTCACAGAGCTAGTGGAAGATTGGCTGCTGTTGCTGGTACTTCGACCTGTCATATCGCC
This sequence comes from Wickerhamomyces canadensis, assembly GCA_003707015.3. NCBI lineage: Eukaryota > Fungi > Ascomycota > Saccharomycetes > Phaffomycetales > Wickerhamomycetaceae > Wickerhamomyces > Wickerhamomyces canadensis. Next base: position 197,435 of record PPMU03000009.1, on the reverse strand, counting down.
TTATCAGATGATCCTATCTTTGTTGAAGGTGTTTGGGGTCCATATAGAGATGCCATAGCTCCCGGTCTATGGCTTGCTGAGGGTGGACAAAGTTGTACTGGTGCTCTTTTAGCGCATGTATTGAACACACATCCAGCCTATTCTGAATTGGCTAAATTGGCAGACTCCTCAAATGTGTCTAAATTCGATTATTTGAACGCTAGACTAGAAGCTTTAGCTTCTGAGCGTGGAAGTAGATCCGTCCTTGCATTGGCAAAGCATTTATTCTTTTATGGTGACTACCATGGAAATAGATCTCCTATTGCTGATCCAAGAATGAAAGCTTCAATTATTGGTCAATCCATGGATAGTTCTGTTGATGATCTAGCAGTTACTTATCTCGCTGCCTGTGAGTTTATTGCTCAACAAACTAGACAAATTGTTGAAAAGATGGTTGCTGCTGGCCATCAATTGAGTGCTATTTTCATGTCTGGGGGACAGTGTAGAAATGGTTTGCTGATGAGATTGTTGGCTGACTGTACTGGTTTACCAATCGTTATCCCAAGATATATTGATGCAGCTGTCGTTTTTGGTGCAGCTTTATTAGGGGCTGTTGCTGCAAAAGAATCATTGAAGAAGAAAGGTTCAGCAAGATCTAGGTCATCTTCCTTGAGACTTCCTACAGGCTTAAAACCTTTGACTCAAGCACATCAAGACCTGGCTTCACCATATACAGCCCCTTCCGCCACAGCAAGCACTACGAACATCTCATCCGTAATAACTCAAGGAGGATTCCCATTCCCAGTGACTCCATCTACTAAAAAATCCTCAAAGCTTTCTCAATACAAGGAAGAAGATGAAGAGGATGATTCAGAAGGAGAAGAAGCCATTTCATTTGGATCTAAAAACAACATACACGAAGAGGTTGAGAACAAGATCAAAACTTTAAAAGTTTCAAAAGAATCAGATATTGGCTCAGACTTATGGGACGTTATGTTGAACTTAACTGGAGGTGGTAAAGTTGTTGCTCCATCTCCTGCTACTTCCCCTGATCGAAAACTATTGAACGTCAAGTACAAGATCTTCCTAGACCAAGCTGAGACCCAAAGACAATATCGTAACTTGGTTGACCAGATAGAGCTCGAGATCGCTGAATCTAGTTAGTTAGATGGAATCACAGAGATTGATTAGCAGAGTGTAATTGAAGATTTGAGAACTTCCGAATTTGGACAAATGTAAACATTACCCGCCCTCAGATTTTAATTGTAGGCCCTCGGGTTGTTGTGGTTACTGAAAATAGCGTGCATCTAACAAACGAATACCACTAAATTTTAACAGTCTGCTTCAAACCGAAAAGCTCAGTCTGAAGTGACATTTGAGGTGATTGAAAGTTCGAGCTGCTGATACTTACTCAGCCCATATATTCACGGATCATCCCAGCTTCTCACTTTCACACTATATCCACATTCCCGATTTTTGAACCCATCTAAGACACATTCTACTGAAGACACATCAGCTCATTGGAAAAATTTCCTCCAAACGAAAACACTATCTAGACCCATATTCTATTGTTATACTGCCACTTCATTTCTTAATCTACCTGAACAACGTCGTCGTTCATCACATAATCCTATAATGACATCAATGCTTAGACTCATACTGAGATCTCTTATAATACCAACACTTGCATTCTCATCACAGGTATCCCACATTCAGGAGCCAGCTCTTGACCTACATTCTTTTGATGACAGTCGAATAGGTTACCTTGGAGACTTCGATGCTATTTCATTCTACTCCTACACTGGTCAATCTAATTTCACAAACCAGAATACCTTGGTGAACAACCTTTATTACGTCTCTGGAGGCTCCAATGATCAATATGTATCTATAGGCGAGGTGAGTGGATCTGTGGATCAGATATTGCCTATTGAAGCAGATACTTTTCTCCTCATAGGTGACTTCACCAGTATTGCTGGTGAAAATTTAACTAGCCCAGCACTCTTCAATGTGTCGAACAATGAGTTCAAGTCTCTTGATCCTAGTCATGAGATAGATGGAGCAATCAATGCAGCATACTATGATTCTGGTGCTCAGATTCTCTATTTTGGAGGAAACTTTACGGTCAATGATACCAAAAGTGCGGCCATATACAGCATACCCAAGAAATCTCTGTCTTCCACATTATTTGAAGGATTTGGTGACGGTTCTAGTGTCAACTCGATAGTAAAAATTGGTTCAAATATAATATTCGGTGGTCAATTTTCAACGTTAGGACTACCACAACTCTTATCGAGTACATACAATGTCTCCAGTATACTTTTTGAAACAGACCAATTGGTGAGTCTCAAGCATGCTACATTTTCCTCTTCTGATGGTTCTTCAACTCCAGAGTCAATTGCATGCCCTGGTGGTAATGAATGGGAGGTCTCGTCAGAATCTGCTACCCTAGATGTCACTCTACCATACACGGTAATACCGTCAAAGATACGAGTTTACAATTCAGACTCACAGAATAGCCAGGTATCGTTATTTAGACTAATAACTGCCCCAGCTAATGGTATCATGAACTTGACATATGTTGATCCATCTACAGGTAAGCTGGCTGTATGTGATGCTTGGTGTCCCCTTTTAAATTCATCAACGCTGAGTGACTATTCTGATACGGAAGAAATGACAACAGTTGCTTTTGGTGATACCACTCTTACTTGGACCCCTACTTATCAAGAGTTCGGATTCGTGAATAGCATCTATGTGGATACCCTTGTTTTTGAGGCTTTGAGTAGTTTTGGGTCTAGTGTTGCATTATCTAGTCTCCAAATTTATCAATCTCAATTCTCAACCTACGCTAATAACACATTGAATGAACCGTCATGTGGTGGTAACTACTCTAGAGCTGAGGTTACTGGCTCTTGGGAGGCATCTTCAGATGGTAAATATCTGGTATCTAATGTTGACACTGATGCAAACTTATCTGATATTGGAGTTACGTTCTATCCAAACATCACATATGCAGGTGAATACTCAATCTTGATCTATACGCCTGGCTGTTTATCGGATGATAGTTGTGATTCTAGGGGTATCGTCAACGCATCGGTCTCATATGTTGATTCTGGTGAAATTGTTGAGTCAACGTTAATCTATCAAACAAATGATGAGGAAAAGTATGATTCTCTCTTCTATGGTCATCTAGAAGGTGCTGTCAAGGTTGATATGGTACTATATGCTCCCGGTTCCTCCCCCGATTCAGTCACTGTTGTTGCTGATAGAATATCTACGACCATTTTTTCAATTGACGATATTGTCAACAAAAATGGAACTGTTCCAATCAATGGTATTTTTGAATACTCACCTTCAAATTTCACTAGATTTGATGCGGCGCATCTTTCAAATTCATCATTTATCGGAAATTCAACTATCAACAAACTGGGTGGCTCGTTGTCTCAGAACGCCAATGTCACTCTAGCATACCAAAATGGATCCTTATTCGTTGGAGGTGATTTCCAATCCACATATGGTGATAATTTGTTTCAAGTCGATATTGACGAATCAAGTTTAACAAGCTCAGAAGTCAATGCATCTGTTGAGTCTATCGATGGTGGCTTGAATGGCCCAGTGTACTCTGTTCGTTCGGTTGGAAACGGGGTCATTATATTGGGTGACTTCGATGGGCTAAACGGGGAGACAACTATCAGGTCATTAGATGGATCCAGCTCATCCTTACAAAACGTTTGTTACTACAATGGTTCATGGTATGGTTTTGATGAAACCCTGAGCTCTTCTTTCACTAATATCACTCTTGGCGATAATGAATACTGGGTATTTGGAGCGTCTAAATGGAATGAAAACACCAAAAGCTGGCTTAGTGGATCCACCTTATTATCTTTCAACGTTACATCCGCTGCTAAAAATGATGGCACACTATTTCTTGGGTCGCTAAGGACATCGGAATACGTCTCGAATAATGGTATTCTAGTCAATAACTCTTCTAACCTGACCAATATCACAAGTGAATTCCTTCAATTAGGTACCATCACAACTGGTCTATATATCAACGATTCCCTCTCTGTTTTTGGCGGTTCATTCAATACGTCAGAATCCATCTCAAATATCTTCTTTGTCGGCGATGAAAAAAGCACAGGTTTGGATATTGACTGGAGCTTGAACTCCTCGGTTACTAAATTGTTCACTGCTCGTGATAGCTTATTTATCGGCTCTGGAAGTGGAGGTGAAGCTTCTGGTGAAGCGTTCCAAGGGGTCTTGATTTATGACTTGAATAACGGGACTTTCTCCCCATTGCAACCTGGATTCCTTTCCCTTGAGGGTTCCACTCCTAAAATTCATGAGTTTGGTTATCTGAATAACACATATCTTGTTGTTGGTGGAGAATTTGATTCAGCAGGATCATCAGCTGACTCAGGGTTAGCGTTCTATAACTTGAACGACTCCTCATGGGAATCTTTAATTGATTCATTCACTGGTTCAGTCTTCACATTTAGATTTCTTAACACCACAATCATTGCTGGTGGTAATATCAGCTACAACGGTGAGGATCTGAAACTCTTCTCATATGATTTTGGGTCCGGCAATGACACTCAACCAAAGCACTTTTCAGATATAGAGTATACAGTAAAGAGTTTGCTCCTGGTTGATAACTCCACTGCTGGAAGGATTATTGTTTCTGGTGACGACTTCATAAGTGCTTATGATGGCGCGTCATGGATTAGCATTGACCATGGGCTTTCTGGGTTGACCATTACCGACATTGCCCTGCTAAATTTGGATTCATCTAATAGTTTGAACAATGAATCATACTTTGACTCTGATCAAATTCTAGTTGCATCTGGTTCCTTCAATATCACTGGGTATGGCTACGCTAATGTTGCCTTCTTCAATAGCACACACTGGATTCCATATTTGATCTCTACCAAAGGTACAGGGACTTCTATTATTGAGTCCATTTACTTAAACAAGGACATCTCATCGTGGTATACCAGTGGATCAATTTCGAACTCCACCACCACACCATCAGAGTCTTCTTCGACACCCACCCCAACTCACTCCAATACCTCTAAAACTTTGAAAAGCGGTAAAATGGATCGTGGCTTCATCGTATTAGTTGGTCTAGCTTCCGCTGTTGGTACCATGGGTGTTCTAGGCGCTGCTGGTGCTCTATTGATGTTTAAAAGAAAGAACAATGACTACAGTCCTATTAAACCAAGAGTCAATGAAACTGAGATGCTCGATACAGTTCCCCCAGAAAATCTCCTGAAGCACATCTGATTAAATATGCTTATTACTGTTTGTTCTAATATTTTCACTCTTTAAGTGCGATTGCTTTGTTTTCTCACACAATCAACTAAGATGTGTTCTATTCATATGCCTCTAATCCGAACTGTTTGGTGTAACATCAGTTCTATCATAATCCCTAATATAATAGTTTGCTCTATTACCCTGGTTGAGTAGTCTGCACCTTCTAATCGATATAATTGCTCTGTCGATGTATTTATCCATATCACATAACACGAACCTAGTGGAGGATTTAAGTATGTAATGCTTGTCTGACTCTTGTAGCATCATTCAATTTTCTAAATAGGCTGCTCTCTCTGGTGGCGATTGTTAGACTATCATAGGCGGGTCTGGCATCAATCAAAGAGAAATGAGCTTGCAGTGGATGTAAAGCTGGATCCCAGTCTTTGGCTACTAACAAGCTCCATAAAGCTGATTTTCTAACGTTCGTAAAACCGACTGTTTTCATGTCTTTCTTCGGTAATTTTATAGGGTTGTGGAAGTGTTCTTGGTCTTTCTCTTCTCCCTCTTTTGACGAATCCCCTAATAGTTTTCTAGAAATAATTATCTTTGCTTGATCTGATACATAAAGGGAGTAAATGTAACTGATCCTTTCGGTAAGTAAACATCTTCCAACCTTTCCCACAAGTTTATCGTCTAGTGCCTTTTTCACCCATTTCAGAGCAGCAGGTGACGTTGACCAGCCATCACGCAAAGTCATGAACAACTCAGAAACTATGAGAACAAGCCTCAATGCATAAGTCTTGAGCCCACAGCGCGATAGATAAGTGTAGTTTGCCGAGTCTATTAGGGGATCAATGGTATCACTTCGAAGTTTGGTTGTTATGTTTGAGGCTCCCATTAGTAATGAGATTGCAGCTAGCTCCTGGGTTGACGCCAAATGAGGCCATGCCTTATCAGAGAGAAAATCCTTTTTGGCCAGTTCATACGTTGTATACGCATATCTGTAATCCCTAAGCATGAAAGACCAATCCGCTAGTTTACGGGTCAATGCTTCACCAGCATGACTTCTATAGTAGCCTTCTTTCGGATTGTAATTGTTATGATGTTCTGCAGTGTTCTGGTTTTTCACAGGATTCCCAAAATATTTTCTAGAAACATTGAACAGTCTTCCAGTGATGCTCTTTCTTGGAGCAACAACCTGATCATCCCATGTTGCAATTTTCTGCTCCATGAAGGGGATTATCTTCTTTTGAATCACTTCTTTCAGCAGTTTGTAAATTGACGTGACGTTGGATGTTGGAAATGATGGTGCAGATTTTGACAAGTGGGAGTCTTGAAGTTCTTCATCAACTGAGAGTAATAGTGGTGGATTGAGATGGAGTGAGGTTTTACTGAGATCGAATGAGAGGGGCAGAAGGAATGTATCGATGAATAACTGTCTCTTGATCTGGTCCTTTAATTGAAATGCTCTTTTCTGCTCTTCCTCACTTTCTTCATCGTATATCACAATGAATATGGGAAGAATGTCGTCTAGGCTTAGATATTCAGGTAGTTTTGTTGCTTTGAAGCTAATTAACAGCTCTCTTGCTTTATCGTATGACTCCTTTGCAGAGAACACAAGAAATGATGCAACAGGGTGGTTTATGTATTCAAAGGGAGTGATGCTCGAGCTGGATAGTAGTTTTGTGAAGTACTTCAAGTATACTGAATCTCTTAGCAGATTGATGAGTCCACTTTCATGTTCAGCTTCAGCTTCTTCTAACTTTGGATTGACGACTTGTAGGTATTCATCCATCAGTAGTTCCAATGATTGATGGCTCAGTATCTGCAGCTTGTTACTCTGTGCTTCCTGAACAGTCAATAGATCGCTCAAGGGTCTAGTGAATCGTAAGGAAAAATCGTCAGCCGTCTTCGACGTCAGTTGCGAATCTTTGATCTGAAACTTATGATGTATTCTATCACCGAATGGTTTTATCAACTGAAAAAACGAATGATAACCGAACTTGTCAGCTAGGAGATCAACTTCAGCAGAGCATGATATTGGAATCTGTGGAGAAAATGCGGTAGTTATTAGTCTTTTGCAGTCTAACGATGAACGCTTTGAAGCACCACCACCACTTGTTAAATCCTGGTTAAGTAAAGATGTAATGTCCCTTTTGTTGTTGAGATAGAACGCAATATTGTTCACTGTCAGCTGTGAGTCCATTGCGACCTCAAGATGTAGTTTCTATTGAATTGATAGTCTGATACCACTACATTCTCTATCGGTGTATTTGTTTTAAATTAGATCAACCACAACTTAAGCGCGAAAACGCTCTATGAATCTGAGGCCCAGTCACCTGACAGATCACCTGATAGTCGCGGAATTCGCGGATCGTCGTCGTCTCGCTTGTTTTTTCACAAACCACCATAAACAATATTTTTGCTGCTGGCAACTCTTGCAGCGTGTTTCTGTCGTGATAACCAGAGATTATTGGGTCATCTCATCTTCCCGTTGAACCCTTCCACTCCTGTTACCGTATTTGGTCCTGCTGGCTCGTCACGTCATCGTCCCTTCAATTACTATCTGCTCAATCATCTCAGAGTTGGGGTTTTCACATTCAGAAGTTGAACTGGTATAGACCGATCTAAAGGATGATGCTGCAACAACAAATACTATTGGTCGTGTCACTTCTTAGTGCTGTCCAAGGGTTCTATTTACCGGGTACTGCTCCAACCTCATACAAAAAGGATCAAAACGTTCCATTGTTAGTTAATCATATTACACCTAGTGTGTTTCATGAAAAATCCACTGAGGATTTTGTTTACTCATTTGATTACTATTACAAAAGATTACATCTATGTCGTCCAGAAACATTGGTGAAACAACCTGAATCATTAGGATCGATCATTTTTGGTGACAGAATCTACAATTCCCCTTTTGAGATCAGCATGTTGAAAGATGAAAAGTGTAAAAGTTTATGCTCAACTTCAATCCCAAGTCTTGATGCTCATTTTATCAATAAACTGATCAGCAATGGCTTTCTTTATAACTGGCTAATTGATGGTCTACCTGCTGCTAGAAAATTACATGACAAAAGAACCAATGAGGACTTTTATGGTGCAGGTTTCGAACTCGGTTATGTAGATGAGGAGAACGTTCCACATCTTGACAACCATTTTGATATCCAAGTGGAGTATCATAAACGTGGTGAGGATGAATACAGGGTTGTTGGTGTTACTGTTGAACCTCATTCCTGGGATAGATCTGAAGCTGAATGTTCCGGATCAGAATATAGTCCTGTCACTTTGTCACTAAAGGATGAAACAAAAGTTCAATTCACTTATGATATTACATGGATTGAATCAGATGCTGTGTGGGCTACTAGATGGGATAAGTATTTGCACGTCTATGATCCAAAGATCCAATGGTTCTCGTTGATCAATTTCTCACTGATTGTTGTTTGTTTATCTTTGATTATGTCTCATATTTTATTCAGAGCCTTGAAGAATGATATCACACGTTATAACAAGATGAATTTAGATGATGATTTGGTTGATGAATCAGGCTGGAAATTAGTCCATGGTGATGTTTTCAGATCTCCAAGATTCTTGATCATCTTATCAGTTCTTGTCGGTAGTGGTACTCAAATCTTTTTAATGGCATTCACAACCATAGGGTTTGCGTTATTGGGCTTGTTATCACCATCAAACAGAGGTGCATTGACAACAGTCATGTTTATCCTATATGCATTGTTTGGATCTGTTGGGTCCTTTGTTTCTGGGTCCATCTACAAATTCTTTGGGGGAGAAGATTGGAAACTGAACCTATTCTTATCACCAATCTTAATACCAGGCAGTATCTTGTTGATTTTCACATTCTTGAACTTCTTCTTGATTTTTGCTGACTCTTCTGGTGCTGTTCCTGCTGGTACTTTATTAGCGATTGTTGTTATTTGGTTCGTCGTCTCGGTTCCAGTCTCAGTTGTTGGATCACTATTAGCATTCAAGAGAGAACCAATGTCAAAACCTGTCACTACCAACCAAATCCCAAGACAAATTCCAACTCAACCATTTTATTTGAAGCCTATTGTTGCAGCTTTGGGTGCTGGTATTTTCCCTTTCGGTTCCTTGGCTGTTGAGATGTATTTCATTTATTCTTCATTGTGGTTCAACAGAGTTTTTTATATGTTTGGATTCCTATTCTTCTGTTTCCTGTTAATGGCTATCACCACATCACTGGTGACAATCTTGATGACTTATTACACATTGTGTGCCGAAAACTATAAATGGCAATGGAGATCAATCTTCATTGCTGGAGGTTGTTCGATTTATGTCTTCCTTCATGCCATAATGATTTCAAAGTTCCAACTAGGTGGGTTTACTACTATTGTCCTGTATGTTGGGTATTCAGTTTTGATCAGTGCTTTAACATTTATCATGACTGGTGCTATTGGATTTCTCTCAAGTTTGTTCTTTGTTAGAAAGATCTACTCTGCTGTTAAGATTGATTAATCCAGTCAGGATTTTGGTTAGTTCTGAAGATAGTTTTGGGTAGCAGTCCTTGAATGAAGCAGGTTATTAGAAGAAAAAAGATTTTGATAGAAGAAATAAAAGCATAAGAGATTTATTTGAGACATGAATAGCACCCAACAAAAAGAAAAGTAACACACGTTAAAATCTCCTGACTTGGTAATGTCTCTGTGGGTTACGTATCTCGAGCGCATATACAGCATAATCATGATTCCTGATTTGGAATCAGATTGTACAATTCAGGACGATTGACTTCCAAAATTAACAAGACGATTCTCCCAGCTGTAGTTTCTTCTAAACAGTTCTATTCACAAGGTGACGTAGACACTTGGTGACAAATTCGCTTATGACGTCTATGCACAAATCTAGTATAAAGACATACGGTGCAGCAAGTGCATTATTCAAGATACGAATACTGTTGGGATTCAATTGGAGGTGCAGCTAGGAACGCGATAACCGTCGATATTAATTGATGTGGAATGCAAAAGGAGTGCCATATAGAAGCTTCAAGTACGTCCAGTACGTTGCCAAATTATATAGAGGCCAGAGTCATGAATTTTTGGGTCGGTCACGTAACCTAACTGCCACACAAACACCTTTAAGTCACGACGTACTGTATAAGCCAAAGTCTAGTCTATAAATGTAAGACAACGTGTTTGTCTATACGAGTAATTGAAAAAGGAAGTATCTAGCATTGTTATAATTCTATAATTTGTCCGCTTTATCATTGGATCAGAACTGATGATCGGATATCGTATAATTTTTAATAGCCGGATGGGCGCTCGTACTCAGCTGGAGAGCTTATTAATATTCCCTACTAGGCCACTCCGTTAGACTTTAGGCGACTTTCCAATGTCCATACATCTATGCTCGAGCAGAGGTAGTCGAAACCAGCTTCAATGCAATTTGCAGAAGTGTTTCTCGAACAGATGATGGGCAGCTTCACTTGCACCGCCCCTGCCTCATGGTTTCTATCCACTTGTTGGACTCTCCGAAATGATGTTCTACCGCTTTGCTTCAGCTAATGGAGATTGGACAAAGGTGCATGGCAATCGATCCACATAGTGGTTACTGAGTAGTGAGTGGTGACTTCAGTGCCCAGCGTTCATTAGGAGTTAGCGGCAGCCGCCAATTATTATAACAAGAGTTATGTGAAATATCGACCACCACTGGTGAAGGTAGTGAATGGTGATGATGTCTGAGATAAATTACGCTGATACCATGATTGAATTTATCATGATCTGCCGGTGACTTCCGAGTCCTTCAGCTCTCGATCCTAATTAGTTCTTCGCAATCCATCAATTGAGTAGCGACAATCAACATGGCAGGGACCCAGCTATATTTCAAGTACTATGCCTCACTGGCGCTGCATTAGTTATTTCTCTAGTTCTAGAATATTCATTGAATAACATTGAGAGCAGCTCAACCATATCTCTCGACTTTCAAGACAGATTTGAAGTGGTGAAGTACAGAAGCTACGTTTTTATTGGGAAGCAGCATCAGCTGCTGTTGGTGATTCGACGTCGTCAATATTGGCTTTGTCAGCGAGTGTTCTTAATGCACGTACGAAGCAAATACAGCGGTTTATCCATCACCTGCGATCTTCAAAGGGCATTTGATGCTGTTCAATTTTGTTCTGTGAAATGCTTATGAGTTTATGATATTTTTTCCAACACTGACTGCCGGAAGCTGCACCTTTCCGAAAAGAGTTTTTCTGCAGCTAATTTGCAGAGGCTCTATTCGGTGCCATACTGGCGACTGCAGTGTTTGAATTCAGTTCCGCTATAAACATTTGACCTGATGTTGTTGTATGACAGGGAAATCATTCGAGAATGGTAAGTGATGACATTGTTCCAGCATCCTCGCTCGCCGCTGAAAGCTTCTTCGCAATCAACATTCCTATACCAAATATATTGTCTCCCTGAAAGTTAATTTTCAGTTGTTTGCTTTAACATTCAGACATTTCTACATTAGCTGAATTACCAAATCTCATCGAGAATTTATAAAGCATTCGTGGAAAATTTTCTAGCTGCTGGCTGATTTTTCAGTTTGATACTCTCTAGCTCTACTGTGTCGTCCTCGATAAGTTACCAGCATCACCATACAGGAACCGTAATTCAAGGAAGTGATCATTGCTTGACTTATATATATCATTCAACATTCCAGGCACACCAGATACCAAACTTCCGTGCTAGTTTAGCTCTCATTATACCCCAAATTTCTTTCAGCAGAAGTGGAAAAGTCACAACCATACATCCCTACCATATATGCGGTCATCTTCGAATATTTAGAAATGACATTGTCTCCTTGCCAATCACCACAATCTACCCCATTGATTCTTGAAGAGAATAAAAATGAAGTTGAACAACAACATCCATTCAAAGACCAAGGACCAAAAGCCGAAGAGACAAAGCCAAAGGTGATAAGACATTCAAAGTCACGCCCTCATCTATCAGTTACTCAGGCATTCAAGAATAGCTGCTATCTGTGTGGAAATCTTGGCCATCATGCAAATGAGTGTGAGTTTGACGTGAAGGTTTGTTATAATTGTGGGCAGTCTGATCATAAAAGAGCTGACTGTACGGAACCAAAGAAAAACAATAGAAAGCAGTGCTTCTATTGTAAAGAGGTAGGCCATGTTCAATCTGAATGTCCTCGGCTTAAACTATTAGAAGACCAGAGCCAGCTCAATCATTATCATGCCATGCAAAGACAGAATCTACAAGATCAATATCAACAACAATACACTCAACGTCAAAGGAATCCAATTTTGCAACCAGCTCACATGGCACACACATACCAACATCAACAAGTGCCATATAATTACATTATTCCAGGCTACAGCTATTTCCAGTCTATGACTGAAGTAACGTATTCACAGCAGATTCAACCAAGCTTTATATATCAAACGGTACCCATACATCCTCCTCCAATTCCTCCTTCCAGTTCATATACCTCCCGTACATTTCACACAATGGCCTCCTTACCACAGTCCCCATCACCTAACGTTTACCGTTTACCATCAGATCAAATCTCAGGATATAACCAAAGGACCCCTCCACGCAGAAGTGACATGGTGACACCAATCAACCAACATTTTGGGAATCATTTGCTCAGATTGAGATCATATTCATCCGAGACTGGATTACGAAGACACTTCAATAACAATAATAGCGTGAAGCCAATTGTTTGCTATAATTGTGGGAAGTCTGGCCATGAAAGCAGACACTGCCCCCTCAAAAATCTCTAGAATACACATGTTCAGTACTTTTGCATTATTTCGCTGTTGCTCAAGTTCCTGTAAGAGTATGCCATGATCCTTCTCAGTGTCTCATTTTGTCGTTTTGTTTTCTATGCTTCTTCTCTTGTTGAAAGAATTCCATATCTCCCAGTTTATTTGGCGGCTAATTTCCACAGTAATATAAAGCGCTTTTCCTCCCAAAAAATCAAGAAATATCATTAGTTTAACCGCCCTCATTGCCACCTGGTAACTCATTGAGGTCTACCTAATTCCTATATCGGACACAGCACAATGACTTCAGACACAGCGCCATCCATCATGTCCGTCGATGACTTACAGAATCAAGGGATCAACGCCAGTGATATCCAAAAGTTGAAAATGGCAGGCGTTTGCACTATACCAGTATGATTCCCAGATACCGCATCTCAGTTGATAGATCTTCTACCATATGAATCTGCTGGACTGACCAACAACAATAGTCTGTTCTATCAATGACAAGAAGAAACATGTGTAAGATCAAGGGCTTCAGTGAAGTCAAAGTTGAGAAAATCAAAGAAGCGGCTGGAAAATTAATGGTGAGTTTGTCATATTTATCTACAAATCCTGCTCTTCACTAACCTATGAAATTTCATTCAGGATGCTGGTTTTGTTTCAGGTATTGCTCAAGCAGATATAAGACGCCGTGTTGTTGGCCTTTCAACTGGTTCAAAGGCTTTGGATAGCGCATTGGGTGGAGGAATAATGACAATGAGCATCACAGAGGTTTTTGGAGAATTCAGATGCGGTAAGACCCAAATGGCACACACCCTATGTGTCACTACTCAACTTCCAAAGGTAGGTAATCACTGTTATGAAACTTTTGGTCTTGAACCTAGTGCTTCAAATGAAGGATACTAACATCGATTGGTAGTCTTTAGGTGGAGGCGAAGGTAAAGCTGCTTACATAGATACTGAGGGAACGTTTCGTCCAGAGAGGTGAGTTAAAACTTCAATTGGGTCTGGCTCAATTATACTCAAGTGGTGGAAAGGAATCAATGATTGATGTTTGGGAGATATTTGTACCCAAACATAACTCCTAATAAATTCAGCAGCAGCACCACTTATCCACTTACAAAATTGACGTATGACTTCGGTATGTTTCTTCAGCAGTATAAGTACTAACATATTTCACTCAGAATCAAATCAATTGCTGAGAGATATGGTGTTGATCCAGACACCTGCTTAGAAAACATCACATATGCAAGGGCTCTAAATAGTGAGCATCAGTCTGAACTCCTTGATAAGCTTGGCCCTGAACTCGCCTCGGGAGAATACAAGCTTTTGGTAAGTATAAATGATACCCTTCTGATCATGGAGCAGCCGGTGGTCAGATAATCTTGTAGAAAACTGCTTACTGACAATTATATTTCTAGGTAGTTGATTCCATCATGGCGAATTTTAGAGTTGACGTACGTTCATGCATAAGTTTCTCCATAATACAACTCTGAAATCCGGTACTAACAATTTTACTCAAGTATTCCGGTAGAGGGGAATTGGGTGAACGTCAACAAAAGTACGTTAACTCCACCGATGAACCAAACTCTAATTCCTTGCTTCGTATACTAACGAAGGCTGCACTATAGGCTAAATCAATACCTATCGAAGTTGAATCGAATCGCAGAAGACTTCAATTTGGCTGTTTTTTTGACAAATCAGGTTCAGTCCGATCCAGGTGCATCGGCATTGTTTGCAGCTGCAGATGGAAGAAAACCGTAAGTGATCCAGATTCCAGATTTAAGAGATACAGATTACAGGAACAATAAACCCTTGTACCTTACTTCTACTGGCATTCACATTATATTCGGTGTACTTGTTACTAACTGATTTACTCAAAAGGGTTGGTGGTCATATTCTCGCACATGCCAGTGCAACAAGAATTTTATTAAGGTACGTACTTTTTTCTTTCAATCCTTGTTTTGGGACTGCATTTTTCCCGCTGAATAGAACTAACCAGTGCCTTTATATAATAGAAAGGGCCGTGGTGAAGAAAGAGTAGCAAAATTAATGGATTCACCCGACATGCCCGAGAAAGAGTGCATCTACACTATTGGTGAAGGTGGTATTACCGATACTGAAGGATAGTACTCACCTTTTGATGCTAGTTTTACAATCGCTACCTAGTGGCTCGCTGATCAGATATATCAATTTCCTTCCAATTGCTAAAAACTAATAAACACCACAATGACCAACATACCATTTATCAGTATCCAAACCTCTCAGGCATCACAACGGGAGCTATCAAAGACCACCCGTAAATTGCGTAACAAATCCATGCACTGATAATTTTGACCCAAGAGTAGAAATAAGTTCTTCCAACAGGAACGAACGAGCCAAAAGCATCCTGTTGGACATTCATTGTCAAAAGTACAGCAATCCACTGAGTAGCTAAGAAGAAAATGAAATGGAATAGAGCATAGTTGTACTTAGTAGCGATCCTTTCATCGTCTTCGTCATCATCATCATAAAGCCAACTCTGATCATGAAGGGCACTTTCTGGTAAAGTCCCAACCGCAACAGCTTCTCTGATTGCTTGTAGACGCATTTCATTCCTAGCAGATGGTTGTGTTGATACGATCTCGTCATCAAGATTTGAAACAGGTTCTTCATAGTCAATTGTGAAAGCTGAATTAGCAGCAGCTCTTGTGGTGGTATAGGCAATGGCAACAAATGTGAAGATAGCACCCAGTACCACACTTGCAGTTCTTGTTCCATTTGATCTAACGAGTGGATTGCATTGTTTGTCATCAGGCTCTGAGGCACAGGCTGATAATACCAGATAGGTACAATAAACTGAAACCATAGCACTTTGAGCTAATCCACAATTCGGGTTATACTCCTGGATTGTTGGATGGACCGACAAGAATGTCGTTATTAGTGAAAGTAAAAGATTGACAATAGCTGCAGCCTGATTCATGGAACAGCCGTCCTTACAAAAAAAGACAAATGTCAGAACTGACATCACCAATGATCCAGCATACATGGCACCAGTTCCACCAATTAATACTGTTTTCCAGACATTCGAGTATTCATCTTCATTTTCAACATGTTCAATACAAGTCTCTGCCCACTCATGTGCAAAATCAACAAGTAGGATCAATCCAATCAATAAGAACAACGCCCCTGATAAAACAGATACTTTACTAGACCAGCCAATGAAGAAAACATCCGGTATGTAGAAGGATACAATCAGCAATATAATCCATACTAGTATTTTCAGTGCCCAGAAGTTGTTCTGAATTTTTGACCTTGGATTTGCAGTCGAATGGACTCCGATTAACAAGGAGCAAAGTAATAAATGAAGCATCCCCAATGAGAAATTTATTCTATGGATAGCAAAGAATCCGCACTCAGCACCTTCACACCCCCACCTTGCTATCAGTTCCAGCTTACTTCGTGCAAAATCCGACAGCATTATCCATGAGAGAATGGCATTGACTAGTAAAAGTAGTGCATAACTCAGTCTGGTTGAGAAACTTGAACCTATGCTCTGAACTGATTTGGAAACTAAGCTGAAACACATAGATCCGCAACAGCTCGCGAGCCAGGTTCCAGCCATAGTGAAAGGAAGCGATACCACAGCCCCCATATTATCCTCTTTTCTTGTGTAATTTGTGCTTTTTGGCCTTCTTATGGCTCTTTATAGAATTCTGATTGGTAGCTTTCCATTTTATCGCTCCTTTTTTGGCCTAGAGAAATTATTATGTCATCAATTCAGTTTTTGCATAACCTCGTGGACTTTGTAGATGGAGTTCATTGTCTGGTGCCTCTTCTCTCAGTCAAGTCTGCCATCACACAAGGACGGTTCTCAGGAATGACTAGTCAGTACTACCCAGTCATCTTCCAAATCGGTACAAGGCTAATTCAAGCCGGTTTTGCGGGAGACGCGTATCCAATCGTGCGAAAGTTCACTAGTGATTACCAACTCTCACCCAACGTTATCAACACTTCAACGTCGCATGCGATTCCTCAAGATGATGTCTCAATGCAGAATGACACAATGGAAAGCTCTCACTATAACGTGTTATGGTCGTATGATCTGATCAGTAATGACATCTCACATTTAGAGAACGTTTTGGAGATGATTATTTGGGATATATATACCAACTATCTTCTTGTTGATGCTAAGAGATGTAAAGTTCTGATCATAGAACCACCCTTCTTCCCTAAACCACTAAAACAACTTATATCCAGAGTTTTCCTATTCCATATGCACTCACAATCAATCAGCTTCTTTCCTGAACCTATCATGTCCTGTGTCAGCACTGGATCTCATTCTGGTATAGTTATAAACTTGGGCTGGAGTCAAACCTTGATTACACCAGTTTCAGACCTGAGGATGATCTATAAAGATATAAGAGTGACGAATAAAAGTGGGAAGCTTGTACATGAAAACATACTCAAAAGGTTGCAGGTTCTTGGGAAAGTACCCAAAAATTCATTCGAGTTTATCGAAAGACTCATCACTGAGACTAGTTTCTGCAAACTAGAGTCATCTAGAGAGGAAAAGGACGAAAATATGTTCTCTTTCGAAGGCGTTGAGGTTCCTAATACTATAAGATACGAGCCAATTGAGGATATACTTTTTGGAGATGACGATAGTAATGATGATGATAACCAAGGCATTGTCAGTTTGACTGTGTCGTTGCTGAAAGACCTAAACATAGATTTAAGGTCAGATCTTCCCAAGAAAATAATATTCACTGGTGGTATTTCAAATATTCCTGGGGTCAAAGCACGATTTCTACAAGAAATTAGGAAAGCTGGAGCATTCACATTCAGCACTGACTCCATCGTACCTTTGGGGCCATGGGAGGGTGCCAGTCTTTACTGTTCAACTGCATTAATGTCACCATCCTCAACAGGAGGCTCTCAGTTCAAGAATAGCGAACTTCAGAGAGACAAGTATCTCTCTGGAGAAGGCCATTTGGTTGATTGGACAGATCAACTGTATCTCAAATAGAGCATTACCCGGATGATACTACTATGATTATGTAATCGTTTTTCTAGAAAAAACAAAACCCCAGTACAAAAAGCCGAAATCAACATGTGTGTTTTTGCCTTTCAACTTTCAAGTCATCTGTTGAGAAAAGAGGAAGAAAATGGCCATTGATTACTCAAAATGGGATAAAATCGAGCTTTCGGATGACTCCGATATTGAAGTGCATCCAAACGTTGATAAGCGCTCATTTATCCGTTGGAAACAACAGGATATTCATCAAAAGAGACTTCAAAGAAACCAGGATATTCAAACTCTAGAGGTCCAGATCCCAATGTATGAAGAATTGAACAAGAGGGTCAATAAGATGCTGGAAGACAATACAGACGATGATTTATCAGATTTTACAAAAATCAAGGAGTATTTACAGCTGAATTTTGATGGCTCTAAACCAAATGGTGTTGAAGAGGATGCTTCAACATATAATGAAATGATTGAAGATTTACTCATTCAATTGAAGACACAGCTTGAAAAGAGCAACACAGATCCAAACAGCGGAGAACTCCTAAGACCAGAGATTGAGAATCATGTCAAAAAAATTGATGACGTTTTGGTGCAACAGAAGGAGAAACTAAAGACTCTATATCGAGAGCGTGAACTACACATCTCTTCAGAGGATATACATACAGGCTGGGATCGTTCTTTCCTCAACAAAGGTGATTCCAAAACTACTTCTGCTTCATCATCCGCTGTCGCCCCCGCTGCTTCCAACACATCTAACTCTGCTGACTTGTCTCCTGCTTCTGCATCACCTATCGCATCAACTTCATCAGCACGCACTGATAATACTTCTGCAACTTCAGTGACTGCATCTTCTGCTGTTTCTACAGGATCACTAACTTCATCGACGCTAACATCTAGAGAATCTGAAGCTTCGAGTGGAGAACAACATGATGGTGGTGAAGACACGCCTAAACTTGAGGCTGTTCATCCAGACACCCTTAAGTACTCGAAATTATCAACATCGGCTATTCCAGAGATCACAAGCTTCTTGAAAAGGCATCCACATATAATCAATGTTGAGCAAAAAGATGCTTTGCTAATGAAAGCTTTTGATTCTCAGTTTGAGCACGATGAAGGCCGTGTCAGACAGATTGTTTTCTTTGCTACCCTATTGCAATATATCTATGACATAATCTCCTATAAAAGAAGTTCATCACCCCAAGAGATCTCACAAATTGTTGATCAATTCATGAAGAAGTTGTTTGGAAGCACAAGCAACAATCCAATTTTGTCCTCATTTGTCACAGAGGTTGATAAAACTGTCAGTCATATCAAAACTCGCTGTGAGATTCTATCAAAAGAGGAAGGTCTAGAAGGAGGAGTTGAAACCATTCAGTTGAGAAGTCTTGATGATAATTCAGTGCTAGTCGTTGATCTACCTGATGAAACTTCAACCGATCCTCAAGAGAAGCGCAGAGTTGATTTGTTCAGATCATTACCGGTAAAGATGCAAACCGCTTTGAAAACTGAATCACTAGATGAAATCAATAAAGTATTTAGTGAACTTCCAGTTGAGGAATCTGAAGCAATCCTAGAAATTTTTGATGAAGCTAATATAATTGGTGTTGATGCAATTCTCGAGAATGAGAATGACTTTGAAGAATTAAAGGATGAATATGAAAAAGAACAAGGTATAGAACATGGTCAGGGTTCATCGGTTGAGACTACAGGACCTAAAATTGAGGAGCTAAAGATCGAGGATCATTCTAATGATTTCGTTAATACTGCTGATATAGTTGATTGATAATTTAATCCAGTTGTACATTATAGTTGTAGTCATAAATGTAAACTGATAACCCCCAATGCCACATACACACAAACAAATACGATTCTGAGATAAATCCTGATCGTCAATATAAAACAGTAGAGTGAATGAAAATAGAATAATCATTATGTACAACTCAAAAACCAAAAAAAAAAAACAAAAAAAACCATCAGGGCACTAAGAACCAGACTCAAAGACCCCTATGATAGAAAATGGGGCATTGATAATATCCATTATGCATGTACCAATTATCATGTGCATATTTTTTTTTTTTTTTCATGCCAACTTGAACGAAGGAAATGATCTCCGACTAAAGGCATCAACGTCCCAATTGACTAATCCTTTATCACATCCAATGACAATATGGGACCCATATCTGTCTTCATACCAATCAATTCCACTGATATCATTGTCAGAGTAGTCAAACTCGGATCCGCTATAACTTGTGTTACTGTCTCTGTGGTAGCTATATGAATGTGCCGTATCCGTTTCTGATTCATCAATGGCATTATACCAATCATGTGGGTACTCTTCATTCTCATAATCAACATGGTTGCTATGAGACAATGCAGATAGTAAGTTGTAGTTGTTGAGACTTCTCGAGTTAAAAGTTGCCCTTGATGTATATGAGGACTCTGACCCAAATGCCGAATTCATTATGTTTCCTTCATATGTCAGGATATCACCATAATCTAAAATTCTTGGGACTGAAACGTTATTGTGTATCTTTGATGATTCAATAGCCTGACCACCACCCAATGAGTTCACACTCTCATATGTTGAGCGGTGTGATGATGTATTAACTGGCAGCATGATAACCTGATGATTTGAAAAGTCTCTTGAGTCAATGACATGAACTCTTCCAACATGTTCACTTATGATCAATAGATCATCGGTACCTCTTGAGTATTTGACACATCTGAATGCACCACTTGAGGTATTCTTTCTGGTTGAGTATATTTTTTTCAGTGGACCTTGAGAAATATTTCTAGTGTCATAAATCAAACAAGTTCCATCCTGGAAACAGGTTGCAAACTGAATACCAGAAGAATCAAAAGATGAAGAAAATCCAGAATCGCAATTTGTTTCAATAATATCATCACTATGAAGAGCTTCTGATGGTCGTTGGTCAGGATGAATCAAATATATGTTTGAGCAATCACCGACTACTACCAAATTTTTACCATCATCGGAAAGTGCTGAATGGTTCAAAGGATACCCAAGGCTTACCGAGTCATTCACAACAATTGTCGAGGGGTTGATCAGGGTATTGTATAGATAGGTATCATTATTGCAAACATAAGAGCTATACTGAGAGTTTGCAACTTTGTTGATTGAAACACTGTTGTTGATGTAGGACCCTAGTTTAATCGATAATGACTGGGTAGTATCTCTATTGTAAAAGGAAAACAGACCTCTCCAGCTTGATGGATTAGGAGAAGTAGCAGTAGATGATGAAGTTCCAACGAAGCCACCAGCAACAGCCTCGTTGGAGCGGCGGTTCAAACTAGAATTATTATGATTGATTGAACTTATGACACCTCCGGCAATCACGTTATTGTCCAACTCCTTGAAGCAACGAGGATGGAAATCGAGCTTTGCTACCGTT
Source organism: Wickerhamomyces canadensis (assembly GCA_003707015.3). Taxonomy (NCBI): domain Eukaryota; kingdom Fungi; phylum Ascomycota; class Saccharomycetes; order Phaffomycetales; family Wickerhamomycetaceae; genus Wickerhamomyces; species Wickerhamomyces canadensis. The sequence continues at coordinate 176,041 of PPMU03000009.1, read as the reverse complement.
GACACCTTATCGGTGGTTCTATCTGTAGCCCTTATTGTATCATCGTAAGTGTAAAGAACCTCGTTTTTATTGGCGGAGGAGGGCTGAACCAAGTCACGAAGCTGCCAGTGACTAAATGGTTACGGGTTAGTATGCACAAAGGTGTCAAAAAAGAGATGAAGAGGGACATACTTGACTGTGATTTTGGCGGTGTGGTAGGAAGGTTGTGCTAGAAGACAGCTTGATCTTCTGCGTGCTGTCTTGCTGGTTTCCGTGTAACTGCTTCCACCATGTTAGTGCTCTGCTTCAATTCAATATTGTTGAATGACTCCACAAAAGGCCCAGGAAGAGGAAGGCAAGGGATAAAGCTGGGTCCCTTCTGCGCTTGGGCATAAAGCCCCCCAGCGGAAGACTCTTGTCTGAACATACCTGATGAAAGATGTGTTATCGATCGTCATTCTCGTGGTTGATGCTGTGTTGATGCTGAGTTTGAAAGTGGAGAGAGGAAACAAGTCATGATGAAACTTCTTTGATAAGGACTGACTGGAATTGATCAAGACAAATGACGTATATTGATTATGTAATCGTTGTTTCTTTTAAGTAGTACACCCCATATTTTTTTCTTTATCTATCACAATGTTGATTCTCGACGGTTCACTGTACTTGTTGGTTAACATTAGCTGTTTTGATCTCTAATGTATTCACCTAATTGCTATGTTATAGTTAAGAACTCGCTCAAGCTATGCAATATTACATTTTATTATTAATATTTAATAATAATATTTTTTGATTTTTTGATTAATTAGCAGTAATTCTGCCACCAAATTAAATAATTGACATCGTCGATATGTAATATTCCAGAAAATAGCGCCTGTTATATTAGCTGTAGCTAAACTTAGTAGTACATGTAGGGCCGGCTAAAATAGACTATTAATGAATGTGTAATCGATTTGATAATATATCTTATCAAATTCATCAAGCTATACAGTGGAATCTCAGATGAAGTGAGGACCGAAAACTCTACCTCAGTAAATCAGGTGTGCGGGTGGAATTGTGAAATGTTGGGATGTTGTTGAGGTGTTCTTGTATTTTTTGGTTCGGGACACACACAAGAGAAGCTGATTAGTAAAACTGTGTCCCTTACCAAACATCTAAAAAGGCAACTTGGCCGAGTGGTTAAGGCGAAAGATTAGAAATCTTTTGGGTTTACCCGCGCAGGTTCGAATCCTGCAGTTGTCGCCATTATTTTTTTTTCCCGTTTTCAAGCTCAATCTGCTCTATGATAGCTTGTAATTATCAAAGTGTGTTGGTCAGACTCTGGGGGACCCTTATCAGTTGGTTAGATGGTAATTAGGAAGCTCATATGGCTACAAATTAATAATGAACGAGCGTCCGGCGCCAATAGAAACTTCCCGGTGGAGCAAAAAAATCATTTACTGAACAGTAGGCGGAAGTTTGAAGGTTCAGGTCGCCAGAAAGCTCTTGGTGCTTAATCTCTTTCAAAACTTTCATCAACTAGCTGCTATGCAGGATGTAGTTTACCTAATGGCAAGTCGTACGTTAATATGTGGTCGCTAGCTGTCTTCCACACCAGAAAATATCGTGCTTGAATGCTCAAATGCTACAATATGGTATAATTGGATATGTGATATGTCATTCTATTGTTCACTTTGAACCTTTGATGCAGCTCTTCTATGCTGCTTTCATCTCTTCAATTTTTGTTTTGAAAGATTTCATTATAAAGCATTACTTTCAGTTCTGCAACACTCAACTGATCTTTGATTCTATCAAATTCAAAGAAAGATTCTGGAATTGGTGGAGCATCCGGTTCATCAGTTGGATCATGATAGTTTGAGAAATATGGGTGACTCAACGCTTCTTGAGCAGTGATTCTCTTTTCAGGATCTAATGTCAACATTTTATTTAAAAGATCCAAGGCTAATGGGTTCGCATAGGGTAATATTTGTGTGAATGGAACTTTTTTGAAGAATGGTAAAGTTCTTATGTACTCTCTGGCTCTTCTTGATTTGATACTTTGGTAATCTTCACCGAGCGGGGATCCTAATAGTTGGAAGATTAGTATCAATTGATTTCTATAATCTTTACCAGGAAACAATGGTCTTCCTAATAACAACTCAGCCAATATACAACCAACAGACCATATATCAATAGCAGTGGTATATTTGGAAGCAGTCAACATTATTTCAGGAGCTCTGTACCATCTTGTAGCAACGTATTCAGTCATTAAACTGGTCTTAGTTTCAGGAGAAGTGGAGGATTGACCGCTCAGTTTCTTATCATCGATTCTAGCCAGTCCAAAATCACAGATTTTGAGATCACAGTTGGCATTCAAGAGTAAGTTTGATGGTTTTAAATCTCTATGAATGACATTTGCGCTGTGTAAAGCTTTCAAGCCTCTCAACATTTGATATATGAAGTATTGTACATGATCATCTGTGAGTTTCTGAGATTGAATAACATGGTGAAGATCAGTTTGCATCAGTTCTTGGATGATGTAAACTTCAGTAAATTGCTCAAAGCTTGCAGGTCTTTGAATGTCAAAAATGGAAATGATATTCTCATGTTTAAAATGCTTCAATAGTTTGATCTCTCTCAATGTTCTAACGCAGAATAGAGCTCTGTCAAAAGGTTTGATCTTCTTGATTGCCACTTTTGTACCAGTTGGCTTATGTACTGCAAGACAGACGACACCATATGACCCTTCACCTAGTATTTCTTTCACTTCGAAAGACGTTGATACGTTGAATGTTATGCTTCTAGGGGCCATCGTTGTTGAGGAATGATCTGTGACTTGTGGTGATGATAGGTTGATGACTGTGGTATGAAGAGAGAGAAGAAGTAGATGAACCAAGAGAGAGGATCTTGCCTAATATTTAAACCCCCAGGTTCATTATGATCGAAGATGAAACAGATGAAACAAAGCGAAGCAGATTTTGACACATTTTTTGTGTGATTTTTCAAGATAGCCTCAAAAAGTTGGTTTCATGAAAATTTATGAAACAAAGATGAGACGTTACGGCCAACACGTCTTTGCACTAAGTTTTAACCGGTATTTCGCTTTCCAAATTTAGGGAAGGTCGTAATCTGAGCGTTGAGCAGATCAAACACTCCAAGCACAGAGTCCACGGTCCCTCCCACAACAGAAAGATCAAACACGAAAGGGTTTCAGCTAATAGTGTGTGGCCCTTACCGGGTCCCCGAAGGAAATTTTTCAGAATGGCGATGAGCAGCTCGTCTTTGTTTAGCTGGGCCAGGCAAAAGCAGGACAGGACAAGGAAGAGGAGTAATGACGATGTCGGCTATGGTGAAGAGACCGGTAAGGAGTGGGCAACTGCTCTGTGCCCTGCAACGACAACGGTCGTGCCAGCTGAATCAAGTGCGGACAATCATCATGACAAGTTCCAAAGTTAAGAGATCGCGTCCAAGATACAATAATAATAGACCAAATCGTCACCAATCCAAAGAAGACCTGGTAAAGACCGCCCAGAGACACCTCGAGGTAAAGCAACTCAACGATAAGCTCAAGAAGATACAAGAATATACCAAGAGACTCAAGATGGAGATACTCAAAGCTGATGAATCGAAAATCATAGAGTCTGACGATCGTTTGAACAAACCTATTGAGTCCACAGATTCTGGTTTAGACGATGATGATGCTATCCTGAATGAAATCAGAGCGTCACAATTGATCAATACAGATGTCAAACAGATAGAAAGTGGTGATGTTCAAGGTGAAGGTGAAGGAGAAGTCAGTATATCGCTATTTGATAAACCTGCAAATGGCATTGAATTCACTGAACGCATGAATACCAAGCTTGGTGACTCAATCAAATTGCTAAGTTCCAAAGAATACCAAAACTGGAACTTACTGATATCGACTCTAAGGGATCACAGAAATGGATTCAAGGGGTTATCTGCTTCTGATATCATTAACTTCGTTAGTCAAATTCCAAAAAATACATTGACTTTAGAAAACGTTGAAAACGTGCATGCTATGTGGAAAGAGCGTGGAATCACATACAACAAATTGATCTATAACTTTCTCTTGAAGAATTATGCAAGTCTGAAAGAACCGATTAAAGCACAAGCTGTATTCGATGAAATGATTTCCAATAATATCAAGCCTTCATTGTACACTTTTGGTCATCTCATTAAAGCTTATCAAAGATCCCCAAATCTTCAGAGAATAAACCTAACATTGAATAAGATGCAAGAATTAGGAATGGAGCCCGGCTTGATCATTTATACAACTGTCTTGAGATTCTGTGTGAAACAAAACGATGTTAAACAAGCTGAGTCAATTTTCCAAATGATGAAGTTCAGGTCATTAGAATCAAAACCTGATTTAGTTTGTTATAACATCATGCTTGAGTCAGCATTAGAGAACAAATCAATTTTTAAAGCTATAGATCTCTATAATGAAATGCTTGCTGAGAAAATAACGCCCGATGTTTATACTTTTGAATTACTTGCAAAAACATGTTCAAAATCTTCTAAATTTTTGATCAAAGGATGGAGATTCATCAGTGAGATTCATAAGAGAGGATTGAGCCCAACAATCAAGACTTTTGAGGCAATGATGAGATTAGCTGGTAAAGATGGAGATTTGGAATTATCAAGAGCTTTATACTTGAAGATTTCTGAAATCGAACAAAAGAAAAAGATGAATTTTGATGCATTCATCTATTTGTTGTTATCCTATAGAGATTTCAAGTTCGATTCAATGCCACAGATCATGAGATTTCAAGAAGGGCTAGCCATCAGAAACAATGCCTTGGAGCTGGTAAACTTCAATAGATACTATGAAAGTTTCAATAACAACAACGAAAGTGCATTCCATAATCCAACCCCAAAAAACTATCCCCCATTCTTACCATTGAAGAACTTAGTGACCAAAAGACAGATTCTTGCTGAGTCAAATGCTATTTGGTCATATGAAATCAACAAAAACCCATCATTCCTGCAGGTTTCCACTGTTGTTACCTATTTGAGCATAGCTATTGAACATGGAGATATGGACGAGTACATGAAGAGACTAAATGACTTCACGTATGCTAATAAGGACATCACATATGATAGAGTTATCAAGGACTCTTCCAATAAGGTCATACCAGAGATTGTGGATGTTGAGGAAGAAGATTCCACTGCATTATCAGTTCCTGGTGAATCACATTCTCCACCAGCATATGAACAGATCACACAAAACAAAAAGTTGAAAATAAGTAGAACAAGTGAGATTTACGTGAATATGCTTGCAGCAAGTCGAAGATTCAAAAACTTAGATCTATGTGAATTTACATGGAAAGAACGTGGATACTATAGAAAAACACCAGAATACCAAAAATTCACCAAACATTGGAGAATGGAACTAGATTTTAGATTTGCAAGGGAGTTGGTACTAACATTTATAGAGATGAATCTACTTTATGATGCCACCAAGATTGTCAAGAGCACTCAAAACCAATTCAATTGGAATTACTATCAGCTGAAACCATTGCATGTTAAACTGCTAGAGATTGGTGATGCTGTTACTGCTAAAGAGATTAGTGTCATTTGTGGTAATGAAAAAGTTATCAAGAACTATTAGAGATGAGTTTATGATTGATGTTGAAGCTTTTATATAACAGGACAACGCAAAAAGATATTTGTACATAGGGAATTCGACTGTTAATATAATTAGATTACAACAAACAATATCAGTAGTATAAGTAAGTTTTTGGAGTGATTGTGATAACAGGATCATAGTTTGGGTGTCATACCTCATTAATACCGTGCATTTTCCTGATATATAGATGGCTGGCCGATGAGTGATGACACAAAAAGCTCCGACGCACTGAAAGCTGGGGAGTTTCATGTTGTAGCCGGCTGCAGCGTGTGGCTTTAAGGACCGAGAAGGCTGAATGCGAGATGCGATGGGAAATAACAGTTGCTAGAGACAAGAGGGCCACACAGGCTACCACTGAGCAGTCGCCATGCGAACCTGAATATACTTGAGTAGCAGCTCATATTGAATATACCACTAGGCACTAGGCAGTAGGCACACCATTCCCGGGCCCCGGCTCTTCAGATTAGTAGCTGCAAAATACACCATGAAGTGACAGACGTTTATATATACAGGTGAAGTGTGCCGATTATAACCGATGGCTTAAGGTGAGACATTCCGACAATCACACTTGACGCCAAAGCACCAATCGTTAGCCCAGCTGCCACAGAAGACTCTGACTATCGAAAAGGTGTTCCTTCAAGCCTTTGCTATCCAGAACAATAAGCACTATTATCAAATTAAAAGTGGCCAGATCCTCGAAAACAAGACAGATATTTGGCAGTTTTTCGCCAGACACACACGACTACATAAGCTGCGCCGAAAAAGGCGCTGAATTCGGAAGAGAGAGTCCCAAATTGAGAAGTGACAAAGACCGATCTGACGTTTTCATGTACGTTTTCGGAGCAGTTTTGCGCATTCTGAAGCATTTTCGCGCGTTAAGCCAGGGACATTTCCTAGAATGGGGTGAATTGGCACAAAAACTAAAAATAACCACGACTGGAAAACGAAAAATTTAGCCGAATTCAGGAAGCAGCTAGCATTAAAGTGCAAAAATAAAGAAGCTAAAACTTTTTTCTTTTTGGCCAAAATGACAGAAAAGACAGCCTTGTTTTTTTAATCAATTTCAATCCTTTCCATCGTTGATTAGTTATCCAGACTATTACTGCTGTTGTTTCCCTTCCAATTCCATAGAAACAACTTGCTATCAGATTTATTTATTTTCTTTCGGTTTGACTGCTGTAATCTTTTCATTGGTTTTGCTTTGAATTCAGCAGAAGTTTCATCTACCCTGTGATCCATAACCTCATATTTTCCTTAATCTCACTACAACCTATCCACAAATAGCTTTCCCACACTAGGCGAAGAATCAGATATAGAGAATACCACGTCATAGTTATTGAATGGAGAAAAATCAAGTCTTTCTGTTCCTTTTTTTGTCCTAGTTTTATCACTGCATTCCATCCCCATTCCATCTTGAGACCTTTCATAACTACATCCCATTTCCAAGTTAGCCAAAAAGAAGAAAAACTTTGACATAGTGTCTACCTCATATCATCACCATGAGCTCTAATCAGGTGCCGTCGATTCCTGCTAGCGGGTACCACAACCGGAGATCCAACTCCATAACGAGTCTGACTTCTTTCAATTCGACCATGAGTACAACAAGTGCTAGAGCAACTAGCATACCCAGAGGATCTTCAACCAATGATCTGTTGTTTATGGACTCAAAGTTCAACAAACCTGCCAGAAAACATACTAGTGGTACTGTGAATAGCATCAAAAGAGCTGTTCCAAGAACTCAGAGCAATCCTGCCATCTCTAGAATGAGCAATTCACCATACCAAACATCTTCACCAACCTCTTTCTCAACTGCCGATTTGATGTCATTCAATGCTGGAAACCAACAAGCAGCTAGGAAGCATTCACTCCAGAAGCAATCCCAGAATCCCTACCAACAACAGTTGAGGATCAATGCTCAACAACAACAGCCTCGTCGTTTGAACAATAGACCTAACGCTCCATTCACTTTTCCGAACGGTGAAGTCTATATTCCAAGGTCTAAACAAAAGCATTCCTACACAAACTTGGCTCAATTGAACAACTCACAACCAACTTCTCCCATCAGACAACAGTCGCCGCAACTAACCGTTTCATCTTGTGCTGATCAACCTGTCCAAAGACCACAATCAGTTTCACCACCTGTTAGACAGAGAACATCATTACAATCACACCCCGAAAACTTTTTGATGGTAAATACCTCTGAGCTTAGCAACTCAACATCACCAAGTCCTTCGGGTACTTCTAGAACCAATAGCAGTGTCAATGAATCTACACCACCTTCTTCTGTTGACGATTTGACTCTAGCTCAAACACCATTTGAGAATTTCGAAAAGTTGCCACTTGCTGCTAAATCGGACTCAAGAAGCAGCAGTTTAAGCATGATCAGGGAAGATCCCTCAACCGATGAGTTCGCAAAAGTACAGAAGCCATCATCACTGAAGGATGATATGAATATTGTTTTAGAAGAACCAAAATTAGAGGAGAAGCTGATTGAAGAAGCAAACGTCGAAGACAAGAAAGACCAGAAGCTTGAAGAAACGAAGGCCACAGACAAAGATCTTGAGATAAAGAAGTCTATGTCATCACCGACTCTTGCAGACTCCACCCCAGTTGTTGAACCTGTATCCTTGCAAAAGGCTTCTCAATTCAAAAAATCGGCCATCGATACCTCCTTTACGAAGCAAAACAGACCTGTTTCCTCGCTTTATCAGAATCAGAGTCTTAGTCAATCCAGATCTTCCCTTAAACCATCGTCTTCTTTGCTTTCTTTTCAATCATCTTCAACCAAACGTACTTCTGTTCAAAGTACCGGTTCTAGTGTGAAGTTACAGAAGAAGGATTCAATGATCAAGAGAATGTTTTCCAAAGTATTCTCTTCAAGCAAGAAGTCTTCGTCATCTGCTGCATCATCAACCTCTGCTTCCTCTAAGAAGAAGCGTAGTCGTACAGACAATGTTCCGGTATCTCATCAGCCTTTCAAGGAATGTCCAGCTCCTATGCCCACTCCTTCTGCCCCACAATCATCAACATTGAGCCACTTAGAAACCAACAAAGCCAAGACAGTTTCACACAACGATGAAGTTTCTGATCAGTTTTCATTTTTTGATGGAGATGAAGATAAAGGTTTGAACATTCAAGGTAGTCGTGACTCCGTTCAGTTCAACTCAGAAGAAGTCCTGGAATTTATGTTTTCTAAGTTATCAACTGATAATGTCAGTGATGAATTGTATCAAAAGAAAAAAGCAAATGATGTTCGTTCACAAGAGTTGAAAGAAGATGTTGCTCTAACACCACCACCACCAACAAATAAAGCAGTAGAGATTGAAGATGACGATGAAGATCAAGTTATAAGTCTTGACGATATTGATTTGATTGACAAGATTATTGAATTTGGTGAGACTTCATTCCCTGATTTAGCTGCTCCAGATTTGGGTCAATCACACAGAAAACTGATGAGATCAAAATCAATCGAACGGAGAAAATCTATTCGCTCCATTAGCTCTTCTTCGAGAGAGTTCTTGAAATCAACCACTGATGAGTTGTCCAATGGCAACCTACAAGATCATGAAGATCTGATAATATCGAAGATGAAAGTTCTATCTAATACCCCAAAGGAACCTCATAATATTAAAACTAAAGTACCATCAATCTTGAAGAGAAGACCAACCAATGTCTCCTCCATCAAACAACAGGAGCAGATTGCGCAAGATTTTCACCAGATTCCAGTGAAACCTGTTTCAAGGGGTAAAAAAGTTGAGTTCACCAACCATATCTTCATTAATAATACTTATCCATCCCATGTTTACAATCGTCACTCAAAGTCATTAACAAGTTGTCATTTGACGCCTCATGCAGTTCAACAAATTAGATATGAACTCAACGAATTCAAAAGTTCAATGGAGGTCCATGAGTTGAGTAAGACAAATACTCACTTCTTCCTCTGATAGATACTGATAAACTTAACCCAATCACTTTTACCATACATTTCCCAGAAGAGGCTTTCATGAAGACCGGTTCTTCTGAAGCTTTCTTCAACACTTTTATATCTAATATTTAATTCAGAGTTCTTTTATCTGACAATTATTCTTCAGTAGATTTTTACTTGACTACATATGCTAAAACAGAGCCCAAGCAAACACAAATTATATTACAAAACAAGTACCAAGCGCCCCCCATCAACGGTAGAAATCTGGCCTGCTTACATTCAACCCATACTCGGCCAGAGCACTACCCAAATCATCCATAGTCAACACAACTTTCTTCGAACTGTTCCCTGAATTGGAAGATGAGGTTTGTTGTCCTGCAGCTCCAGCAACAAGAGCTTTTGCCCTGACTTGTGGATTAGATGAGTTATAGACAGTAGAGGACGATCTTATACGTGAATATTCATAAGCGTCTGTGGCTATGTCTGATATGAACTTCTGTGTTGATAATGCGATAATTCTCTTGATACGAACATCGTCACAATCGAGTCCATTTTTCGCAAGATAATAGTCTGTAACAGCATCAGGTATCTGAAAAAAGCGTTAATATACGGTTCACATATGACATACGTGGGTCTCTTATACTCACAATAGGATAATAGTCTTCCATCATTTCAAGAATCTCATGCAAGGTTTTGTCCTTCTTGGTGAACTCTGGCAAGTCAGGTACTACTACTCCTGGGACATCATGTGATTCTTTACCATTCATTTCTTCGTCCCCATCAACGTTGTCATTGAAAACATCTTCATCTTCAATATCGACATCACCATCAGCATCGACATCTATTTCGGCGTTTCTTTCAGAGACCGTTCCCGGTGCTACTTGATCAGCTGCTGCTGCTTCTTGTGACATTGCTAGACTCTCCGAGCTCCTTTGGGAAGTTCGTCTGTTAAGCAAAACAAACTCTCTTGCTTTTTCGGTAGTTCTGCGAATGCAATAATTATGAAAGAATTCACAGACCAAGTTCGCGGAAGGCCTGTTCGTTGATCCCCCGCCATAAAGACGGAGTTCCGTCGTTGTACATGAGCAGATTACAAATCGGTATGTCTGACAATACTGTTCATCAAAGGTGATATGTCAGCTGTTCCCCGTATTAATCAGAGCAACAGTCATATTACCAATCATCTTACCTGCTGACAATTTCTGATTCAAGGATTGTCAGTACAGCTATAAGAGCAACGAAAAGTCTCCCAGATTAACAATCATTTTACGCAAAGTTAACTACAGCTGATATTACTCTAATAAAATATATATCAAGACAAAAATGGGCGCTGGTAAAGTTTACTTCATCACCGGGGGTAACCGTGGGATAGGTTTTGAACTTGTCAAACAATTGTCGGAACAAGACCCATCAAACACCGTTATCGCATCGACTCGTGATGTTGCAAAGTCAAATGCACTAGTTCAGCTCGCTCAAGCAAACACAAACATCAAGATTGTCACATTAGATGTTTCTGATGAGGATTCAATCAGCAGATTGGATCATCAATTGAAAGAGGTTGCTGCTGATGGTATTGATGTTTTTCTATCAAACGCTGGTATCTCAGATGACGTGGTCCATAATGTTATTGATACACCAAAAGAAAATTGGGTCAAACATTACATCACTAATGTTGTTGGGCCAATTCTTGTTACCAAGGTGGTTTTTCCATATTTGGAGAAAAGGGTGACTAAACAGATCGTTTGGACTTCTAGTGTCCTTGGTTCTGTTGCTGATAAAACGTTTATACCAGTTTCAGTATCTGCCTATGGCCAGTCAAAAGCAGCCTTGAATTATTCATTGAGAGGATTGAGTACAGAGTTGGGTCCAAAGGGTTACACTGCCATTGTTATACATCCGGGTGCTGTTTCCACTGATATGGGTAACTCTGGATTTCCTGCTCTAGCTAAAGCACATCCTGATATCTTTGGAGGAGAGAATGTCACTGTGATCACACCAGATCATAGTGCCAAATCTCAAATCGAGCTGTTTGCTAGATTGACCACAAAAGACAATGGTAAGTTCTTCAACTTTGATGGAACCGTCATTGATTGGTGATTTAGACTTATGGTTCCTACTAAATAATCAAATATGAGGATAACATCACCTTTATTGATCGTAGTTTCTAAATATCCCAATCATCTTTCTTTGAGTCTGACACAAAGTCGCGATCAATTGAATCAATTTTGAGATCACTGCATAGGGGACATCTCTTTGAAAGCAAAGCATCAACTTCAGGACTGTTGATGAACTTGTCACCTTTTTCATGCTTATTCGACAAGAATCTTTTTTGCAGGAAGTCAAGTCTCTTTTTTGTTGCATAATCACTAGACTTCAAAATCTCTTTTATCAAGCAGTCTGAATGGAATGCATGGTTACAAGGGAAAATGAAAAACTTTCTAGATGTCAACAAGAACTCACAAGTTGAACACGATTCACCAGCTTCTATGACCTGAGATTTCTCTTTATACTTTGATATATCCTGTGTTATGTTTTCGTTTATGCTCATAGATGAACTCATTTCAGCCGTAAGCTTGTTGATAATCGTCCCAAAATTCTCCAAATCTGTACAAATCTCATCCTTTAAATTATCGATCGTTGTGAAGTCAGGCAACAACGGCAGCAGGTCCTTGAAGGCTAAAAATTCACATCTGGCAAGTAAAGATTTGACCTCCTGTTTTATTTGTTCATTTTCAGAGGGTCTGATTGTGGAAATCTTTCTCTTTGCTATTTTCAACCAAAGAAACTTTCGTACTTTGTCATCATCAGGTTTATCTGCGACAATCATAGCCAGATCGATCATATCATTCTCTAAGGACAAGTTGACAGCATCTTCGAAAAAACCCAGATCGGAATAGATTAAAGCGGCAGATTTGATTTTCCCAGTCTTCAAGCACAATCTCAAAAGAAAATCTGGATTATAATAAAACTGGGCTCCATATTCTTCCAAGTATCTCAAGACAAGATCTTCATTATTGCTGGACTCATTTGAGATCAATAGATATAGAAATAAATCATGAATAATGCTATCTTTAGATTTCTGATCTCGGATGACGCTTGATAGGTATCGTATCCCTTGATGTTTATCAGCTTTAACTTTTTTAGCATTTTTATTGTAGGTCAGGATAGCTGGAAGAACCTTCTGAGCTTCGATATTTGACATTCTCAGCCAAGAGTCAACTGTTATGATAGGAGCGTTGACCAACAAGACTGTTGAGTACTTGTAAACTACTTCCGGATCATTGTTCTTTTCCAGAATCTTCAGAGCCTCTGACCAGTTCTCCAATCTTATCCAATATGCAAGTACAAAGTCATAATCCCCAATTAGATTTGCATAGTAAAGAAGTTCAGATCTTCTATTGTGAGACGTTATGATTTCATAGATAGTTTTTTTATCCAGTATGGCTTTATTCTCTAGGATGAACTCTTGGAAACTTTTCTCTGTTGAAGTTTTCATCAATGTCGTCTCCTCAAGCTTGGAAGTTTGTTCTGTGGTTAAAATGTCATCAAGCTCATTCAACTTTTCAATGAATAGCTCCACAACCCATGAAGATAGAATGATCAGTTGCATTTTGAAATCAAAGTTCTCATCATTCTTTAGTATGGTAAACTTGGATATGAAATATTGTAACAGGGCGTCCTTCTCTCCTTTCTCAAGAAAGGCTAGTGCTATAGCTTCAAAGGACTTGCTTGATTGAGCGTATGATTTAGCTGCTTCTTCGGGTTCACCGATTTCAAGAAAGTGATCACCTTGTCTTGTATATATGACATCTTTGGCATCAATATCGTTGGTGACTTTCAGAGCTTCACTGAACTTATGGTTCTGAACCATAGCTCTCCAGATATCTTTTTCTTCATCATCAACAGTTATCTCATATAGACTGAAATTAGAGTAAACCCAATATGTGGATTTGTGATAATCTGCAGCTATACCAATGAATCTCTCATTTTCTGAAACTGGCAGAACTTGATTATACACCAGTTCATCATTCAACCTATTTATCACCAATATCTCTTGTCCTCTCAAGAGTAAAATATGGTACTTGGTCAATGCTACTGATTTTATTCTATGCGACGACTCAGGGAGCTCCAAGTTAACCAGGAACTTCAATTCTGGGATATTGTTCTTTGTAGGAATTTTTTCTCTCGATATTTCACCATAGACTATACCAGCTGCAGTTAGCCATACCAAGTCTGACCCATTGAATGTAAACTTCTCACCATTGATATTTCCCAGGTCTTGGTACTTTTCGAACTCTGTTGGCTTCAACTTGAATATTGAGCTTAGAAACAAATCATTATATTTCACCGTTGAGTTCTTCTTTATAGAATCATTCCAGTAGGCGATATCATCACCAGATACAACAACAATCACAATATCGCCTGTATCGTCATGATACTTCAGACTGATACCATCAATTGAGCTCGGGGATTGGTGAATATTCTTGTTGATTTTCTTCGTATACTTCACGGTTGACTCTTGATATTCTAGGAAAGCCTCATGAATTGAGCCACCTTTATCACCAATCAAAAACGCCCCAGTACTTGATTCAGTTACAGCTTGTACGTTCCAGGCTATTGAAGATATCCTTGATGATTTCAGGTCGTTTAGATACTTGAATGTGGACGATTTCTTGTGAATGTAGAAGTTCTCATTCCTGCTTGTTGTTATTATGAGATGGTTCCCTGTTGGGTCTTGGAAGACTCTCTCTATCTTCCCCAGTTCCTGTATTGATCTCTTGTATGGAAGCTCCAGTGTCTGTATCACCGTTGGGTTGTTGAGGTCTATTCTGAACAGTTTGCCTGATTTGAAGCCAATGACCAGGATGTCATTTGACACGCTCAGCGAGCTGATGTTTGTGATGTCTGTCTGGAATTGAACAGGAGCAACGTTGAAGATGGACGACCCACTGAGTTCTAGGCTCGCGTTGTCACCCATGGCCGAGCAGATTCCGCGTGTAACGGTTAATCTGTTTGTTTCTTGCTGTTCCATCTTCGAACTGACTTTGTCTTTTTGTTTACCGGAAAGTGTCACAGCAAAACCCCTAATGAAGATCAGTAGGTCTTTTAAATACCCAATTAGGAAATCTAGAGTTAACTAGCCGCGAATTCTTGACAAATTGTTACTTACTGAAATCTCTAATTATTCAGTGACTGCGTTATAGAGTTTTGTCTAGTCACTAAGAAAAGATTCTACCACATAGAGATGTCAAGCATACCTGTCAAACTACTCAATGAAGCACAAGGCCATATCGTATCGCTGGAGCTAAACTCTGGTGAAACATATCGTGGAAAACTGATAGAGTGTATGTTGGAAAATGAGGTCCTTTCAGACAAGTGTGCATTTTACTAACTCTACATTATACTAGCAGAAGATAATATGAATGTTCAACTGAACGACATCACAGTGACTTCGAGAGAAGGGAAAGTGACGCATCTAGATCACGTTTTTATAAGAGGCTCCAATATAAGGTTTTTCGTTGTGCCTGAACTACTGAGAAACGCACCAATGTTTGACCCAAGCCATGTTAAACCTCCACCACCTATTCGTGGACCAAGAAGAAGATAGATGTCGTTTCTGGGTGATAACCTGTATATTTAATTGAAATGAGCAGTTGGAATCGACAGGTTGCTACAAATATCCTATATTGAAAATCGTTTGTATTCTATGCCATTAAAGTTGAGCTGAACTAAGAATTGAAAACATCACGCTCGATACTAGATCCATGAAGTGCTTCATCAAGGGTTTCTTTAATAGATCCAAATGTAACTTTTGCATCTATCTGACAGTTCTTGTAGACAAGACTCAAATTCTTTAGAGTCAAGTCAGTAGCAGATTTTCCTATCAAGCTCTTGAAGAACTCTAAATCGAGAACAAGCTGCTGAGAACCCTCAGTGGAAAAAATGTTGATTTCTCTAAAGCTTTTCAACAGAGCCAGTGAAGTATGATCTAGCAAGTTCTCAAATACTTTTGAGATCAAGTCTGAAGAAACGCTCAAGACACCGGTATGCACCTCAATAAGTACGTTTGAAATTTGATAAATGTAAGGAGAGACCTTTCTCACATATGGATCATTACCGCTCCAGTCAATCGAGCTGACACCACCTGTGACAATTTTGGAGATGGTTTTCCTCTGATCATTCATGTAGGAGTCAAATATTGTCGATTCCATTTTCTCCAATATGCTGAAAATCTCCAAATTTTCCGATTGTAGTTTGGTTCCAAAAACAGAATCAAATCTCTCAATAACTGCAGGAACAACAGTCTTGGTTAGTTTCTTGATATTGAACAATGTCAGTAGTTTATGGTAATTCTTAGTGGCTTTAGTTAGTTCAGTGTTATGGTTTTCTTCAATGATTTTTTTAATGACACTCTCCAGCAATGCATCAAAACTTCTAAGGAATTGAATTTGTACTCCCGTTAAAATTTTCTTTGATGTATACCTAACTATTTGAACAACTTTAGCTTCTGGAAGTTTGGCCAGTAATAAATTTCCTAGCTTCTCTATGATGTATGTTTCATAGTCATACATCAGAGTTGGAATCTCTGTTTCACCACTATCTAGCCTCGACCATTTCTCTAGTCTGTAGAAGTTATGACAGTCATTCAACCAACTGGCACACACAGCACCAACAATCCTTTCAGTAAGAAAAGATGACAATTCTCGCAACTCAGTTATAGTTTTATCGGTTATCTTCAACTGACCTAATCCGTTTGCCAGCTCTAAACATTTGGTAGAGATGTTTGGGAGGTATCTTAAGGTACTTAGACTATTAGTTAATGGGGGTAAGAATCCAAAGTCCTCAACAAGACCATCACTTGATAGTGTTGGATTACTCTGCAAATTCTTTAGACTATTCTGCGTTGCACTAAAGAACTTGATCAATTTTCGAACAAGCTGAACAATGAACTGTTCACCTTTAGCTTTGATATCATCAACTTCATATTTCTCAAAGTTAATGAATGGCGAATTTTCATCGATGTAGGCAGATACCAACCTGGAATGATATGAACCATTGATAAGGTTCTCCACATGATTCCAGAACTTGATGAAATCCAAAACGAGTTCATTCAGAGAATCAAATAGTTTGCCAATCATCAACCACATTTCAACAATAATTGTAGAGTCAACTAACTGAAAGTTTCCCACAAAAACTTGCTTTAAACTATTGTAATCTGGCTGATCAATAGTAGATAGGATATTCAGCTGAACGTTTAGGATTTTTTCATGATACCTATTGAAAGTTTCACTGAATTTTGAGATGTATTTTTTAGATCTGAAATCAATCCACTCTAAAATAGGGTTGTCCATGGTTTCCAGTTCAATAAGTTTTCTGATTATCTTCAAAAAATCATCATTGTTTTCCTCCCTGTTCAATTGAGTCCATAGCTCCTTCTTGTATGAGTCAACGATTGATTCAACACTTTCCCATATCCTATTCACAACTTTGTTGTTTGAGTCAGCTTCTTTCAGCTGCTTAGCATGTCTGTAGTCATGAATGAAGTTATCATAGTCATTCACTAGAATATAATTCTTCAAAGATTTTGGCAAGACGAAAAAAAACTTTTTCTTTTCAATAAACTCTATGGATTGCTTCAATTGTAATTCCTTATGCTTGTTAGCAATGACAGGCTTTAGCAAAACTGAGTATTCCTTGTTGGCATCGTTGACAGCAGTTTTCAAGCTCTTTAGGCCGGCATCCTCATCATTAAAACCTTTTCTCTGAAACTGGATGAGGACATCGTCCAATGAAGTTTTGGATCTAACGAATCTTAGATATTCCCTTTCGACTAAAGACTTGAGCTCTTTGTTCTTCTCTGTGATAGATTTGTCTAGAATGTTGAGACTCTCAGATAGCTGGTTGAATGTATCCTCCTTGTGTACGATCTTCAAAAATTGTTTGGAGTTGAACTGCTTACTTTCAATGGAGAACTTGGATATATCTTCTCCATTTGCTAGCCCGTTTTCAGAAAGGACATCTATGACCTTCTTGGAAGGATTCAGTGGGTCAATTGGGTCTTTTAGACTCAGGTTATTGGTATCTTTGTTCACCATTTCCAATAAGAAGGAATGATTCTGGCTTGGATCGACATCGTCCGCATTAGACAGATCTGTGAGATCATCGGGCTGAAAGGTATCCTGCTTCCAGTTTTGAGGCGAAAGAGTCTTGAGATGGTATGTTTCCAGCAGTTGTTGCTCCATTGTGCGAACAGACCGAGGGGATAATCTGGAACAGAGCCGACACTTGTTTTGATTTGACTTCAGATATTATCATGATCATGATCTGAAAATTACAAATTAGCGCGAAATCCCGAAATTCTCTGGAAATGGCGAACTGGCGAGACCTACGTCAACTACATCTGATCAGTCCACGAATAAAACGCCATACGATCAACTCAGCACACGTATATAGCCTTAAATAAAAGCCTCGCAGCCCAGATATGCAAAAAATGAAAAAAAGTTCAATCATTCTTGGATTTCTCTTGTAACAATGTGTTTTCATTGATTGAGTGTTCCACAAACTCCAAAAATCTTCTACCGTATTCCTCAGGAGGAACAGAACTAATGACTTTTCGGTCGTTAGTTAAGGATCTCCAGAAAGTTTCTAGTCTTTTGATAACAGAATAATGAGTTAAGCAATCAATGATCCCAAAGTAATACATCTCACTAAGTGGTTCATCATCTGGCCCCGTAGCAACGATTCCTCCTTCAGTTGCATGAAAAAAATTAGCACCGTGGTATTCAATGGCTGGTATATCATCCGTTCTGTTTAGGTTTTGTGGATTGGTGTTCTTCAAATCTCTCATGTTAGAGGATGGAGGAGAAAAGATTGACAAATTCTTCTGCTGAATGTTGGTATCAGCACTGGTTGGTACTAAGTCATGGAACCCAATTAGGAAGGAGTAATCCATAATCCTCAATTTTATAAGTAGCTGGACATCTTTTCTTAATTGTTCGATAAAGACATTGAGTGTTGCAGGACCGAACCTGATAACCTTTTTCTCCTCGATCCAATTTAAATCTTTGAAAACAACATGTTTGTCCTCTTTAGGAACTGTGAGTCTACCCAATGTTGAACCTTTCAAGTCGAATGTCCTATGAATATCCCTATGAGGCGGGAACAAATTGTTCATGACTATGAAATAAATTTTCCTCCTCTTCCCATAATAAATCGGCATTTTCAATCTATGCAGACCATAAAACTGACATATAAGCGTATTGGGATTCTCTTTGATATGCGAGTGATATTCCCTCAAAATCTTTCTCAATAGTCGGTGCTCTGAGTGGTGAATAGTCTTGATGATAAAGCGGTAGTCTCTTGAATAGTAGAAAAATGACCCACTCTTTCCTGGTGAGTTCATTTCCGATAGAATGTATTTCGAGGTCAAAGACATTAGATAATCAGCAGGATCCAAGCCAAATGTCAACCGAAGGTCACGAAATACCTCTGGAGCATAATCCTTGAACTTGAAATCATATTTCGAGGATGGTGTTAGTTCATTTCCAGAAACGTCAAACACAAGCTTTTTGCACGCTTTGAAATCCTGATCAGCTAATGGTTTTCTGATACCTGAGCATCTTGACACGGAGACTCTGATTCCAGTAAGCATATTATACGCAACGACATAGTTACCATGGCCTTCATCAACTTTGTTTCCAACCAAAACGTTATCATCATCGGGGAGAGTCTTCTGTTTCTTTTTTTCCCTCTTGTTCAAGATGGATGTTCTCATTCTTTGAATCTCTAAGGTAGCAGCATCAAAACTTGCTGTATGTGAGGCTGTTGTGAGGACAGACCCTCTTTGAGCCATGTTCGATGGAGTAGAATTTTCGATTGCAGAGGCCCTTCTGGAGGTCTTCCTCCTTGTACAATTGTTCAGCAGCACCTTATCACTGTTCTGATCTTGGATATATGACTCAGACTCATCAACCGTTAATCCTTTGGTACCTGGAACGTAGGCATTTAGTGCTTCATGGAACTCATTGATATCATTACTCACTTCCCCACTGTGAAGAGTGTCCCTCGCTTCTTGTATTTCATTGCTATTATTGTTGTCATTATCGTTCATGTGTTTGTCACTATTAGCCAGATCTCGCTCAAGATCCACTCTCGAGCTTGACCGTCCTTGTCTATTAACGATGAGTTGGACAGCTTCAGTTCTTTCGTTACCCGGTAAGCGAGTATTTTCATCCAAGATCCCATCGATGTACCCTGTAGCCTCCTGTTCTGGTTCTTGGAATTGTGATCCTTCTTCTGGTTCGACTTGTCGGCCAACAATGGGATGCGGAGTTGTATGACTGGTTGTGCTTGTATTTTGGCTCTCAACGGAACTTGTATTGGTGAATATTATGGAGTCATCAGTACTAGTACCAGCACGGGAGATTGGGGTTGATGGTAAAGAGTTACATCTGTCATGATTTGTTGGAGTTGTAATTTCCTGATAAGCATTCCTGCTTTTATCGCCTTTTTGCGGCACACTTAACACCTGAGTGGCATGAGTGACTTCAGAGTTCAGCATTTGAGCCACTTCTGTATGGCGTATGTGTGACTGCAATATAGTGAGTTTCGATAGCACAAGGTGCTGTAGAGCACGTAACTAGCAATTACTAGACCGGTTTCCTTTTTCTTTTGGTAAAGTGAAGTGACTCCTGTACTAGACAAGAATGCGAATATTGAAAACCAGATGGTGCCGTGGGTAGACTTCAGCAGATGAAAAATGATGAGAGTGCCGTATGTATTTTATAGGATGACGATGGTTCAAGCAAGCCGTCTCCACTATTTGGGAGTGTTTCGTTGATGTACTTCTAGAGGTTGTTTACCTTTTACAGAAAAGTTTAGAAAAAAACTGTTTACTTTTCGTTTTGTGAGAGGCTGGTAACTGCACGCACAGAGGCCCGAGCCCAACTCGCAGGGAAAAACATGGGCGGCAGATACACAGGCTCCCAGTCTGGAGCATATTTAAGATCTACACCAAAATCGCAAGCCTAGTGAAGAGACGTCCATTCTTCGATTTGTAGTACGTCATTCTCTGTTTCCTTTCTTTACACTAAACTAGCACTTATACAGACCAAGCTAACACATTCAATCTATAGACTCCTTTCAGTGAGTAAGAATAGTATAAGCTTTATCTCCTTATGAGCACTTAGATTAAAATCATACATCAGTGTTAGCTAACGGAAAGAACAAACAACCAATTTCAACTTCCTCTATATGTGGTATAGCTGTGATTAGACAGCAGCAGTGGGATATGATAATGAGCATCTGGAGGATTAGAAACCGTGAACACTATTTCGACAAATGGGAAAAAAGTTCTTGAAGATGAGCTTATTCCTGCTTTAAGATCTTCTTCAGCGACTCTCTTGAAGTACTTTCCGGTTTGGAATCGAATCTTGTAGATACCAGGAATCAAGTCGTTCCACTGGCCTTCAGATATACCCAACGATTTGAGATCCTGGTTGGGGTGAAATACCCAGTCTGGAATTCTCCCATCTTTGTTTGTTTTAGCCAACCCAAATGGTTCAGATTCATAGACCGTGACTTCTGATTCATCAGTTTCTGGTAGATTGGCAACTTTGTAAATGGCAACCACAACGTCCGAAGCCGGTTTACCTCTGGTGGTATCTAATATATGGCAAGTGATTGGTGGCATTTCATTAGTTGGTGATTGAATATGCTATTATGCTGCAGTAAGTCAACCAATGCTCCCTTTTTTATACATTTGGCAAGCTTATCTGGAGAAATTTTGCCTCGTACTTCACCGGATGAGCGTTTACGTAATTGCAAAGCAAGCGCGAACCTGTCCTATGTTTTCGATTTATCAAAAGACTTTGAAATATTGTAAATATTGTGATGATCTTGTTCTTGATGTGCTATTGCTGCGGCGGAGGCCGATAATTCACTATTGTAAGCAGTACCTTTAAAATACACTTTGGTCAGCGACCCCTCTATTTCAATCATAAGGGTATGTGCTTTTGAAGGAAAATGGGTAAAAAAGCACGAATAGTGCACAAAAATCCTCATGAGATTGATTTTGCACCTGGGATTGAAAATATAGTAAAGAGGATTGACGGCGTGGCATTCTATGCTGTTGAGACGTTTCACACCTCTCCCTTCTGGGATAAGATAACTCCGGTCTTTGCAAGTGACGTCAACTCGAGTAGAAGTTTAACTGATGTTTATGGTATATCAGGGCTAAGTGCTATGAGGCAAAATGTGATCTTGTTGAAGAATCACCCAGTCCGCAAAGTCAGAATGACCGGGAGAATAACAGAATACTTCGTGAAGGAATTTAGAAACTCGGTTTTCTATTTCGTTTCAATTGATGATACATCGGGTGATGAAATGATTTGCAGGATCTCTCAAGCAATGCTGCTTGGTGCTGGCTTGAACCACTTGAAGTGCGAAGGTACCCTCATTGAGGTTGTTGGTCGCTTCCACCTCTATAATGATAAGTATGAGCTCAATGTTGAGTCTTTATCAATCTTCGGTAACTCCTCTGCCTCCATAAAAGATGAAATAAAGTTTTGGAAGGAAGCTTTTGCGGCAAGAGAAGTGATAAAAACACCTTGGTATCAATCAGCTCAGATTGAGGATGATTCCGATCCTGTATTTCGACTTGATGACGCAGCTAAGAGGAGAAAGATGATCCACAAGAACTTGATATTAACGGAAGGAAAAATATCTCAATCACCAATTGTTTTAGACTCCAGCATCTATATTAGAAAAAAGAACAGAACGCCGAAGCCAGAATGTTCTGATTCAGGAGACACATCTACACTAGAGATAGAAGATGTTACGAAGGTTACCTTTGAAAGGAATACTATCAATGAAACACCATTGTATGGAAACATTATTGATGAGATGGACCACGCTTGGGTATATGTCTCCAACAGATCCTCTTTTGCTTTCTCGCTAGAAGTCACTCCAGAGACTGAGCTGGTGTTCTTGCTCATGAAATGGATGATCAACAACAAAGAGGAGAAGTTCAGTTTGAACAAACCTTTCAAGGATCCAAAGATATCACGCCATATCAAAGCGATGGCAAGAAAGAAGTTTCCCGTTCAGGTAGTTGATCTTACAATTCCAAATGCTACGATAAAGACTGTCGGTGAGATTTATGGTGAGATTTTCCACGATGCCAGACATACTCTACAAAGTGCGGGTGTGATTAAATGCTCCTTGTCAAAAAACTGCGATGCTTCGACTCTGCTGCACCTTATCAAGTACCTCAAAAGATCTCTCATCATTACAAGGGATAATTGCTTCTGCTTCAAAGTTCAGAATTTTCTTATTACTTATAACAAGGAATATCAAAAAAATATTCAACTAGATATATTGTTAATAGAACTATTGATACACTGGTACTTGAGCAATGAGGATGACAAGAACTGGAGGTATAACAAGCAGAGGAATGAATGGACATATCAAGAGAAAAGAAGAGAGTTACGGGCCAGAAGAAGTCACAGTTGACCAGCACCGAATAACTGCCTAAGTATATAAGACTAATGACAACGTCGACTGCAGATGATGATGCATTGCTTTCACATTTTGGAAGATTATTGCCCAAACCTTGTAGCAGCCTATAATGAGTTGAATTTCCAGCTCCTTGAGCTGGTGCAAGTTGGCTTCACTTATAAGATTCCTCATAGTTGCAACTCATAATCTGGTTGAATTACATAATCAGGAGATGACATCCGGACACCAGAAAATTTTTATAGTAAAATTTCTCTGCAGCAAAATTATATACTAATTAGTGATAAGATTATAGTAAGAACGAAGACAAGTACGATGGTATTATTCGAAACTGAAGGGTGGAATCTCGATACCACTGTTGTTAAGGCTGGTGCTTCAGCCTCAAAGAAAAAATCAAACAATAGAAAAAGAAAACAACAACAAGTAACCTCAGAAGATGTATCTGAAGCCACAAATGAATCTAAGCTTGTTGATAAAGATGACAATAATGAAATAAGGACCAAAGCAAGTGAAACAATTGAGAAGACTGTACCACATAAACAATCAGAAAAAAGAAAGAAGCAGAAATTGGACGTGAAAGAACAACAACCGAAAGAAAATATTGCAACAGAAGAAGCTGAACCACCAACTGAAACACCTACTCTTGATTTGGGTTCGAGCACAAAACTGACTCCTCTACAACAAAAGATGATGGCCAAACTTACGGGATCAAGATTTCGCTGGATTAACGAGCAACTCTATACAATCACATCTGATGAAGCTTTAAAATTAGTCAAAGAACAACCGTCATTATTCGATGAATATCACTCAGGGTTCAGATCCCAGGTTCAATCATGGCCTGAAAACCCTGTTGATGTCTTTGTGAACCAAATAAAGGAAAGATCGGTCAGACCGGTCAATGCACCAGGTGGTCTCCCTGGATTATCCAAAAATAAGAAGATTGTCATTGCTGATATGGGTTGTGGTGAAGCACAATTCAGTCTTGATATTCAGAACTTCCTGAAAGAGAGAAACTCCAAGAAGCAAAAGAAATCCAAAAATCCGAGAGATAGAGCCCAAAATCTGGATATAGAGGTTCATAGTTTTGATTTAAAGAAAGTTAATGATCGTATTACAGTTGCTGATATCAAAAATGTTCCTTTAGAAGATAACTCGTGTACGATTGTTATCTTTTGTCTAGCTTTGATGGGTACCAACTTCTTGGATTTTATTAAAGAGGCCTATAGAATCCTAGCTCCAAGAGGGGAGTTATGGATAGCTGAAATCAAATCAAGATTCTCTGAGAAAGATGGATCAGGCGATGAATTTGTTAACGCATTGAAATTGCAAGGATTTTTCCACAAAAAAACAGATTCAGACAACAAAATGTTTACAAGATTCGAATTCTTCAAAGCTCCAGCAGATATCATTGCTGAGAGAAAAGCCAAGTTAGAGAGAAGACAAAAATTCATTGAATATGAAGGTGATAAGGAAAAACTTGAATCCAAGAGACAGAAGGTTCCAGAAGGAAAATGGTTATTGAAACCTTGTATCTATAAAAGAAGATGAACCTCATAAACATTGTCAATCCATTCAACGATTGCTGAAATAACATCATTTCTTTGTAGTACACTATCAAGTTGAAGTCCAGGAAGATTACGTAATCAGAATTTCCGTTATTATTTTCACATCAGAGAGAAAAATTCGTATGATTTCAAAAGCCGATAGCCAACTTCATTCTGGAATACCTCAGAAGAAGTGCAATATGGTTTTAGAAAGATTCTTCCCAAGACTGACGAGATCTCAGCTGGAGCTGTTCAGAGTATGTTCTTGAAAAAAAAAAGATCTCCTTTTTGAAGCTGACTAACGATGATGAATTCAGTTCACTTTCTATTTGATGACACCAATTGGTGTGATGTACTACGTTGGTATTGATGCTGATAAGAAGTTCAACGTTCCAGGGTTTTGGCCAGATCCAGAAACTACCAATAAGATTCCAAAAGAACCACATGAGATCAAGGCTGAACTTGCAAGAATGAAGAAGGAAAGTTTAGAGAAAAGACGTAGATTGGAGGAGAAACTAAAGAATGAATATGGATTGGATTTGGAGGCTGAAAAGAGTAAACTCCTTGGAAGTAGTGACAAATGAGTTATCAGGATGAGGATACCGTTAGAGAGATACAATACTGGGCTGTACATAGATGAGTTAAATTTCGAACTTTTGTTTTTCTCCTTCTCTTAATTCTACTGGAAAACATAAGAATATAAAGTTGGAAGTTTTGAAAATAAATAAATTAATGACCATATGAGTGAAGTAGCTGCTCTCGTAGTAGTCTTATCTCATTCAAAGAAACTTCAGATATCGAGAGCGATCCATCCTGCTCAACCAAGCTCAAAAAGTTATCAATTATCAGTACTTTGTACTGGTTGTCCACATTATCTGGAAGTTGATGAGACAGACCGTTGGAGTGATACTGGTACTGGCTATCAACCAGACCATTAATATTTCCCCATCTGTTACCTATCTCAGTAGTTGCCGACCTATTTGATAGATCAGAAGAGGGCTCAAAAACGTTGTTCCAAATTTCCCATGGATCAGAGCCCGGTCTTTGATAAGTTGCTGGTGCAAGCTCAGACATTGGTTGTAAATTATTTTCGATATTGATCTGAGTGTTGTGTATCTCAGTTGTTGGATAGTGGAAAGTTTGATCGGCATCCGGTATTTGCTCATCAAAATCAATCGAGTCGATATCAAATTCAGAGGGACTGAAGTTCACAAAATCCATATTAGAGTAAGAGTTCAAACGTTCACCCAGTCTTTGTAGTTTTGGCAAGCCTTGTCCTAAAGTATGTGAGAATGGTGCCCTATTGGAATGCCCATTATCGTGATTGACATCATCGTAGTTGTCAATAATGGAACATTGAATGATCTCCACATTTGATAGATAGGCCCTATTGTTCTTTTGCTCCACTGATAAATCTAGTAATGACAATACGTCCCATTTCTCCGTTACTTTTAAATCATCTATGAGAGACAATAAATCAACTTCTAACTTATCGTCAAACGTTCTCTGTCTAGCAAAGTGTTGTGTTATCTCATTTGGCAAAATTCCACTTTTTTTCCATGCTGATTGGATTCTTGTAGGTGTAACTCTGTCCCAAGCCTCTTTGACTAGATCAAAGGTGTTTGCCATTGTAAACTCTTGAGTTGGAGGTATTGATTTATCACCCTGTTTCCTCTGTTGTACAATCAGTTTCCGATATTGTGAGATTCTAAAGTTTAATCTGAAATCATTCTCTATTCCCCAACTCATTGGAAGGAAATTCGAGCCAGATGAGGTGTACAGCAGACGAATCCTTTGTAGTTTGATGTTGATAACACGATGGGAGGCAGAATCATCAAGCACGATAACTATATCTCTATTGACCAACGCCAGTCTTTTATCTAGAACAGACAACCAATCATAGAATAAAGTTGAGGTTAACCATTTTTTTCTATTGCTATGATATGTAACCCCATGCTTTGTGGCGGCTTTAATAGATGATTTTCCTTCAAAGGATGGATAGTTCTCATACCTCCCAATAATAAATGGATCTAATTTTTCACTTCCATCTGCATTGACACAAAACATACAGGTGATGAAGTCTGAGCTATCATTATATTTTGACTTGTCCAAGGGGAGGTCTTGACTTATAAATACCTCTCCTAGAGTGAATATTTTTTTCAAATCAAACCCACGAAGTAAATCTTTCAAATGATCCCTTTCTTCAAAAGTCCAAACCCTCAACCTATTGTATAGCTCACTTTCAATTTTATTCAGATTGATATTAACTTTCGACAGGAACTGAGAACACCACTTATATGAAAACTCACCAGTACCTTCTCTCATATTCTCAGGGAGTTGTTTCCAGAAATTTCCAGCAGAACTTATGATTATTGGTGCAGTTATTGGGATATTGCTCCACACACATTGCGATATCCATTCAAGTAGAACTTTTCTCAACAATGGGTTGGTTAGTCTTCTTCTTCGCACGAGTTTGAACTCATGCTCTTTCAGTGAGATGTATTCATCTTTTTTGGCTAGTATTCTTGAGATTGTAGTCTGTGATGGTGGTTTCGATCCTCCATACCGTTTCTGGGCCCATACAGCCAAATCTTGTTGGATCATGTCCGGATTTGACTCTGCCATGAGGCATATGTCGATCTTCTGCTTGATTGAGTAGCCCATAGTGGTGTGAAATTGTGCCTACCCACGACAAATACTCATGAAAGCCTAACAAGCCCGCAGCTAAAAGGAAGTCGACTGAACAAAGAGGGTTTCTTTGAAAAGGTGGAAGAAGGAAGCCGTCAAATGATTCACCACTCAGTGCACATTATGTAATATTATTTTTCATTTCGGACACCCAGACACCACAAAGAATGAGTTTTATAAATGAAAATCTCCCTTTGAGCCCAGTAAGTCTAACCACTCTAGCAGTGTAACACCCACTAGAGGTCACCGGAGCCCATCAATGGTGAGTATACAGACTCTAGTGTGCACCACTTGATTGGCCACGACTAACTAACACGTTGTTCTCAAGTCAGAAACAACGGGAATTGCAGGTCCTGTAACGGATCGCACTCTATTTCAAAGGCTATCAGAATCATCACATCCAATCGCATTAATATTCTTCTTAGCTTTCAGAATTGGATCTCTAGCAGCTTATCTATTAGGCTTGTTGTTCACGAGCAATTTCATATTTTTCTTCATAACGGTGATACTACTTCTAGCTGCTGATTTCTGGAACGTGAAGAACATCAGTGGAAGATTATTGGTTGGATTACGTTGGTGGAACGAAACTGATGATAACGGTGAAAGTATATGGGTTTTTGAAACAGCTAATCCTGATAGATACATAAATCCAATTGATTCCAAGGTGTTTTGGTTGTTGTTGTATGCCTGTCCAGCTTTATGGATTGCTTTGGCCATTTTTGCAATTCTGAAATTCGAATTCTTATCCTTGATCCTGGTGTTTATCGCTGTTACTTTGACTTTTACCAATGCCTTGGCTTTCACCAAGTGTGACAAGTTTGGCAAAGCAAACACCATTGCAAGTGATGTTTTTGGACGTGTGTCTGGTGGATTATTTGGTGGTATTTCTTCGATCTTCAGAAGATAGATAGGTATTGCTTTTAACAGAGCAAGAAAAAAAAACACAAAATAAACAGAAATCAAAAGTTTGTATGACTTACAATTCATCGTACTACGTACCATCTCTACTTATTGGTCTTTCATTTTATTATACAGCAAGAAGCATTTTGACTTAGGCATTCTCGTACTCATCTGGATAGAAAACTAGACGCTCAATACCTTCTTTTGTCAATATAACTTGTCTAATAACACCACCAGAACTACCATCCCATTTTATAGCTTGTTTTAATGCAATCTTCACGAATTCGATAACTTCTTCTTTGGTCATATCTTCTTTGAAGTTTTCATTAGTCCAACCGTAAATGTACGATGAACCTGAACCAGCAATGGTGAAAGGTTGTTTGTGTACTGAACCTCCAAGCGGTATACTGTAAACTTCACCATTTGTCTTCTCGTCAAACCCAGCAACGATCAAACCTGCACTTAGAGATTCTTTATTTTTATAAGTAAGTTCTTGAAATAGGGAAGCAGCAATTTTGGCAGTTGGTGGTTTCCCATGTTGAATTGTATATAATTCCATATGATATTTAACAATATCAGCAACGGCTTGTGTGTCAGCAGCAGAACCAGATCTACAACACCAGATCTTGTCATAAACTTGAGTCAGCTTATCAGTAACACTAACAGCATAAAATCAGTATATATATTCTCCTCTGGAACAGCAAAAAGCAAAAAAAGACTTACCGATTGGCAATATAAGAACCAGTTGTTGTACGACTGTGATATGTTAGTAACTCAATTCCCAGATCAAGAAACAGAGAAAAAAAAACATACGAGTCAGCACCTAATATCACACCATCTTTGAACTTGACAGCCATACTGTTGGGATAGCAGTTAGTACAATTGGCTCCTGAATCGACCAAAGTCTGTTGTATTTTGAGGTTGGACTCACATAGAAGTACCAAGGCTATAGTAAACTTGTTAGTAAACCGATTCTGATGCGGGAAAGGCAAGAATTGCTGGAAGAAGAAACTTACTTGACTTCACCTTTCTTCAGGTGGTTGA
Organism: Wickerhamomyces canadensis; assembly: GCA_003707015.3. Taxonomy (NCBI): domain Eukaryota; kingdom Fungi; phylum Ascomycota; class Saccharomycetes; order Phaffomycetales; family Wickerhamomycetaceae; genus Wickerhamomyces; species Wickerhamomyces canadensis. Next base: position 146,820 of record PPMU03000009.1, on the reverse strand, counting down.
TGTCCACAGAGATTCCGTTCATTTCGTCGCAATTATGGATCTTGTAATGCTGAAGATGGTTTGTTTGGAGTTGCCACTTCGATTTGTTTTCTGATCGAGTTCGGGAACTTTCGCGCTTTTCGTATTACTAGCTGCTGAATTCTGCCTGGGGTGAGCTGAGCTGAGCCTTTGCAGCTGCGATTGGCCACTTCTGAAACAGCCAATGGGGGAGCTCAGTGCTTCCAGTGAGACCAACACCAGAGAACTCTCATTCTCCAAAAAGGCTCTAATTTCTCAGCTCATTACAAATTCCGTAGAGGCCATCTTCGAAATTGGTGCTTACGTAAAATCACCAATGTTGAAAAAATTTCCAAAGCAGCTCATCAAAAAAAACACAGAGAGCTTTGAAAGAACCATTATTCAGAGAGCAAGTGCTAACGAACCAATAAAATGTCCGGTTTACCATTCGACCTAAGCTCTCTGGCCCCATCTGCCAACATCTGGGGCCCTCCATCAACAGTCCCTGAAAGCTTACGTTTCAGTGACATCCCATACGCTCCTTTTTCCAAAGGTGATAAATTGGGTAAAGCTGCTGATTGGAACGACGAACAACAAAACAAAGACAATAAACCTCAGTTGAAGAAAGGACAAAGAGACTATTTCCATGCTTATGGTGCTTCTGCCGCTTCCTCTTTTGCTGCTGAAGAGAATGACGACGGTGAAGATTTCGAAGTTGTCGATAACTCTGTTAAAAACACCACCAACGTTAGAGGTAATAATGGTGCCAACCAAAATCAAACTACTGTTTTAAGAGGTAGAAGATTACAAAATGGTCGTGGTGGTCAACAAAATAATAGACAAAATAACAATGGGAATAACAATAACAATCAACAATGGAGACAACAAAACAATCGTCGTCCATACAATAACTGGAAAAATAATGATAATGAAAGAACTCGTGATGCTTCTGTTAAAGTTGATGATTCATGGAAAGTCATTAGTGATATTGAGTTGAACAAATTGACCAAATTGAACTTTGAAGTTAATGATGGTGAAGAATTAAGTACTTATGGTTCAGTTAATGCTTACAATAAAAAAGTTGAAAGATCTACTGGTGTCCCATTGAAAGTCATTGATAAAGTTTTTTACAACCCAACTGCTTCAGAAGATCCAGTTATTCAACAATTCAAAGCCAACAAAGTTGCCAATGTTTTCACCACAGATTCTGTTATTACTCAATTAATGTGTGCTACAAGATCGGTCTATTCTTGGGATATAGTTGTCACTAAAAAAGATGGTGTTATCTTTTTCGATAAAAGGGAAAGCTCTACTATTGATAGAGTCACTGTCGATGAAAACTCACAGGAAGCTCCATCCGATGTTCAAGATACTAATATCAATAATGTCAACAACTTATCCTTAGAGGCTACCTATATCAACCAAAACTTTTTAGCTAACTCCGTTTTTGATGAATCCTCTATCTCATTACAACATCCAAACCCATTCCACGATTCTTCTGAACCATTGCTTTCAAAAGGTTACAGATACAAGAAATTTGTACTAAGATCTTCAAATGAAGATGAAAACCCAACAACTATTTTGATCAGAACTGAATTTGATGCTAAAGATGCCGCACAATCTTTAAGTATTAAAGCTGTCAATGAATATCAACAAACTTCATTGGATTGGAAAACCAAATTCAACTCACAAAGAGGTGCCATCATTGCTGCTGAATTGAAAAACAACAACAATAAATTCTCCAAATGGACCAACCAAGCCATTTTAGCTGGTGTTGATTTAATCAAGTTGGGTTTTGTTACCAGAGCCAATTTCAAAGATAACAAAAAACATCTAATTGTTGGTGTTGCTTCTTATAGTCCAAAGGATCTTGCTGCTCAAATCAACCTATCAACAGGTAACGGTTGGGGTATTGTTAAGTCATACATTGATATCATCTCTGCTGAAGATGATGGTAAATTCGTCATTTTGAAGAATCCAAACAGTCCAAAGATCACTCTGTATAAAGTCCCAGAAAACTCATTCCAAGACGAATAGATAGAATTGACTGCTGGTAAAGAAGCCATAATCTACATAAATAACGTAGGTGTTTATTGGTTCCGACCGTTCGAACCTCGGAATTCGCGTAATATCGAAAGAATTAATTGACACGACGACTGATCAAAGAAATTGGTGGTTTTTGTTTAAATCAGAATTGCAAGAAAATTCCCAGATCGAGTGTTGAAAATGCAGTTGCTTTGGGTATTGTCTCTTCTGGCCACTGTTTGTTCGTGCTCTTTCATTCCATCACAGACTTGGGAAAACACAAATTTAGAAAGAAGTATAAATTTGGCCAAATCATACATCAAAGAAGAGTACAGATTTGAGATTAAAAATATTGATTCACAACCGAATGATGAATATTTTTTTGCCTTGCCAAACTATATCTTTGATAATTTGAGTGTTTTCAGTGTCATTGCTGGTCACAATCCATCTGGGAATCCTCAAGTTTTACAAACTGAACTTGTTGACAAGTTGACTGAGGTTAACGGTGAAGCATTAATCAACTATATTAAAGTTACTCTGCCAATTCCAATTGCTCCAAAACAAACGTATTCTTTCTCAATTGCTTTATCAATTACAAATCTGTTGGAACCATTACCATCCAAAATTGATATTACTGATGAACAAACCTTATTGTTAAAGACTTTTAAAGAACCTTTAAGTGCATACAAAACCATTCAAAGTGAATTGAACCTTAATGGTGTTGCTCAAGGAAAAGAACTAAACATTTCAGGCAAACCTATTGGAGTTGAAGGAGAGATTATCGGTGATCATGTTCATTATCAATTTGGTAAAGTTGATGCATTTAAATTCACATCATTGGCTTTCCTATACAAGCATAACGCACCTTTAAACAAAGTTTCAAATCTGAAAAGAGATGTTTGGATTTCACATTGGGGTAATACATTACAATTTGAAGAATTTTATAAGCTAACCAATAAAGCTGCCTCTCTTACCAATGGATTTGCAAGAGTTGATTTCATGTTGAATCAAAAAGCACTCACTAGATCAACACATGCTTTAACTGCAGTTCAAATTCAACTGCTACCTGATGCCCAAGATATCTACTATACTGATTTGGTTGGTAATGTCTCAACATCTAGAGCATTTGGTGATAAAGTTTATATCAAACCAAGATACCCAGTTTTTGGTGGTTGGAATTATAATTTCACAATTGGTTGGACAAATAAGTTATCAACATACATGAGTCAATATAGCTCTGATGAATATATTGTCAAAGTTCCAATTATCACTGGTCCTGTTGATACCACTTACGATGAAGTTGAATTAAGTTTTTTTTTACCAGAAGGTTCTGAGATTTTGGATATTTACTCTCCAATTCCATATGAATCAATTGAAGAAGGTAATGAACTATCATATTTTGATTTGAATAAAGGTCATACAAAAGTTACTTTGAAATTCTTGAACTTGGTTGATGAATTGAGCCATTTGGATGTTATTGTCAAGTATAAATTTACATTCTGGGATTTCATAAAGAAACCTTTAGATATTTCCAAGTTTATTTTCATTGCATTGATTAGTTATTTACTAATCTCTAAGATTGATGTCAGTCTGAAAGCAAAGAAATGAGCCAGAAATTTGAAGACTCTTATCAAGAACTATCATTTGTCCCAGGATATTTGTATATTAAATAAGGAAAAGTAAAAAAAGCATTGCACTTACAGTGTTTATACAAGATAAAAAAAGTCCAAGGATTCAATTCCTAAAAAGTCGTGACATTCGTAAGCGTTGTAATCATATATAGAGGATGCGGTATGAAGTTTCCACAGATTATTGAGCTGAATCTAAAAGACATTATCGGATTCACCAGGTAATCTTGGTACCCTTTTTGGTTCCCAATCTTGTTCTCCCAAACCTTGCATTCTGTAATATTCTTCCCTCACATCGACTGTTCTTTTAGTTGTATTCACTTTCAATATTTCTTCTTCACCCAACTCCTGAATCTTTCTATCTCTATTCTCGTATCTGATGGCAGTGAAACTTGATAACCAGACAGAAGCCAAACCCATAGCAGTTAGAAATGGCAGACCAAAGAGCAGGAAAGGATGTTTCTTGAGGTTTTTCTGGTATCTCCCGGCAATCGTGGCATCGTATATTGCCTGCTCTCTCTTGGATCTGAACTTCTTTGCGTTGAACACCATTTTTGATTGATTTACCGTTTGTTGAAATTGCAGTGAGTTTTCTCTGATTGTTTTAAGAAGGGAAAAAAAAGATCAAGCACAAATAAAAGTTAATACCCGAAAAGGGAAATTACGCAATGTGGTAACAATATTGAGAAGGGCTGCTAAGATCAGACGGTTCCAGCAGTTTTGGCAGAAATGAAAAAGGCGTGAAGTGCTGGGACTTTCTTTGTGAAGGCCCTCGAAAAAACCCAGTTGAGCTGCTCTGAGCTGCTCTGAGCTGCCCTCTGCACCAAAAGAAACGCGCTGGGCGGACACTCGCGGCAGGCGCGCCCGCCTAAAACTCAGCGAGATGGAATGAAACAGGCCCCACAAAGAACAACACAAATAGAGCAACAGCCATCAACAACAACAACAACAACCATAGAAAAGAAGCAATGAGCGAGAGCACCGGTCTTCTGGGAGGCTCCTCCAATTCCTCCCGTCAAAGAACAGGCAAGAATCGCCGTCTCTTGAACTTTGCTGCGTGTTTTATCATCTGTATGTCCAGTTTCATGTCATGTTAATCAACAGATACTAACAAAAAACCCCCCAAAGTATTTGTGTTTCTGGGTGCTTTTCAAATCCACTCTGGCAACCCACTATCACCCATCAACGAGCACAACTCGAAAAAGAAGAATATCGTGTTCTTGGTCACTGATGGTATGGGTCCAGCCTCCTTATCTTTAACTAGAAGTTTCAGACAGTTTCGTGATAAACTGGACATTAATGATACTTTAACCCTTGATAAAAAATTGATTGGATCTTCAAGAACGAGATCTTCAAACTCTTTGGTCACAGATTCTGCTGCTGGTGCCACTGCTTTCTCTTGTGCGTTGAAGTCTTTCAACAATGCAGTTGGTGTCGACCCTTTTAAAAATCCTTGTGGTACCATTTTGGAGGCCATGAAATTACAAGGCTACCATACTGGATTGGTTGTCACCACCAGAATCACCGATGCCACTCCAGCTGCTTTCTCAAGTCATGCTTCTTATAGATTTTATGAGGATTTGATTGCTCAACATCAGATTGGTGATTATCCATTAGGAAGAGTTGTTGATTTGATGATTGGTGGTGGTAGAACCCATTTCTATCCCGTAAATGATTACAAATATGGTTCAAAAGGGTCTAGAAAAGATGATAGAAACTTGATTGATGAAGCTATTGCTGATGGATGGTCTTATGTGGGCAATAGATCGGAGTTTGATCAATTGGAGTTGGGTAAAAATGTTCACTTACCTCTATTGGCATTAGTCGCTGATGACAATATCCCATTTGATATTGATAGAGATGATGGAGAATATCCATCTTTAGAAGAGGAGGCCTTGACTGCTTTAAATGCATTAACTGAAGCTACCAAGGATTCTGATAAAGGATTCTTCTTGTTGATTGAAGGTTCAAGAATCGATCATGCTGGTCACAATAACGACCCTGCTGCACAAGTTCGTGAAGTTTTAGCTTTTGATAAAGCTTTCAAGGCTGTTTTAGATTTTGTTGATAACTTAGACACCGAAACTATTGTCATTAGTACATCTGATCATGAAACTGGTGGGTTAGCAACAGCTAGACAGCTTACTCCAAACTATCCTGAATACTTGTGGAAACCTGAAGCTCTTTTGGCTGCACAACACTCTGGAGAATATTTGACGACAAAAGTAGCCAACTATGATGGTCCTGCTGAGAAATTCGAAAAGTTTATTAGATCTGAGATCTTGACTAAAGATTTGGGAATCACAGATTTCACAGACGAAGAGGTTAATTTGGTGATGGCCAACAAAGCTAATTCCCACTACATTTTAAACAACATTGTTTCAACTAGATCTCAAACAGGCTGGTCAACACATGGTCATAGTGCCGTTGACGTTAACATATATGCCCATTCCAATAAAAAAGCCACTCTAGTGCGTTTATGGGAAAGTCTAGGTGGTAATCATGAGAATACCGAAATTGGCAAGTTCATGACTGATTTCGTCAATGTCGATTTAGATGAAATTACTGCAAAAATATCTGAAACTCAGGTTAAACCAAATGATGCTACTGTCTTGGAGATTGCTGATGATGAGATGTTTGACAAATATTACCATGGCAATACTAAACCTCTTCAGTGATCATATACATAAGAAAAGGAGACAGCTCCTTTTAATCACTATGATTTAGCCGTATTCTTTGGACAGTTCAGTCATCCAGATCACTATTCAGGCGTTTATTGTTAAAGTGATCAAACCTATAGACAAGTATTGCTATTGATTTGGAATATTCATGAATCATGATGTGGATTATCCCATTATATCATTCTATTATATCAATTATATTCGCAGTATCTTTTACTAATACGTACTCGTTCATGTAGCATGCCAAATCAATAATAAAATTCCTGAATGTTTCTAGTCTTATCAGTTATAGGTAAATCAAATACTTCTCCGGGTAACTACAAATGAGGGCTTCGCTAGAAGCTTCATTAAACAACGATAAACAGTGAACAAATCTTTCTATTGCTCCCTAACTCTCAAAGATTCTGCTGGTCAAGACTAAGAGTTAGTGCAGATTAAAGCCAAAATGAGACTTCTATCAGATTGTATTCGAATCTTCCAGCGAACAGCCTTGAATCTCAAATATTCTTTCAGGACCAAAAAAATCTCATATATCATTGGACTTACAGTGCTGATACTCATAGGGATTGTGTCGATCTACCATGAGGAAAGTCTAGATTATACATCCGGATCATTGCAGAAGATAAACGACAAGATTGAGCTCATAACTGCAAAAATCGATAGCTGGAATGCGTTTGAAGAATATCAGAAAGCCGAGGAGACCATTGAGGAGACAGTCTCGAATGAACCAGAACTCACGCAGATATCTGACACAACTGCCAATTTAACTACCCCATCTTCAACAGGGAGCAGCTCAGAACAGACCACTAGTGAGGTATCAAAGACTGTTGAAGGCAAAGATGACGAGCCCTACGTGAAGGAGAAAGGTGTTTTGTTACTCTTTGGTCGTAATAATGATCTATACAGAATTCAAGAGACGATCAGATCAGTTGAAGAAAGGTTCAACAAACACTATCAGTATGATTGGCTGATAGTCTCAGATTCTGCACACACACGGACATTCATAAAAGGCCTCACCTCCATGACCTCTGCTAATATGAGATTTCATAACGTTCCAAGAACAAGTTTAGGTTATCCACCAAATTTCGACAAGACGAAAATGAAAGCTTCTAGAAAAGCTTTAAAGACAGTTACCACTTCTTTCTCTAAAGCCCAAAGAACCAAACACACTCAAAGATTCTGGTCCCAGGAGATTTTCAATATTGATACATTGAACGAGTATGAATATTTCATGCGAATAGAACCTGGGTCACTCTTTTATTGTGATATGCCTTTTGATTTCTTCAGATTCATGAAACAAAATGATAAGACTTTAGGGTTTGGGCTTGCTTTAAAATCTGATCCTGTTGGCTTTCCAACATTATGGGATAATGTTCTCAAATACATTGAAGAAAACTCATCTGATATCTCTCAAGATAATTTGATTGATTTCATCTCTGACGATAAAGGATTGTCATTCAATGGTTGTCAACTGAGAAGCAGTTTTGAAGTTGGGAAGCTATCTTTTTTCAAAAGTGCAAAATACCAAAAACTTGCAGCTTATTTGGATGCGCTTCATGGTATATACCTTGAAACATGGGATGATGCTACTTTCCATACATTAGGTGTGGCTTTACTTGAGTCTAGAGGAAAAATTCAATTTTTCAACCATCTTGGTTATAATGATTTCAATACTAAAGGAATCACACATATGTCCTGTCCAATTGAGCAAAGTATAAGACTCAAGACTAGATGTACCTGTGATCCCTTAAATGATCTTACTTGGGACGAAGGTAGTTGCATGAAGAAATTCTTTGAGATTAATGGTGTTGAGATACCACCAGCTGCTGCACAAATCCAAGAGTTGAAACATCAGGCTGCTGAAGCTAAAAAGAAAGAAGATGAACAAAGGGCTTATGAAGAAGAACAACTTGAAAAAGAGAAAGCAAGAGAGGAGGAAGAGAAGGAAGAACTCAGAAACTCAGCAGAAACAGATTCCCAAGAATACGAGGTTGATGGAAACGGTGAGTAAAACTATATTGACGTACATAATTATAATAGTATAATTCTACATTCAAGTCATTGTTTGGTAGGCCATTAAATTCATAAAATCTGCACACAAATAATAATTTTGTGGTCCTTAATTCAACTTGGTTGGGAATTGGTTCTTGCTTGACTATGTTCATGTGTCAATATACCAACCGTTATGGAATTTGATCTTCCCCTAGATGTATCACCATTCAAGTGATAAGAAACATCAGGAATTGTTCTCTTGTAGTGATTCACATAATCACCTTTTTTCAAACTGTTCAATTGAGATAATAGATGGGCATTTGAGTTTGCAATTGGAGTTTTGGGAGCATTTTTTGCTAATGGTGATGAAATCCTTTCAACTGTTTGCTTGTTCTTGTACAAAGGTTGTTCATCCACATGGGATGGCGAGACCCTTGGTTCAGATTTTGGTCTCTCAAACGGTGGGGATGAGATGGTATTGTGTCTTGAGCGACCTCTAGCACCAAATGAAAGCATCAACAAGTCATCATTGTCTGATGAATCTTCTTGCGTACTCATTCCTGATTCGGCTTCAACAGAATATGATGGTTCAGTGTCTGTGATTGTAGTGGTATGAACACTTTTTTCAGACTCAGAATCTGAGTTTTCAAAAAAACTGTACTTGGGACCATTCACTGGCTTTCTTGATGATGTGTGTTTAGGCGATTGAGGCTGAAGTTTAGCCTTTCGAGGAGTATTTAGCTGATATGAACTATGATCAGTATCATCAGTTGCGACTGAAGGGCCTAGATCATTAGCCAAATGAGAAGGCACGGAGAATTCAGATAGTTGATCACTACCAACCGATGCTTTCGGTTTGATAAAAAATCCAAACCCATCATCATCATCATCATCGTCGTCAGAACCATCACTTTCAGATTCATCAGCATCAGCATCGTCATTTTCATCACTATCATCACCACCAATAAGGTCAAACCTGGCAGCTGGTTCATGTGGTGCGATACCATCTTCAGATTTCTTTTCAGTAGTTTTATTCAATGAGAAATTACTCATCTTCTTAATCACTTCCTTATTCTTTGGTCTTCTTGAATCTTGTACGTTCACATATGCTGGTGCAAAATTATCCAGATAAACACTGTCTAACGATGCAAAACTTGCATTAACAGGTAATGAAACCAACTGAGATCCATTTCTGGAAAAAGAAGAATTGTTAGAGTTGGTGTATTCTGAAAGGGATGATGAGTTTGTTGTTCCACTGTTGAGCTGCGAGCTTATGCTAGATCTTCTTTTGTCATCGTTCATGATGTGATTCAACGTGTTGAAAGCGGACCCGGCATTCAAGAATAGATCACCTTCAACAGTAGTTTTAGTTTCTGTAACATCACTGGATTTTGCTCTTCTGTGGTTGGCAGAACCAGTGGAGAGTGTTCTTTTCACATCTATCAGATTTGTTGAAGACGTTCTGGCGGATACACCCAATGCTGCCTTTGAATCAGATAACGACCTTTCATCCTTCTCGCCTGCTTTGGCTCCTAAACCCGCAAATTTCAATGCTTTGGCAAATCCTTTTCTCAGCTTACTTGCAATACCAGTCACAGCAACTTTGACCTCATCATTTGATACTTCAATTTTATGTTCACAAAACTTCTGATTCTCAGTAAAACTTCTGACTTGTTCAACTGACAAATTCCTCAAAACGAAAGGGTGAGTTTTGATTTCTTTTAAACTTATTCTTTTACTTGGGTCTTTATCTAGAATTTTGTGCAATAAATTTCTTGCCCCGAATTTATCTTCTTCAGTCCATTCATAATTTGTTGGATATTCTTCAGGAAATTCAAGAGGCTTGGAGCAAATCACTTTGAACAATTCAAACTCATTTGAGGCCCAGAATGGCATACAGCCAAATAAAAGACAATAAAGTGTGATACCCAATGCCCAAATATCAATCTTGTGTGTGACTTTTGGATGCTTGATTGTTTCATCATCAAAGGCAGTCAGCGGTAAACATAGTTCAGGAGCAAAAAAAGCAGGAGTACCAGCAGTTTTTGCCAAATCATAATCATCTTGTTCACCAGATTTTAACGAGGAAGCAAATGAAACACCAAAATCAGATATTTTCACGGATCCATTGGATGAAATCAACAGGTTAGCTGGCTTAATATCCCTATGGACAATCCCTTGATAATGAAGATATTCCAAACCTAAAACCACATCTCTGAAAATTCTCATAACTTCAGGTAATGTATAAAATGGTAGATTTGGTGATTTCTGCCATTTGATCTCCCCTTTCTCTAGATATTCCAAAACTAGATAGATCTTCCTTGAATTTGTGTCATCTAATACCTCTTTAAGCTGAACCACATTAGGATGATTGACTTTTTTCATGATAGCAATCTCTCTCCTTATTTTCTCCTCTTCTGATGAACCTGGTTTCAATGACCGACCAAGTTTGGGACGAGTTCTTCTATCAACAATTTTGATAGCCACCAGTTCATTTGTATGTAATTCTTTTGCCAACTTCACTTTTCCATGCTCACCTCGTCCTATTTCCTTTATTATCTCATAGCTATTCAAGACTTTCCTTTTAGACACAGGGTCATACTCCAAATAAACTTTTTTACTCTCTTTGACATTTGGAGATGAATGTACGTAATGAGGATTGGAAACATTTGGAGCCAGTCTTCTTGTTGGTATGAGATCACCCACCTCATTATTCAATGGCGATTTCATGAAGGGGATGCTTGAGCTGGAGCTTCTTGACTTGTTACGGGTTGCAACAGCTGGTGATGCCCATATGTTAAAAATAGGGTGGTTTGAACGTTTACTCTCTGGCTGGAAGGGACTCCTCGAGGTGTTATTGAAAAGCTGATATTGGTGGCTTGGATGATTGATCTTGGATGTATTCTGACGCTCTATCAAAGAGGCTAAAGAATCGGTGGATGACATTGGCGATTCCAGAAGTGTGTTGAGATTGAGACCGCTTGGTGATGGTGATGTTGGAGGTGAATAACCATCGACAGTTTTATGGAGGAGTTCCGTTACTCTTGCTAAACTGTCGGACTGATGACGTTGACGTTGGACGACCGTAGTCGGCACACTCTGATTGGTGTCTCTCTTAATTGTGAAATAGTCTCTGGGAGTTGAATCAGTGGGCTCTTGCTCATCAACACTTGACACCTGTTCTACCGTCAGCTTATCGACATCAACAACCTCAGCGGGCGAGAGGACACCTTTCAGCGGCAGAACGAAGCCAGAGTTCGTCTTGTCACTCATTGGTCAGCAGTTATTTGCCCTTCTTTGTACGGGGAATTGTGCTGAGATTCGGTTGAGATCGCCTGATGACGAACGTTTGTATGGTTCGGTTGCGCAGCTGTTATCAATTTTTAGTTGAAGATTTGGTTTTTTTGACGTCAGCGAAAATTGATTCTGGAGACGAAAGGCGAGAAAAAACTCAAGCAATCACGCTGATTTGCGTCCACTGGAAGTTTTTCCTAGGCGTTGGGCAAACATGGTGATTGTGATTATTCACCACTGAGCAGACTGTGATCTTGTGGTTTGCAGCTGTGTCTTTTACCATCAATCACTGTTCGACCTTGCTCAGCCGGGGAGACGACTGATCACCGATGGCAGCAGCTAATATGTGTCACAACTCACAAGTCGCAACTCATCACGTGCGGAATTTCGCATTTTCATGAGTCATCTTCCGTTTACGGCAGATCCGGTCACAAAGTCACATGATGAGTTGACCGGCTGTATTCTCACTCCAGCTGTTGCGGGTACCTGAAGCTATTTCCTAATCTAACAGCTTTGTTTACTTTTCGGATATCTTAAAGAACAACAACCACAACCTGATGAGCCTTCAAAGAACAAATACAACAAAGTTTGTATGAACCACAGATCACAAACAATGAAACTGTCAATCCTCACACCCAGACTAATAATATGGTGCGCTTCAAGTGTCACCGCAATATGGCAATCGCTGTACTCTCCAGCTTATGGCAGATCCTATCTAAAACTATCAACAAATGATTTGCTGGTGATTGATTATGAAGAGACAGATTTCTCGTATGGTGAATCTGTAACAGATATAATAGAGGCACCAACGACATCAAACTACACACTAGCAGTCGCCAATGGTGAATTATATGCCTTCTTTCCAAATGAGGATGATGGGGATCTGGAAATTGCAATTCTGAATGAAACAACGAGTGAATGGGTCACAGTCCAGTATCAAACAACATTAACCAAAAACTTACAATACTACGACCAGTCTTCAATAATGACTGCACTTCCTTCCGATGGTGATTCTATGGAGGCTATTTATATCTATGGTGGGCTTTACAACAACTCCATTGCCAACAGACTATTAGAGTTTAATCCAGATTCAAACACTCTGAACTCAATAATGACATCTATTTCCCCAACTTCTTTTTATGGTGGATCAACTGCAATCCTTGACTCCACAGGATCTTCTAGTTTAGTGATTGGAGGAAAAGCTTCTTCAGGCTGGGTGAGTATGTTTCAGATAGCTATATTAGAGTACAAATCATGGACTTTCAAGACAGTAGAGAGTGCTAGTTTTGGAGTGAATTCAAGAATCAACTCATTAGTTTTACCAGTTTTCAATGAGGACGAAGAAGTTGAAAGTTTGATTGTCCTTGGGGGAAAATTGGGGGTGAGCACGGCTAGTCCGTACGTACTAAGCTTAAATGTCACTGGGACATGGGAATGGTCCAATTTAACATCTGTTGGAGATTTCCGAATTCAGGAAACTGTTGGTGCTTTTGTTCTGAACAAGACTTTGATCAGTGTGTCTTCTTCAGGGTCCAAGAGATCAGATGGGTACACTTTGAAGTTATATGATGTTGATTCATTGAAGGAAGTTGACGAGTTGGCTTACAGTGTAACGGTACCTAGATCCACACTTTCTGAATCAGATTCTACAAGTCTCTCAAGTACAACAGGATCAGTTTTTTCTTCATCCAAACCATCAGAATCAGTAAGTTCTGCCTCAAAATTGTCCTCATCAACAGTGCAATCAGCTTCTGCATCCATATACCCTACTTCAACTTCAGCTCAAGTTCATCATAAGTCCAACAACAAAACTACAATGATTGTGTCTGTTATAATACCAGTCGTTGCAGTTGCTGCAATAGGTCTGATTATATATTTCATAATGAAAAAGTACAAAGAACGTGAGATTGCATTGAGTCACTCAGATTCAGAGTCATCGAGCACTGCAGATTATTACAGAGAATTGAACAATCTTGACAATCAAAGTATATCATCCTGGAATCAAAAGAAGTCAGATTATGAAGATAGAATATTAACGCCGAAGACACAGTTTGTTTCACCAATAGCAGCTCCAAGAAGATCTTCTGACTTGCTTGAACTTTCCCCAGCGAAACTGAAAAAAAATATCAAGAGCATTTACAGATCTCCATATCCTTCCAACATAAGACCTACTGGCCCATTTGCTGATCCGGAGGATTTTGAGGATGAAGCTGGGGCGGTACATGGGTACGGGTCACCAATCACTCAACAAAGCAACAAGTCAAGAAACTCTCTTGCTTCAGCACCAGGTACCACTATCTCCACCCACTCCGATGAACATATAGACTACGAAGAAAAGAGAATCGAGGAAATGTTACAAGACAGAGATGTCCAAGTCCTTGTTAGTTCTAAAAGAAGATCGAAACTCAAAATCACCAACCCAGATATCGAATCAACTGTGACAATTCCTGAGTCTTCCAGCTCAAGTAGGATCTCTAGTGAAGGGTCAAACCCAAGTTCAAGCAACTCTGACCTGTCTAATTTTAATGACGAGAAGATTAAGCTGGATAGTGAGGATCATGAAACTTCTGGTGATCATTATCAACATATTGACAATGTTGAGTTCATTCAAAATGAGGAAGAGGGTGCCTATTTTAGCGAGGTTTTGAAGTTGTTTGATAGAAAAGATTAACACCAAATTACCATGATCAGACAGTTAGCAGGACCTTGAACAGGATCTGATATGGGTATATGAGTTCAAATCAAACATGTAATGGCAATAATAATTCTGTAGATCAGCTACTGTTATAGGTAAACTAGAGGCTCTTCCTTCAGTGCACAGCACATGTATTTCCTACTTTTCATTAAGTAGCATCGATTAGGTGATAATTTTGTCAAGTGAACTTGATCTAGAGTTCGCTTGTCTATACATTATGCTGTCAACTCCTAGGAGGGAAATGAGATCAATTAGAAAGTGTTTGGTTAGTCTGGGGATCACTTGTATTAAGTAGTTGCCTTTACCAGTCTTTGTCAACGAGCCACTATACCTCAAGGTTTAACCAGAGCCTTTAGCGCTTGAGTTAAACAGTAATCTTACATGGATTTGTTGAGATTTGATCTTTGAAAATCTTGTTACTACTTCAAGAACGATCCTTCTTTGAGGTTTTGTTATCACAGGGATGACTCCCACTATCATATTATTTGAATAGCACAAACCTATCTACACAGGGCTTGAGTTACTCTTGAAGTCCTTAAGTTCAACCTCAGAAACAGTGGTCAAATCATTTTTGGAATCATCACCCTCTTTTGAGATTGAATCGGAACTTGTAATGACCTGACCGCTAGGTTTTGATGCCCTTGTTGAACCATAACTATACAGAAATGCACCAAAGAAAACCATGAAAGCTCCAAAACTTCCGGTATAACTCAATGAGTTATCAAATAACCATAAACTTAACAACAGACTTGAAAATTTTCTCAATAATAACACAACAGAAACTGTCAATGCAGTGGTGCTCCCAGCAAGCATATTAGCACCTCTAATACAAAAGAACTGAGTCAAAACGTTCAGTAGTAAGTATGCAATTTGTTGTGGAATATGGAACAGACCAAATATGCTAAATGATTCAGGGTAAACCCACAAGGCTTTGAATTCTGAGATGATCTTTGGAGATAAGAAAACAATAAAGATTGGCAAACCACATAGATGTGAGTAAAAAACATTTTCTTGCCAGTGTTTACCATAAGTTTTATAGATATTTTCATTGTACAATCCCATCAATGCCATTAATATTGCACCAAATGTTAAAACACCAATCCCAATGAAGTACATCAAATCATCACTAAGAACATCCCACCAACTTTTATACTCTTCAATTTGTTGAATAACGTTATCAACATCTCCTTCAACACTCAATGCTCTTTCGATGAGTTCGACCCCTGAACCAAATAGTTCTTGATCTTTGTATAGTGTAGTTATGATAGCACCAATGGTCAATAGTATAGCACTCAATACTTGGATGAAGTTGTATCTCTTTCCGACTAGCAACCAACCGATAACCATCACAATTACCGTCCCTGAACTTCTGAAAATGATATGAATAGGCATATCGATGTTGAAACTGAAGGCCCAATTGTTAGCCAAGGATAACAAGAAGAACATGATGATGGTCAATGACCATTTCTTCATTGGAACCTGGTTCTTCTTGATGTAGAAGGGTGGTCTTGAATAGTCAAAGAAATGGACATAACCCTCAATCGCAATGAATAAGAACTGGAAAAACGTAATGACATGACCACTATCTGGGTTGACTGTGATAATTTTCTCCAGAGTGAAAACATTCGAACAACATCCACCAAAGATCAAACCAAGCACTAGTAACCAATCCTTGATGGCTAGTTGGGATATAGCAGATATCGTTGACCTCACGGATCTGCCCATGATAACGATAGCTGTGTGAAATAATATATGAGTTTACTTATGATACCGATCAGCGAGCGTCTTTGGCTATGAGACGAGGTCAGAAGCTGCTGGAGGTGGAAGATGAGAAGATGAAGAAAGCTGAATGAAAGGACTGGTTGAACAACAATAACAAAAGGGTCCAAGGTCCAAACTCCTCCGTTGATGGTTGTAGTGAAATTCATCAGGTAGAAATAATTTTACAGACGGTGTCCTTGGCAGATGGCAGATGCAGCCTGGCAAGTAGCAACGAAAAAAAAAAGAAATTCAGTTCGACGCCTGATTGGGAAAAAGGGAAAGGCACACGACAGGACTTACAGGACCCTTCTCGAAAATCGTAGACTAGGAAAGCTAGGACCTCAAATCAGTTGGTGTTGTTGTTGACACTTGTCACAGATCAAAATTACCACCACGTCGGTGGGTCTGATCGATGTTCACGTCGTCGAGTGTATTTTTCTGATCATCGGCGCTACTAAAGTCGATATTGATCCCCTGATTGTTCCATTATTCTCATGTAATTGACTAGATCTACCTCACGAGGTCAAACACGTCAACGCCGTGGTACAAATTGAATTTTTCGACGAAGACGAATTACAGTACACGCGTTAAAAAAACTCAGAACAAGTAAATGGGCTGCTGAATTAGTGCAAATCCAGTGACCTATAACCTATAACCTATAACCATGGCGATTGACTGTGATACCAATACGAATATATGATTCAGCGTTCAACAAGCTTTTGAACAGCAGAGGAAAACTGATTTAGGTATTCGGCATGCAGCAATAAGGACAGAGGAAAAGGCAGTAGACTCTAGACAGACAGACAGACACTGGATCTCTAAAGCTGTTCCCCCAGCGGTTACCACTCACCAGTATGCCCTACGATGAAAAGTAAGCACCGTGAGTGGTGACTTATATGTGCCGAGTACCAACGACAATGCTAGGTGCTATAATTTGTCAGGCTCAGCTGTGGAGGACCCGGTGGTCGGTGACCAGTGACCACCGAGTACCGATCACCGAGCGTATCGATCACCGACCACTGATGGCCCACAACTGGAGTATCTGAAGAGGCTTGATAAGGCACCTATATAAATCACTGTACAAAGTCGAGTCTAGACTTGGTCCAGATTCCTGTCGATTCTCTCTCTGCAGGCCGTTGAACTGAGTGTGAGATGTACCAAGTACGAAGTATCCAGGTGTTCAAGGCGAGCTCCACACCATAGGTTATAGTTTCTAACACTGCTACGGACTGCAAATTTGAATAGATACTCTACTGAAATGATGAGGCTAGCAGTGGGTCTTTGAGAGTCATCCTCGGTAACTGCCCTATATATCACGTGCCCAACCCCGGAACTTCAACAATAGCATTCTCAAATACATGAACAAAAATCGACATTTCAATAAGCTCATTGAAACCTGCTATTGAAGACCAAACATCCATACAATGACATCCTTATATCTTATATCCTTCTTCCTGATATTGATCACATCAGCAGTATTCTTGATTCTTCACAAAAACACAAATGCTGTAATCATTCCAGGATTATCGAAACAAGGTAACAGACAGCCAACCTTTATAATTGCAGGTTTATCGAATTCTGGAAAGACTACACTATTCAATTATTTGATCAATAAAACAATTGAACCAACTGTTACATCACAAGAACCAAACATCAATCATAATTTCAAACTACCATCAGGTAATAGCTCTATTCAATCAAGTTTTAAATTGAGTGAATTTCCAGGTCATGAAAAACTACATAATCTATTGTTCGATGAGATCAAAAACTCAACCAATATTAAAGGTCTAATTTATGTTCTAGACTCAAGCATTGATCCTAAAAATTTATCAAAGGTTGCATTTTTCTTATATGAGATTTTAACTCTGACTGAAAGAAGACCTGGAGGGGTTGATATTTTGATAGCATGTAATAAATCAGATTTATTCTCATCAAGACCAACAGCAAAGATCAGAGAAAGTCTAGAACTAGAAATTGATTCAATCAGAAAATTAAACTCTTCGAACATTTCAAAAGTTGATAACTCAAATGATGTCAATAATGATAATGATGATGATTTTAGTGATTTAGGTCAATCGACCAATCAAGCTTTCAAATTCGCTAAACTTGAAGGAAATCTTGATGTTCTATCAGGAAGTGTTCTTAAACAAAAAATTGAATCTTGGGAATGCTGGATTGATGAGCGATCCGTCAATTAGGGAAATTCGAATATTGGAAATCAATAATCATGATAGATCATTTGTTGGAACACTTGGCAGGTTTGCCAAATCTTTGGGAGTTATTGTAGATTTAGTTATACTTGGGTTCTGAGCTGATGTACTCTTAGGTTTCTTTTTCTTGTCCAGTCTTATTTTGAAAATATCGTTATTCAGTTCATACCTTCTTGGCTGTTTAAGTAATATCGCCTCGTAACTAGTCGACTGTTTACTCAATTCTTTTAATTTATCATCATTATTAAGATCTGGCTTATTTTTGGATGCTTCCTCAAGTTTCTTGTCATCTAATTTCTTATCACCACCACGAAAGCTTTTGGTATAACTCACAAATTTGTCCCAACCAGCATATCTATTCTTCTCGTCCCACTTCAATTTCAACTGCTTAATTTCTAGATCCAACTTTTCTTTTGTCCTCTTGGCCTCTAAATATTCTTCCTCATATATAGGAGATGCAAATGTAGGATCTTTCAAGTGACTATCACATGTATAGAAAAAATCGCTCTGTTTGTATATGTCAGTGACAGTTCCATGGATATCTCTCCATATCGATACATACTGTGCCATCAGCTGTAATCAAAACAGATGTCGTTGGCTTGTAACAGAAAGCACATGGTTTAGAGCTGGACTCGGCAACTTTCCTTAAATGGTACTCATTCTTGAAAAGTACCATTCTATCATAGAGATGGATGTGAGCTAGTTGAAGCTTTTGGTAGGCTCGTTATGTGGTCTGGAGTGGAATGTTGATAAAGTTTACATAATCAGTTCGGAAGGAAAAAGGAGCCTTACCCTACTTACCACACGTGACAGCAACACGACCTCGGTGAGTCGGAATTTCCCAAATAGGCACACATTCCTGATTGGGCAGGAAAGCGATCGCCTGAGAGGGAAATTTGCGCGGGTTTGCAATTTTGGAACAAGAAAAAAGGGTCAAATTTGAAATTTGCAAAAAAACATTGACAAATCAAAACAAAATTTCAAGGGCAAAAGTTTGCAGTTCCCAAAAAAGAATCGAAAGAAGGCGTTTCTGCAAGTAGTTTTTCCACTACTCTTCTCTTGATCTCTCAATCTTTCCCGTCCTCCAAAGGCCTTCCTCGCAAAGCGTTACCTTGAAGGCACCCAGACCCTAGACGTACCCGGAACAAAATCTCCCATCTTTTTGTGCGGTTTCCCTTTTCCCTTTTTTTTTGTTGGCTGTGTGTTGTTTTTTTCCTTTGCTGAAAACTCAACTCCTCTCTGGCCACTGTGATTGAAGGCTTCAACCAAGGACAATTAAATCAATCACCTGAAGTTCCGTTACCCCGATCATCAACCATCCATCAATCAAACACTTCTCAGAATCCTATACCCTTTTTCTCTTCATAGGGCGTATTTTTTTCTGTATCGTTTGAACCCGTGTTATCCCATATTATAAACAATTCCAACTCCAATTCCAACACATCACACAACAATGTCTGAAGAACCAGAAGCTGATTTGGACTCCATCGTGGACAGACTATTAGAAGTCAGAGGCTCAAGACCCGGCCAAACAGTGGAGCTAGAAGAATATGAGATTCGTTTTCTATGTAAGAAGGCAAGAGAGATATTCATTCAACAACCAATTTTACTAGAACTAGAGGCCCCAATAAAGATATGTGGTGATATACATGGTCAGTACTATGACTTGCTAAGATTGTTCGAATATGGTGGTTTCCCTCCAGAATCAAACTACTTGTTTTTGGGTGATTACGTTGACAGAGGTAAGCAATCTTTAGAAACTATATGTTTACTCTTGGCTTACAAGATCAAATATCCAGAGAATTTCTTCATCCTAAGAGGTAACCATGAATGTGCCTCCATCAACCGTATTTATGGGTTCTATGATGAATGTAAAAGAAGGTATAACATCAAACTTTGGAAAACTTTCACGGATTGTTTCAATTGTCTACCAATAGCTGCTATCATTGATGAGAAAATATTCACAATGCATGGTGGATTGTCTCCAGATTTAAACACAATGGATCAAATTAGACGAGTCATGAGACCAACAGATATACCTGATGTTGGTTTATTATGTGATTTATTATGGTCCGATCCAGATAAAGATATAACAGGATGGAGTGAAAATGATCGTGGTGTTTCGTTCACATTTGGTCCGGATGTTGTTTCGAGATTTTTACAGAAGCATGATATGGACTTGATTTGTAGGGCCCATCAAGTTGTTGAAGATGGATATGAGTTTTTCAGTAAGAGACAACTGGTTACTTTGTTCAGTGCTCCAAACTATTGTGGTGAATTTGATAATGCAGGTGCTATGATGAGTGTTGATGAAAGTTTGTTATGTTCCTTCCAAATCTTGAAACCTGCTGAAAAGAAGCCAAAAATAAACTACAACTCCGTTGGACAAAATAGAACAATGACACCTCCACGAAAGCAAAAGAAACCTGCCAAATGAACACGTTTAAGATCAAATGAGTTGGAATTATAATTAATCTTGGCATCAAATATGAAAAAGAGGAGGAAATGACATCATTGCTTGAAATGCCAGAAGAAGATGTTGTTGAAGAGAAGAGAGTGGTTGGAGCGTCAAGGAGTGTGAGATGCATGAATCAAATAATAATGAATATAAGTTTCTCTAAAACACAATTATCTTCTTTCAATTGATTCCATTGTGTGTGTTTGTTCCTCTTTTTTAAAAAATTGTCTATTGTTTTGCTAATTCTTAGGCTGATCTAAGCTGTACGTTCTTCCCCCTATTGTTTTTATCCCATCACCTATCATACATCATCTACCCATACCTTCAATATAATGGCCCTATCATCTTCTCATACCATATCATATTTGTTTCTTGTGGTTGCTATAAGAAACCTGATTATCAACTGTTAGCTGAGCTGAGGTTGTTTTCAAAGAGCTGGTTTTGTTCTGATCAATGTGGCTCTCATACTTCGGTCATTATTCTGAGTTTTTTTTGTTTAGTTTCCACCAAGTCTTATGGTTTGGCATATTTTTGTTGCAGAATAGAGGTCTTGTTTTACGAAACAAGAGCATGCCTTATTATTTTCAATATATAGGGCTTTGTTCCAGCAAGACAAAATAGACCGAAGAAGAGAGATACACACAAAGTTTCAACCATTTTTGTTAGTTTTTATTATCGTTGTTGTGTTTTGAGCATGTTTATCAGATTTTATTATATTACGACCACACATATCACATCCCAATTTTCCCTCCAATCATATATTGTTTTTACTTCCCTATCACCATCCTCGTCAATGATCCATTCATCCTGCTTTGTGTTTCCCTTCAAATGTATATTACTTATTCTATGTTTATATTATCAGACTATTGACGCGTCCTTGTACAAGAAAATACGAATTCTCACCTTTGAATCTTCTTTCCGTCTACCAATTAGGTCACGCTTGGTACCAGAGGCGTCCCTAAGTGATCAGTATATGTGCTGCTTGAGTGTCACTTGTAATCCATCTATTAGAATGTCTCGTTGAGTTGCAGTACCTCAAGCGTAATACCTATTTTCAATGATATTATAGCATCGATCTCTATCCAATGTAGACAACTGAAAGTTTCAGGCAAATATTACAGCACGAGCTTGCTCAGAAGAACCGAACGTTGACCAAATAAGAGAATACAGATATCAGAGCTCACTGGTAGCAGAAGCTAATACAGCTCAATATTCATTGATTTATGAAAAGTGACATACCCCATATTATACTCATGAGAAGCTCAAGGATAAGCTAACTGAAGCAATTAATCCAACAGCTTGTAACAAATTAATGAAGTCACATGTTATTTAAGTTGGAGTAATTGACTGCTTGATCGTTTCACCATAAGTGAATCTCCAACCACTTGCTTGCTCAGATGAAGGAATGCTGGGTCTTCAACGTAGTAGTAGTTGAGATCAGCAGCCATATTATAAGCTCATCGCATCCGTACACCACGCTCTATTTGAATGTGACTGCTCTTCTTTTGTGCCTTCGATTTACATCCTAACACCACTTTTGTTCTCATGCCTGTTGAAATTACGTCAAAACCTCGCATATTTTTGGCACGGTAAGTTTCCGTTTTGGGACAGTTATCTGCTCGAGGCACATCAGTGGCGAAAATAGTTTCCAGTTTCGGTAATTGAAACGCTGCGATTGGCGCAACCTCTCCGCGAAATAGCGGTATCCATTACATAATACACCAATTTTTGAAAACTTTTCAAAAGTAAAAAAACTGAAAATCGAATTTCTTCCTTTCAACAAAGTTTTAATTAATCAACAAATTAAAGGAATATCAAAATGGTACGTCGTCCCCAATGAGAAAGAAGGACAAGACAGAGAGGTTTATCATTCATGACAGAGTAATCAAGATCCAGTAATTCACCACTTCACTGGGAATTCATTTTGAAAAGAACTGTGTGGTCAAAAGACATTTTACTAGTAAAGGAGTACGTAGCATAAACTCAAATCAAGCCAGCTTCACCCTCAAAGAGAGAACATACAATCGGTTTATTGAGTAACATTGTAAATGTCAAGAACAGGAATATCATGCCAGGATAGAAGTGAACTCTTGGTTTTTTTGATTGATTTGAAGTTGCTTTGAAATGAGTGGATCTTGAAATCAAGTGGCAAATACTTGCTATTGATTGAAAACATTAAAATGAAAGGTTGCTTGATCACTGTTTCATACCGTTAGCCCTCTGTCTTTTTTTCTTGCTCAGCAAACCATCAAATAAACACAATACTAACAAAATTCTCAACAGGTTTTAGTTCAAGATTTATTACACCCATCTGCTGCCTCTGAAGCTAAAAAACATAAATTAAAAACCTTGGTTCAAGCTCCACGTTCATACTTCATGGATGTTAAGTGTCCAGGTTGTTTAAACATCACCACTGTTTTCTCTCACGCTCAAACTGCTGTTACCTGTGATTCATGTGCCACTATCTTAACCACCCCAACTGGTGGTAAAGCTAAACTAACTGAAGGTTCATCATTCAGAAGAAAATAAATCTAACCTCTACGGAATCATCAAAAAAGAAATATAATAGAATGGGGAGATAGTGTTGGTGCTGTTTATGAATTAGGAACGAAAGGAGAAGAAGTCTTTGGTAGTTGTTATTATTATTAATTTTTATCATTTTCATGGTTAGTTTGTTTGCTTTATATTTTTTGATGTTGTTTCATTCTCTTGGTCCTGTTGAAGTTAGTTTATAAAGGAGAATGAGGGCATCTCTCAAAATTTTAAGTCATTTTAAGATTATTTTGAAGGTATCTGGTTATGTCTATAGTTTTATATCTTCAAATTAGAATGCATCTATATGTAAATTAAGAGTTCAGGATGTAGCAGATAGTGGTCTTAGTGATTGCTACAGTAGTGGAAATCAAATATTAACATCTTGATTCATTTATCTATACTCTTCATAATTGAAGTGTCTAAAGATTGGGATTGATTTGGCAGTCAAATTCTCAGTACTTTCACCAGCTTTAATGAGAGCAGCTTCCTTCTGATGCAATGACCAAGCGTATTTGGTGTGACGCCAAGTCTCCAGCAATTCCTCGTTATCACAAGCACCAGCAAGGGTTAGTTGACCATCTGAATCAAATCTGTCTTTTGGAATCGACTCATGTTCACAAACATCATTTGGAACCCATAGTCCAATATCTGGTTGCCAGTTGAAGTTCTTCTCATTCTTTTGGGTCAATGGTTTCTCACCGTATAGTTTCTTCAAATTGGAAACAACATCATTAACCATATATGCCTGAGCACCTTCATACAAGGTTCTCTTGATTGGGAAGATTTCATTATAACCAAACCAGTTGAAATGCTTACAATGGAATGCAACTTCACCTTCGGATAGTTTTAGATGATCAGGTTTTGGAGCATCATCAGTCCATAAGGCAGAAAGATCAATATAAATACCGGTTTTGGTATCAATATATCTAGCATCGATGAATTGGAAATCATTCTGTTGTAAGTAGTATGGATTTGTTTGTAACCAAAACAAACCATCCCCATGTTGTGGATCTTCCACAACCAAGGTGTTATTCCAAAAACGACCGATTTTGTCCAAATCTTTGATTGATAATTGAACATCAACATCGTTGTCCCATGGTAAATTCATTGAATTGAAATACCAACCAATCAAATTACCGTAGTTGAACCATGAGATGATTCCAGCTTGTTCAGCAAATTTGAACCAACTTCTGATCAAATGATGAACCACAGTTATACGTTCTTGATATGAGATGATTTGGTTTAACCACGGGAAAGTATAATGATGCAATTCAGCTGTTGAATCAGCTTTGATCCAAGGGAAATAGAAATAAAATTTATTAGCATTTGCAACATTATTCTTTGAGTATTCTAAGAAATTGAAATATTTTTCTTCTTCTTTTGATTTAGTTTCAATTGATTTATATTTATGATAAATTTCATCAAAATTTGGTCTCTTGAAATCCTCTGGATTTTGAGAAATGGTGGTCTTCAAAGAGATTGCTGGGTCAGATTCTTGGATAATGTTCTTCTCTTTTGCAACGTTAAGCAGTGAATTGGTAGCTTCTGAACGATTCATGGTATTGATGAAATTAGATACTTTTTGTGAATTCACATGACTTGTACCATAATAGACTTTAGTCAAACCTTCCAATCCTAATGGTTTAGAGAATCTCTTGTACTTGATTGGTAATTTGAAATACTTTTGATCAGTTTCATAAAGTATACGTTCAGGAATGGGCCAGTAGTAATATTTGTAAATGGAGGCACAAATTTCAATACCTTTTAGATGTTCCCAGACAGAAGTTCTCCAATGATATAATTCATCATCGACCCATTTATCTTTGACATCATATAATTTATCAAAACAAATCTTATGAATTGCTGTTTGTAAGGCAATTTTGTCACCATTGAAATCATTCTTGAGAAGTTGTTGATATGCATTTGCAAATGGTAAAGCTGGTGTAACATCAATCCAATCAGCCCAATGGAACCCAATTTTATTCTCTTCAAGATAGTTTTCTGGATCTCTTTCTTCGTTATATACTTTGAGAAGATGGTTCAAATAAGCAGCTGGGGCATAAGTTCTATTGAATTCAAATTGATAAGTATCAGCATTGGAAGAGTCATGAGAACTAGAAGCAGCTGAAGATCTCAATATGGATTTAGCATAATTACTGAAATAATCCAGTTGAGTGTTAAAGGATTTGAATTGATATAGAAACTCTTTTGATCTGAATAATCTTCTGTTCAAATCGAGATATAAATCCAACTTATTTGAGTTGCTAACAAAGTTATTATAGTTTTCAACATTGAATATCAACAGATTCGATAACAGTATATTGGTCGCAAAGAAAATCAACCCTATCAAGACAATGATCTTTGATTTGAAGTATAAGTTCTGGGTCTTTGGTGAGTCCAGGGAGTTTTGGTTTCCATACGTTTGTAAGAAGCTGTTCAGACTACTGATGGGTCTTGCAGCAACAGCGTTGAAAGCTCTTTTTATCTTGTACATTGTTCTTTGATGGATATTTGATCAATGGTTGTGGGTGCTCTCTGTCTGTATTGATTATGAATTTCATGTGAGACTCCAGGACAGCTGGAGCAGAGTGTGGATGGTAGAGAAATTAGCCAGAGAGCAGTGACAGAGTGAAGCACACAGAGCAACAACAACACAAAAAGGACAACAACAACAACAGTAATTCCGTAGCGTTGAACTAAATTTTGTCGTAAAGCTGTTGTATAGCTGCTATTTTTTTTCGCTTTTTTCTTTTCTCCCACTACAAAAGGGAGAAGCTGCGGAGATCTGCGTAGCCGCGACTTCTGCAGGGCCCAACCCGCCAGCCGCCAGGGAGCGCTCCTTCTAGCTTCTCCTTCTAGCTACTCCTTCTGGGAATAAGTCACACGACTGCTCCAGCATTTCATATAGAGACAGTCCACGGTCCATATAATGCTCCAGTTTGACCTAAGACTGCAAACACCAAACGTAATTCCATAATGGTTTCCCTCAACGACCAATTTCCGTGGTTCGCATCCAAAAGACACAGATTCGATTAGGTTTTAAGGGTCCACATCCAAAGTAGCCCATATCCACAGACCAGACGCGAGGCTCTAGGCTCTCTAGAAAAGTTGTCGAGAGTCTAGACTTAGACTCAAAACTCAAGACTGGAAGAGACTCAGAACTCTGGGCTCGGATCTCGGCTGGTAGTTCCGGAGAACGGCTTACCTAATCGTTGAGGAAGAAAAAGATCACCTGATCAGTCACGTGGAAAGGCTGCTACGAATATTACCCGATAGAGCAGAGCCCGAAAATGTTGGGTCGCCTAAAGCGGTGTCCCCTCTGAGATTCAATCCCCAACAAAATTGTTGACGGATCGGTTACATAAGCAGAAATTGGTTGTGTCAATTTTTAGTGATTGGGATAGCTGGATCAATCAGAAAGGGACTCCACCGGGCATATCTGTCTGAATTCTGTAGCACACTCAGCGAGATGGCTCTTGGTTGTCCACTGTCCAGCTTTAATCAGTGTAGTAAATGTGTCAAACTGGTCCGGCAGCATATCAATTTAATTAAAATATTTGGGTTCCGGGCGACGTCGACGTTGAAGACGTAGAATTATTTGATCACCGAGCAGCGCCTGGAAAAGTATGCTTATTCCCAACCCACGGCTATCGCACCCAGTGAATTATTATTGCTTTGGATCAAATAATCTAAGCTTGCAGAGGCAAACCCAGCACAACCACGGTCTGCGTTATCGACACCACTGCCTAATAACACCAGCAAATCAACTGGCTGATCCATTGTCTGATTCTCTAGAGTTCAAAGCATCGCAACTGTCATCATCGATCGGAGGAGTGTTATTTCCGTTTCATATAAAAAAAAACCAAATCAAAAAGTATTCTTCTCTTTCTTTCTTAACCTCTCTATCATCAACAAACGCAGCAACGCAAAGCAATGGCAAAACTAGTCAACGTTCCAGTCGGTGAGGCCCGTCCTGGTGAGACCGCCCCAAGAAGAAATGGTAGATTGCCAAACCTAGAGCCTATCAAGAGACCTATAGGTTATAAGGCAAACACCGTCTATGAATTCATCCTGGAATCTTTCAAGAAAGGTGGCGACAGAAATGCCCTTGGTTACAGAGACATCAAAGATATCGTCAAGGAAACCAAAAAAGTGAAGAAGCTAGTCGATGGTGAAGAAGTTGAAGTCGACAAGAGTTGGTATTACTACGAGTTGAGCGACTACAAATATGAGACATACAACAATGTCAACACTTTTATCCATGATTACGGAAGAGGTTTGGTTAAATTGGGATTGAAACCTGAAGGTTCTGAAAAACTTCACATTTTTGCTTCAACATCTCCAAAATGGATGAAAACCTTCCTTGCCTCTCAAACTCAATCCATCCCAATTGTCACTGCTTACGACACTTTAGGTGAAAAAGGTTTAACCCATTCTTTGGTTCAAACTGGATCGTGTGCAATCTTCACTGATAACGCTCTACTCGCTAATCTGATCAATCCATTGGAAAAAGCCACCTCTGTTAGATATATCATTCACTCCGAACCAATCAATCCAAAAGATAAAAGACAAAATGGTGAATTATATCAAGCTGCTAAAGATGCTGCTGACAAAATATTAGCAGCTAGACCTGATATCAAATTGATCACAATTGATGAAGTTGTTGCATTAGGTAAAGCGGCCACTGATATTCAAGTTCATCCACCAAAAGCTTCAGATTTGTCTTGTATAATGTACACCTCAGGTTCAACTGGTGAGCCAAAAGGTGTTGTTCTAACTCATGAAAATATTGTTTCTGGTATTGCTGGTGTGACTTTTATTGTTGATCGTTCAATTGTGAATGAAAAAGATCGTATCATTGCATTCTTACCATTGGCTCATATTTTTGAATTAGCTTTTGAACTGATTGTTTTCTATTGGGGAGGTGTTTTAGGTTATGCCAATGTCAAGACATTATCAGCTGCTTCAGTTAGAAATTGTTTAGGTGATATGCAAGCTTTTAAACCAACAATTATGGTTGGTGTTGCTGCCGTCTGGGAGACCATCAAGAAGGGTATTTTAGCTCAAGTTGCCAAACAACCATCTTTTAATCAAAAATTATTCTGGGCAGCTTATAACTATAAAACAAGAAGTTGGAAAATTCCAGGTTCAACCTATGTCATTGATAACTTAATTTTCAAAAAAGTTAGAGCTGCTACTGGTGGTCATTTACGTTATATGTTAAATGGTGGGTCCCCACTATCTAAAGACACTCAAGTATTTATCACCAACTTGATGGCTCCAATGTTGATTGGTTATGGTTTAACTGAAACTGTTGCAAACACTACCGTTCTTTCACCTCACGATTTTGAATTCGACGTTCAAGGTGCACTAACCGGTGCTGTCACAGTCAAATTGATTGATGTTCCTGAAGCTGGTTATAAAGCTAGTGAAAATAAAGGTGAAATTTTAATTCGTGGTGGTCCAGTTACCAGTGAATATTATAAGAATGAAGCTGAAACAAAAGCCTCATTTGATGAAGAAGGTTGGTTTAAAACTGGTGATATTGGTGAATGGACTGAAACTGGTCAATTGAAGATCATTGATAGAAAGAAAAATCTAGTCAAGACTTTGAATGGTGAATATATTGCATTGGAGAAATTGGAGAGTGTTTATAGATCAAATCCATATATTGTCAACATCTGTTGTTATGCAGATGCAAACCATGCCAAACCAATTGGTATTGTTGTTCCTAATGAAAATGCTATCCGTCAATTAGCATTGGAACAAAAATTAATTGCTAATGAAAGTGATGATATTCATAAAGTCTTGCATGATAAGAAGATTGTTTCATCAGTTTTGAAGAGTGTTTTAGCAACTGCTAAATCTCAAGGATTGAATGGTATTGAATTGATTGGTGGTATAGTTTTTGTTGATGAAGAATGGACTCCTGAAAATGA
Source organism: Wickerhamomyces canadensis (assembly GCA_003707015.3). Classification (NCBI taxonomy): domain Eukaryota; kingdom Fungi; phylum Ascomycota; class Saccharomycetes; order Phaffomycetales; family Wickerhamomycetaceae; genus Wickerhamomyces; species Wickerhamomyces canadensis. Next base: position 117,605 of record PPMU03000009.1, on the reverse strand, counting down.
ATTTGTTACATCAGCTCAAAAACTACAAAGAAAGAAAATCTTGGAAGCTAACAAGTCAGCAGTCGATTCATTATACAAAACAGTTGGTTGATCTCTTAATGACCCTTCCGAGCCCCCAATATGTTATGTGTATCCGTGATCCCTTATCCTCTTGTCATTTCATGATTTCCTCCATTAGTTTTTCTACCCCTTCATTGATGTTCACCTCATTTGACATTTTGTTTTCATTTGTTAATTTCATTTAGTTACTTTTTTCGTTTGTTTATACCTCTTAATATCAAATTCATTTTGCTTTTGATCAGTAATCTAATTGATGAAGTCCATCTACTTATCAAAATAATTGAACGTAATATCTATGTATATCTTTTCTCATAATTCTTCATCTCATCTAAACATAACTGATTGAAGTCTTTATAGTTATCTAAATAAATATGATGCCCTGAATTCTTGATGATTTTGAAATCGGTTTCATATTCAGTATTTTTTTCAATCTTTTCACATGATTGAAGGCCACCTTCTTTAGGCATCCAATCCTCATCACCATAACACCATACACTATCACATTTGATCAATTCATCAATTTTATCAACCATTGGATTTTTTGGAATCCCACCAACACCTAAGATTTGTGACATGAAATATTCTCCTGATCCAAACGCATTGAATATACAATAGGTATATTTATGAAGGTTAATTTTTTCCCTTTGAGTCAATTTGGCAAACCTTCTTGAAGTCCAACCTGATGTTATCAAACTTCCAAAAGGACCTGAGTTTCTAACCAAAGAAAATGGTGAGACATTAGCTTCCCATAAATAATTGAACCATTTTGGACTGCTTGGTTTGATTTTAGGCATTGCTATACCAGCTGGTGAGATAAGCATCAATTTTTTAACTATGCCTGGATATTTTTTAGTATATAAGATACTCATGTAAGCACCTAAAGAATGTGAACATAATAACATCTTATCTATATTTCTTTTTGACCTCCATTTCTCTATTGAATCAATGAACCATTCTTCAACTGTTTTTTTAGGATCATATTTAGGTCTTGATGAACATCCATAACCTAAAAGATCAATAGAATGAATACACCAATTTTTATTATTGAAACTTAACTCATCAAAATTCTTTAGGTAAAACCCAAGTCCTGCACCATAACCATGAACCAAGACAAAATGGTTTAGTTTGGAGTAATCAGCATCTTTAGGCATAATTATGAACTCATTTATGTAATTATCATTGGAATCATCAAGTTTGACTTTAATCACCTCACAGTGTCTTGCGTCGTCCGCATCGTTATAGAATGGTAAAGTCTTCAACAAGTTTTCTTGAGCAACATCCAAGTCATGTCTAGTTTTGAAATCGTGGAAACTTTCAGGTATGGACAGTGGGAAAAGCTTTGTTGTTAGTATCTTGTGTATTGGCAGTGCAGTTGGTGCAGTAGATCTTTTGTAGTCATTCGGTAATGTGGGTGATGATGGTGATGTTGGTGTTGCTGTCCTTGATAACGATGGTGTTAGGAGTTTTTGCGCAAACTTTGATGAGAACAGAACGCTTCTAAAGAAATTATGAGGCTTGATGTTGGACATTCTTGTCTATTCGCATATAGCCATAATCAGCTCCTTTCAGATGCAGAAATAGAAGTAAATCTCAGTTTATGTGTCAAATTTCTTCGAGGTTTGTTTCTTTTTCGATTGGGCGATTTTTTGTTGGGGCAGATCTGCCCTCGTAGAGCTTTTGTCACGTGGCTTTACACGTGATGAAAGTGTGCACGTGACTATATTCTGCTTTTAACTCATCTACGAGATAGATCCAGAGACGAGCAAATTATAAGCTGCTAAGACTATGAGCAAATACATAGACTGTTAATCTGTATATAAATAGCCCAATATCAGGCCTGAACGTATTCCTCCAGAGGTCAGCTGCGATATAATATTATATGATCAAGCAGCTGATCAGCCAAAGATTATAAAAGCGCCTACGACTTTGACGTTGACACTGATCAATATAGCTCTGAGTTCTGACTCTGATGAGTACAATTTTTTCTGCATACGTCTATTGCAGGCGCAGAGATTGAATATATTATTGAATGATCAGATATTGTCTATGTTCATAACAGTCGATCAAGTTAGAGAACTCCACGCTTCGATATGAAATAATGATGAGAAGTCAACGTATAATCAGCGCTACTGCTATAAGAAGGGTCAGTCACATACTAATATATACTACGTCAGGCGCACGCTATTCAACTCACAGAGCCAAGGCAGTTAGCGTCGTCTTTTTGTTGCCAGATGAACATCGCTTGCCAGAGTTCAGTGTGCATTTTGCACCCATACCAGTTGCAATAAGCTATTGTCCACTGAGAAGGATAGCTCTATCAAATCTGACTTCCTTTGATCAATCTGATTAAAGTGATTACTGATCATTTGTCCCGTTTGTCTTATTTTTTGTCTGCACCCAATTATCAGAATGTCTCCGGACTTGGCCAATCAGCAGCCACCAGCAGAGAGGATGCTGATTGCTGACTACGATTCACATTCGTACGTTATCGAAACGATCAATGTTAATCACAATTCACACTTCACAACGGTGGTTTCCTTAGTTATGTTCATTCACAGTGCTTTTTAATTATGATGATGGTGGATGCCTCAACAGTGAGTATTGACCCACACCCTCCCTATAGTCCAACAATACGTGAACCTGTAAGTTATTCGTTGTCTGACAAGTGATGATATAGCAAGACATTATCCTGCTTCCCAAACAATGCTTTTCTTCGTGCCTTCGCAGTGAACCCACATTCAGTTTAGCTCAAATCCCTTGCTGGGATTGGCTGCTTGGCTCCTACTTGGCTTCTGCCTACGAGCTAACTGGTGGGACTTGGCAATTGGCTTCCACAGATCTGACCAAAAATGGGTGTTTTTTTCTGCCCGTCCTGGTGAATTTGGCAAAATTTGTCCGTTTTGTCCCATACGTTGAAAAATTGTTCTCGTTTCCAGCATCGCTTTAGGCTCAATTGTAGGTGGATTCTACAGCTTGTAGTCATATTACACGCGTAAAAAACAGACCACGAAGCAACGGTACACCAGTAGATTCTACGACCAATCGACCGGAGGGAAATACCAGGTGGAAGTCCCTTTTGTCTCGCTTTAAAACGTCCTAGTTTTGCCAAATATTGGTGTTTTTTTTGCGTTATATGCAGAAAAACGTATAAGAACTTGTCATGAAATAAATTTATTTGAAGTACCGGCCAACTTTTTCCTCTTCAATTTAAATAATACACAAGTTCCACTAATTGTTCTGTTTAGAGAGTTACTCAGACCCCATCTTCGAAAAAGAGCTGCTATTGACGTGGTTCATTGTTGTTGTTGTTGGCCTTGTAACGAACATTTACGACTCACTCAACAATTGAACATCTATCAGTTTATCAAATTCAACAATAAGATACAACTGAAGAAGATACTCACAATGGTCAGTCTTACATCCCTGGTTGCCTCTGCCTCTATGGTGGCTTCTGCTATGGCTGCTACTCATACTTTCAACTGGACTACTGGTTGGGGTACTGCCAACCTTGACGGAAATTATGAAAGAGAGGTCATCACTTGTAATGGTGAATTCCCATGGCCAGACGTCGTCATCAACAAAGGTGATAGAGTTCAAGTTTACCTAACAAATGGGTTTGATGACAGAAACACCTCTTTACATTTCCATGGTATCTTCCAACATGGCTCAAATCAAATGGATGGTCCTCAAATGGTCAATCAATGTCCAATTGGTCCTGGTCAAACTTACCTTTACAACTTTACCGTTACTGATCAGCACGGTTCTTACTGGTACCACTCCCATACTGGTGCTCAGTATATGGATGGTATGAGAGGTTTGTTTATCATTCATGATGAAGATGATTATCCTTATAAACAAGGTGTTGATTATGATGAAGAATTATCCATCAGTTTAACTGAATGGTATCACGACTTGACTGATCAGCTATTACCTGCTTTTTTGAACAAAAACAATCCAACTGGTGCTGAACCAATTCCTCAGAATTTCTTGTTGAACAACACTAGAAATTTGACCTGGGATGTTCAACCAAACACTACCTATTTGTTGAGATTGATTAACATTGGTGGTTTCACTTCCTATTGGTTCTTTATTGAAGATCATGATTTGGAAGTCATTGAAGTTGATGGTATCCCAGTGGAGAAAAATGTTACCAGTATGATCTATATCACTGCTGCTCAACGTTATACCGTTCTGGTTAAGACTAAAGAAGATACTTCTAGAAACTATGCCATCATGCAATTAGTCGATACTGGTATGTTAGATACTCAACCAGATGACTTGGTTGTCAATGCTACCGCTTTCTTGTCTTATTCTGAGGATAATGAACAACCAGGTGAGGCTTACACTGACTCTTTGGAAGTTGATGCCTACCTAGATGATTTCTATTTGACTCCAGTGAAAAAAGTTGACTTATACGATGAACCAGATGTCACTCTAACCGTTTCAATTGTTATGGATAATTTGAACAATGGTATCAACTATGCCTTCTTCAACAACATCACATATACTGCTCCAAAAACCCCAACTTTATTGACCGCTTTAGCTGCTGGTGATTTGGCCACTAATGAATTGGTTTATGGTACCAACACTCATGCTGTTGTTCTTGGTAAAAACGATATTGTTGATATTGTCTTAAACAATGAAGATACCGGTAAACATCCTTTCCATTTACATGGTCATGTTTTCCAAGTCATTGATAGAGCTGCTTCAGTTGATGATGCTGATCCATTTGTTCATTTTGATCCAGATGATCATCCAGATTATCCTGAATATCCAATGATGAGAGATGTCGTTTACATTCGTGAACAATCCAACATGGTTTTAAGATTCAAAGCTGATAATCCAGGTATTTGGTTCTTCCATTGTCATATTGAATGGCATTTGGAACAAGGTTTAGCCTTGACTTTCATTGAAGCTCCATTAGAAATTCAATCTAACTCTTCTCAACAATTGACTGAAAGCCATAAGAATATCTGTTCAAACTTGGGAATTGATGTCAATACAAATGCTGCTGGTAACACCGACTTCTTAAATTTGAAAGGTGAAAACGTTCAACGTCCAGATGTCCCATCAGGATTTACCGCTAAAGGTTACGTTGCTTTTGTCTTTTCTTGTGTTGCTGGTGTCTTGGGTCTATGTACCATTGCCATCTATGGTTTGATTGATATCAAGAATGTTGAAGAGAAAGTTGCTAGAGATTTGGATATTGATATTAAAGAACTGGTTAAAGAAGATTTAACCACCAGTTCTGAATTTGTCGATAACGACTCAAGTGATTCTGTCCACAAATAAGGACTTTGCAGCTGCTAATACCCTCTAGTTCTCCTTTCTCCAATCGTTATTGCTTTCCTTCACAGTACTAGTCTTTTTAATGCCTGCTTTTTTATGTCTCAGCCACATCCTGATTGTATCAGTTTGAATGGATCTCTTTGTTTGATGATGGGTCTATTTCCTGAACATTGAGTGATTTCTAGAGGAACCTGGCTGGGCATCCCCTATACTAATGCCACACGGCACCCTCTCAGTATATACCAAGTCAATACTTGAACGTTTTAATCTTAGATAAAGCAACTGGGGTAGATCTCGTTACGTAATCGAAGATATATCCATTACATAAGCAGAAAATATTACATAAGCGAGATCTCTGCTGTTTACATTTTGGCCCGAAAGGGAAAGCTGAGATGTGTCTGTCTCGTTAGTTTTTCTTGTTTCTCCTCGAAGAACCTCGCAGTTCCAGTTCAGCGTGGATACAAAGACACTGCTATACAGGATTGCACTACATTCACCTTCTCAGAAAGTCATGAGTATGGACACTGCCGATGAATTATCCTCTTCGGAGAGTCTTTTGAATCATTCAGAAAGAGATCTCAACATCCAAAACCTACAAAAGTCAGCCCAGAAAGACAGAAACAGACTATCCAGCATGCTAGAAAGATACAGAAATGGTTCTGAAGCGTCACTTGGTGGTGAGGAAGATGAGGTCGAAAGTAATGCTGATGACTACATTGTCCATAAAAGACATTCAGGTATCAATCAATTCTCAACTTCATCATCTGCCTCGTTCAAAACTGTGGATGAACCCCCAGTCCTTAAACAAGAACCCCAGGAACCTCAATTCAACTTTGAGCCTGTTCCAACTATAACCTCTACCCACTATGAATCAGATGAATCAACTCCAGCATCTTATCATAGTGCCAAAAATGACTCAACGCTATTAACCGTTGGAAATAGACAATCAGTTCTTTCAGATTATGCTGCAAGTATTCATGAAGTTAATAAAGTGGAATATGTGGATGATCGAATTGATTATGAAGTTAATAAAGAGAACACTTTTGACAGTGACAGTGCAACTAAAAGACCAGCCGTTGTTAAGGTTTCAAGAACTTCCTCAAGAAGAGGTAGAAGTAGAGGTAACTCAAAAAGTACAATCACTGTGAATCAAAAAAGTCCTTCTCATGTTCAGAAAATAAGTTTGGACTCAAACGAAGGTACTGAATATAGTGCCACATCCTCCAAATATGCTTCAAGCGGTGTCAGTGGCAAAGACACTCAATATGCCCAACAATCACTTTCCCAATCACAATTAAATACACCATCACCAAAACAAATACCAGAAGATGAATTCCCTAAAGTCGATGAAGAACGTAAAGGTTCTATTGACTCTTTCAATTTTGATATTGGTCCTTTACAAACAAAAAAAGAGGATGGAGTTCCACAAAGTTCTGAAAGATTAACCACTACATCACTTGACAGTTCCATCCCATCAAGATCACCAGATAGACCAATAAATCCTGCTTCAGTCAGATACCCATTAGGCAAGATCAAGAATGAGGCAAGTCATAATAGAGAAACACAATCTGTTGATATTGGAGGCCTGGATAACCTTATGGTTCAACTAGATGATGAGATTTCAAAATCACCAATCATGAAGAGAAGATCGCTATCTCCAAATCATCAAGATACCATCAATCAATCATTCAATGATGAGATCGATGAAGTTGAAAGTTCATCCTCGAAAAAAAATCCTAGACCATTACCACCGCCTCCATTACCAAAACATGACACTCAAAGAAGTAGCTCGGGTATTGAAATCCCTATGAATCAGAATACAGCTCAGGAGGATGGATTTGTTACTGAAGATGAAGAGGAAGTACAACAAGAAAATGAAGCACAAACCTCGAAACAACTAAGGAAACCAAAATCACATAAAAAGAGATCTTCTAAAGAAAAGAGAAAATCAAGAGCCTCTTCAACTTTTCAAAAGGGCCATTTTAACCATGATACATTGGTAAACTTACTACAAGTGACTGAGGGTACTATCATAGGTGAAGAGTTCCAAAACATTGGACTAGAACCACATGAGAAACAACTTGTCGAGAGATTGGTTGATTCTTTGAGTAGATTGACAGCTGATATGATTATTGATTCAGAAAGACACGATGAAAGTGTCAAGAGATTGAATAAAGCCATCAAGGCATTGGAAGGGTTTTAAGATTTGATACTTTGATCTTTGAAACTGATGGTGATGGATAACTTGAGATATTTTGTTGCATGAGGGGGAATTTGTTGCTCTAAAGTGAGAGATTGATGCTGGTGTGGTTTCTAATGGTTTTTTGCGTTTAATCCTTGTGATCTTTTGGTATGATTTAGTACTGTGAATACGAATTTATTGATTGATATCTCCGAAAGCCTGATATAAGAGGATTTGTATAAAGCGAGTTATATCCGTATATTGATATTGCAAGCCGGAAAATTTCATATTGAATATTATCAACAGTAGAATGTGTCAAACGTACTGAAGCTGTTAAAAGCGATAATATTATTAATCAGCTACATGTTAATTCATCAAAAATAAGGATATTTATTCATCAGTAAGAGTTTACGTAAATCCATATCCGTTCGTTTGTATTGGTCAACGACGTGCTAGGCTTCACGCATACCACTTGGTGGAGTCTTGTTATCCATTTCATTCAAGTTCTTCCATTTTCCTCTTATTTGAAAAATTCCCATCCCATCATCAATAGTTTCTATTTCCAATCCAGCATTGACAATCTTATCAAAATTTTCATGTTCAATCTTCCAACCCAATTTTTGACATAAATAACTTGCAACATCATCACAATAACCCAACAAACTAACGTCAAATTCTGTGTGATTAATCATATCCTTATTAATTAGAATTTGAGGTACATTTGGAGACACCCTATCAACAATATTGCTGACTGGCGCCACCTTCAATGATGTACCAATACATAGTAATAAATCACAATCTGCGACATCTTGTTCAATGTGTTCATAATATCTCTGTGGTAAATCCTCTCCAAAGAAGGTTATATTTGGCTTCACCACACCATATGATTGTGGGTAATAATCAGGATTCTTTTCAAACCTTCTCTTACGTTCTTTCTGACAATATTTACAAACAGGGATCTCTTGGTTCTTGATGTATTTGGCAATAATAGAACCTTTACAGGTAAAATCACAAGTTTGACAGGTTGCATTTCTGAAAGAACCATGACATTGTACGATTTTGTCAGGAGGTAATCCAGCATTAGTTTCCATATCATCAATATTCTGAGTATAATTTCTTAGCAGTTTGCCTTTATCATTCAATAATTTGACAAAAGAATGCAATGGTGTGAATTGGTTTTCAGGTGGTAAAATCATATGAGCAACTGTATAGAAAATGGAAGGATCTTGTCTAAAAGTGTCAAGATCAAACACTTCCTGTGGATCGTTTAACTGAAGTTCTGGTAAGTTTGCATAAATACCTCTAACTGATCTGAAATCAGGAATACCTAAACTTGTTGAAATTCCAGCACCTGTTAAAACTAGGATTTTTGAAGATTTTTTGATCAGTTCGACAGCGTCCTCAACAGTGTTGAAAGAACCAATTCTGGAACGGGTGTGGAAAACTTTATTCATGGCTTTTCTCAATAGCCCAACAATGTACATGAGATTCTTTTCTTCATCTTCATCGTTATCGGTCAGCTCATTTGATAGTTTCATAGAGTTGAAGCCCAGTAAAACAATAATGTACAGTAAATCCGAAGAAGTTGGGTTCTCCGGTAAATATCTCTCCATGAAGGGCACCATATTATGTTTCTTCAAGAATCTTCTAGCCTCAGACGTCTCTTCTCTCGTTACTTCTGGGAATACCCACTTTCCATCAACTTTCCGAATCTTTGGCCTTTTCTTTCTCTCTATTTTGATTCCAGTATCCACCGCTTGGCCATTTGATGGTGTTCCATTTGATATTGTGCTCTTTCCGCCAACGTTGTCTGAATCTGAAGACGACTCCGAAGATATGTCTAGGAACACCGCATCCTTTGAGTTCTCTTTTAATTTGGGCTGATTTGGTTGTGGTTGCAGTGTAGATGAAGTAGTTCTCAAAGCCGATGGTTGTACTTGTGGTTGTGGTTGTGCCTGGGTGTTCGGCTGTGGACGTGACTGTGGTTGTGCCTGGGACGGTTGCAGTTGAGGCTGATTCTGTTGTTGTTGCTGTTGTTGTTGTTGTGTAACCTGAGTGATCTGGGGCTGTCTTTTTTCTTTGTCGCCCTGGTGGTTCTGTGCCAATTTGTTTTGAGGACCGGTGGTTTGTTTGGAAATGGTAGGAAACATCGCTGGTTTGGGTTCTGTTGGCGGTGAAGGGGAGCCCAAACGCGGACTTTTCAGCTGTTTCTCGACCTGGTCTTCGTAAAACGAGCGCTTGTTGTTGGCCTCCATTCTTCGATCACTCGGCTTTGGTTGGTTGCTTCGCTGGTGCTTTTGGTTGTTACTTGTTTCAGATTGTTTCACCGTTGGGGTTACAAAACTTTTCCGCTTTTTTTTTATTTTCAAAGTTTCCCTGGGCGTTCCGGCGAGTGCCTTGGGAGAGTTGGCTGCCCTTCCCTGGGCTGCTTGGGTGCACTGGTCTTGGGGAGCCCATGCCGCGTGGCCCATCTTCCCATAGCGGCTACCCAGCCCACAGGCGGGAGGGACACCCTTTTGTCTCTACTCCCTAATATTCGGCAGTTTCTGGAAAGGTGGCACACAAGTAAGAGATGGGACCTTTCATGACTGGAACAACTCCAGAGAATATTATAGAGTACTCATTACTGGATTGTGCTACAAGGCCATGTGTAGCACGCAAATGGTTCAATCTTTTTTCAGTTACCCTACCCTGCCATTTTTGCTTTTTTTGGTGTTTTCTACCCTATTGTGTTCCACCAATTGTTGCCAGAAATTAGCGCTTCCAGCGTGCACAGTCGACGCCCACCACCGCCCACAACCCTCCGCCCAGTGGCCATAGTAAATCTCCGCCGACTGCAGAACCGATAGCGGTGTCTCAAAGTTTGAAATGTCTGTTAGCTTCTCTAAAACAGCCCTTATGACTGACAACTGCAGCAGCAAATGAAGTGATACAGTAGTTTATACAGCACCGTATCCTAGCTGATCTCTCTCCATACCTTCAGCTCGCTTCCTATCTTTGTCAATAACTGCCCTGGACTTGCACTGATTGCACTTTGTGGTTCAACACTTACCCTACCTGGATATGGCACGTGACTCTTACATAAACAGATCTCCGCGAAATTTTGGTAATTTTTTTGAAAAGTCAACTGAAAAATTAATGGATTGACAGACAGACCTTGCGTTCAGAAGGTCTTCGAAGAAATTTTCAACCCCATCTCAGATAACTAAGATGTCTAGCAATAGAGCAGTTAGACTCCCTAAGCTTGAGAGACTTCGTGTTAAAAACCCTGTTCTGGAACAAGGTGCTAGTCCTTGTATTGTCATGATGTCTTCTCTACTGAACTGCTGGGCTTCCAATGGTGAAGGTGCTGAACTTTGTAAGCAACTAGAGGTCAACTTGAAATCATGTATGGAAACAAGAGTATGTATTAAATGTTTGATTTCGATCTAGATATTTTGAGAATATCACTAACATCCGTTTTAAACAGACTAGAACAAAAGCTGCTAGATCATCCATTAATTACCATGCTGATCGTCTATTTCCAAGAATTAGTGGTAAACCACACGATTGAATATTTTATTGAGTTGAGCAGAGCAGTCAAGGAGCTATTCTGTCATAATGTACTCGAGATCCAACATACACGCAAACCTATATACAGATAGCATCCCCACGGCTTCAAAATGCCTTAATAGTCAGTCAACTCACAGCAGCATACACCTCTATCATCACATGTACATATAAGAAGGGTGGATCATTCACCATATAGCACACAATGGACCATTTGGCTTGTGCTCAACTAAACATCCAGTTCATTTCATTTTTACATATCCTGTATTGTCTCCCATCCTTTGTCAATGATATTCAGTAGCGATGAATCCACTCATTATGTCTAAATTGATGAGATTCCTCGTTGTAAACTATTCTTCTGTTCTAAAAGTCAGCAGTAACTGCTTTAGTGGTTCGTAAGTTGTTATCGATTACGAATGCAAGATAGTGAAGATATGACGTACAACGCCTTTAAACGAGCTCCCGCTGCCCAGCCCCTAGGAGCTCCAGGAACCCCAGGCAGCCTAAGCCGGGGGAGCCCTCCGTTCAGAGTCGGCGCTCGGCTTAGTGAGGTCGTTTAGCTCGCAGCGGGCTCGTTTAGCATCGAAAAACTTACGCGTCGTTTAGCGAGCTTCTAGTAAACAAAGAAAAAGTACACCAAAAAAAATGAAAATGGGCAAATTTTGTTTGATTCCTTCTTCCATCCAGCAACTCTCTTCAACTTCTCCAGAGATCCACCAATCGACAATCACTCACGCACAAAACACAATGTCTCAGGATCTAAAGAAAACTCAATCTGACTTCTCAAAGGCTCTTCACGGTGACGACGCTGGCTCAAAAACTGGTCTAAGTGCCATTCTTTCTAAGAACAAAGCTGCCCAAGAGGTTGCCGTCTCTGACTACTTGAAACATTGGGATGGTAAAACTGATAAAGATGCTGAACAAAGAAGAATAGAAGACTACAACCAATCTACTCACTCCTACTACAATGTCGTCACTGACTTCTACGAGTACGGTTGGGGTACCTCTTTCCATTTTTCAAGATACTACAAAGGTGAAGCCTTCCCACAAGCTACAGCTAGACACGAACATTACCTGGCCAGCAAAATCGGTATCAAAGAAGGTTGGAAAGTTCTTGATGTCGGTTGTGGTGTTGGTGGTCCAGCTAGAGAAATTGCCAGATTCACTGGTGCTCATATTACCGGTCTAAATAACAATGACTATCAAATTGAAAAGGCTTACTATTACGCTAAAAAATACAACCTACAAGATCAACTGGAATTCGTCAAGGGTGATTTCATGAAGATGGATTTTGAACCAGGAACTTTTGATGCTGTCTATGCCATTGAAGCCACTGTTCATGCTCCAGTGCTAGAAGGTGTTTATGGTGAAATTTACAAAGTGTTGAAACCAGGTGGTGTCTTTGGTGTCTATGAATGGGTCATGACTGATAAATATGATGAAACTAATCCAGAACATAGAAAGATTGCATACGAAATCGAATTAGGTGATGGTATTCCAAAAATGTTTACTGTTGATGTTGCAAGACAAGCGTTGAAAAACGTCGGATTCGAACTAGAGTTTGAAAGAGATTTAGCTGATGTGGATGATGAAATCCCATGGTATTATCCATTGACTGGTGAATGGAAATACATTCAAAGTTTATACGATGTCAGTACTTTCATTAGAACAAGTTCTATTGGTAGAAAAATCACAACACATTTGGTTGGATTTCTTGAAGCCATTGGTATTGCTCCAAAAGGTTCCAAACAAGTCACTTTGGCTTTAGAAGAAGCTGCTGTTGGTCTAGTCGCTGGTGGTAAACAAAAATTGTTCACTCCAATGCAATTATTCGTTGCTAGAAAACCATTAGACGCTAAATAGTATATTCATGCTGCTTTTATTTAGTTCTCAAACACTCTGTATAATATTATATTGTTTAGTTTATTTTTCAGTAAATTTTCTTACTCTCATTCACCCTTTCTTCTACTAATGTGTTTATCGATGTGGAGACTTATAATTCGTATCTAACATTTATTTTAATAGTTACGTATACTTAAGCTAGCTGCGGATCTCACGTCTACTCCATTGAGAAATCCCCATCTGAATCGACACTTGATGATACGTCTTCTGCGCTACTCTCACTCTCACTCGCACTTCCACTCTCATCGTCGTCACTCTTTAAGTCTTTCAATACTTCATCTTCATTATGCAGCTCTTTGACATCGGCTTTGGAGACCTCAGGGACTTCGTCATCACCAAAGCTATCAGCAATACTTTTATCTGCAGCATGAAGGGCTTCATCTAGATCTCCATTTACTTGTGATTGATTCAATATTCTGCTTTGCTCTTCTTCATATTCCTCATCAATTTCATCCAAGAATTTTTCTTTTGAAGCGTCGTCATTCTGTTCTAAAATCACAGAATACTCTTTATCCTCCTCATTCACTTCATTTTCAGCCTTTTCGTGACCCTCCGCAATCAATGGATTGATCTTGTTGACGAGCTTATGAACAGCATTCTTGGAAGCTTGGTCAAGCTCAAAAATAATCGTTGAAGCATCATCTATAGCCTTCTCCAGTCTCAATAGATCCTCGAGTTTGGTCTGCGATCCAATGTATAACTTGGGCAAAGTGGATAAAACTAGCTTTCTGTATTTTTTACTCTCGACCTCTTCCAATGTGTTCAATAATTCAACACCAAAGTTCAGATGGGATAAGGACCGCGATAGTTTGTCCTCATTCTGATTAACAACATTCACTGGATCAGTCCAGTGAGTCAACTGTTGTAGTATTGTTGAAGGTGGAATCATCTCAACTTCATTTTCATCTTGTTCCTCGACATGTGCAATATATAATCTTTTGAAAGCATCGGCAGCAACCTTTGACATTTTCTCCTGATGTAATGGATGTGAAAAACAGTAAACTGGTAAACAGAATGTGAAAGCCTGTAATAAACTCTGATTCCCACTGTTCGCTGGGCTGTAATATGTCAAAAGAAGTGTTTCGAAAAGTTCCTCATCATTCAAGATATCCGCCAAGTATAGTTTACATAAACCTTCAGCAGCAAGTGCTTGCACCTCAGGAAGTTCATTGTTCTTCAAAGTTCTGTAAAGTAACTTATGGAATGACAAGGAATCAACACCATCTTCAACATCCAAAACTTTTGTTCCATGCACTGATAGAATATCAAAAATAGCCTTGATTGCAATAACTCTCAATTCTTCATGACCTTTGGATAAACATAGCCCAAACAAGTATAATTGATCAGTAGCCAGCTGTAGATCCAATAGACAACACAAACTTAAAGCCTCAGTACCTAGTTCTCTGATTGTACTTTGAGTGTTTCGCACTGCCGGATTTATCAATGTCTCAACCAATGATGTAACTGATAGATTGTCCTTCAGGGGTTCATTTGTTAATTGTAGCATTGCTCTGCAGATGGATAACGAGTGTATTAAATTCTTTTCTTCATCATTGTCATCTTCGCTCTCATGTAAATCGCTATCACTGATATCAGATATTATCTCAGCAACCATGGCACAGAAATCTCTCTCACTAATTGATAGTTTTCTCAATACCTCTAATGCAACTTTGATTAACTTATCAGTCAATCTATCATTGCTCAAAGACGATCTAATGACTTGCAACATTGCCCTTCTACCAATCTCATCACTGAAGTCATACTTTACTGCAATAGTCAGTAATTGTTCAACAACAAAATCTAGATCCTCGGCATCATCCAAGCTTTCCAGTTGCTTTCTAGCTTCAAGGTATTGTTTCAACAAGGTGGCTAATTCAGCTGCTTCAGGGTAATTAGCATCAATTATATCATTTAATGTGTTTTCAGAACAGTGATAGTAAAACGTTCTAGCTAAGAATGATATCTCGGGTGAAAGCTTAGTCCAGATTTCAGGTGGAAATGATATCTTAGCCAATATGTCTTTTCTATGTTGGAAAAATTGCTTCATGGCTAACTCTGCAACTTCCGAGTGAGTGATATGAAGTCTCTCAAGTAGTTCGATCAAGTCACCATCAACCGTGTTCAGCCAATCTTGTGCAAACATTTTCACGCATGCTTTGCGTACCGTTTCTTCACGATCTTTTAGACCCCATGCCAGTAACTTTTCTCTTGTTTTTGAATCAATTGTTCTGAAATCACCCAGTTCTTTGAGGATTCTAGAGTAGACCAATCTTCTGTTGATGGAATTTGTGTCCTTCGCTCTTTCTAGTAAATAGTGTTTGGTGAGTGGAGTTTTGACCAAATTCAGCAGAGCAGCACGACGGACTTCTGCGCTTGGATCATTCTGAATTGCAATTAAGAGTTTGCTGGTGGCTTCATCGACCTCCTCAGTTTCTTCACTTTGTTCAGCCTCCTGGAATCTTGCAATACAGTGCAATGCTTTGATTCTGACCGTTGGCTCTTTGTCATGAAGTCTTTTGTCCAACGACCACATCAGAGTCTCATATAGGTTATCATCGATTTCACCTAGACCACTCATAGCGAAATCTAAGAACTGAACAACCCTATATCTAACGTTTTTATCTTTTGACTCAATACCCCTCAAAAGATGTGTTATGAAATAGTGAACAAACCTGGTGAACGGATTATCTTCAGGTTCTTCGTCCTCGTCCTTCTCCTCATCTTCTTCTCTCTCTTCTTTGGCGTACTCATCCTGTAAGCTCAAGATGAAACTAGCCACCAGCTTGACAATTCTGTCACCAGCGGCCTCTGATTTCTTCACGACGAGTACTTTGTTGATGAGTTTAGAGAAGTAGAAGTGAAAACTATCCTCATGATCCAAATTGATACTTCTCTTCATGATTGCTTTCAAGATAATGACTTGTTTACGATGACCAGCAACAGAGGCCTGCGAGTCCTGGAAAACGCGTGCTAGAGCCTGCTGGATTTGCTCTGGAGTTGATAGCTCCTCAACGGCCTTCTGCGTCTGTCTCAGAACGGTGGCACTCATTGCAAATCACTGGTTGGTTGTTGACTGGGCTGCTTTCGCCTTTGTTGTGCTTTCAAGTTTATTATCAAAAAAGGTAAACAAACAAACAAAAAAATCCACAACAGCTTCGCGCAAGTCACATGACACAAAACCCGGGTAATAAAATCCGCGAACGGAGGATATCTACAAGAAAAATTTATTTAAGCTGCTGAACTTGAAGCTCATCGCATGAGAGACTCGTCCTTCATAGCCATAGACATTGCCAAGCAACGATAAAATCATGGTTGAAGTTCATCGCTGCAGATTTGTGGATTTCACACCTCACAGTATCACAAACCTGAAATTCTCCCATCCCTCCACCAGCAACTTTGCTCCAACTGATCTAAGACTGGCCGTTGCTCGAAACAATGGTGATATAGAGATTTGGAACCCAAAGCACAAATGGATTCAAGAGACAACTCTTTATGGTGCTAGAGACAGAAGCATTGAAGGTCTTGTATGGGCCTCAAGGAACAACGAGGCTTCAAGATTATTCTCCATTGGTGGTTCTACATTTTTAACTGAGTGGAATCTACAGACTGGCTTACCATTGATAAATTTTGACTGTAATGCAGCAGTCATCTGGTCCCTTGCAATCAATGAATCCCAAGATAAGATAGCTGTTGGATGTGATGATGGTACCGTCGTTATTGTTGATATTTCTGGTGGTCCAGGTTCCATTGAACATCATGCATTTTTACAAAGACAAGAGTCAAGGGTCTTGAGCTTGACATGGAAAGGTGATGATTATGTTATCGGTGGTTGTGCTGATGGTAGAATCAGAGTCTGGGCTACTTCTAATAATGAAGATGGTGCTAATAAAAACAATTTAATATATACCATGAGAGTGGATAAATCCAAAACCGAATCCACATTAGTTTGGTCTGTTCTTTATCTACCAAAATTGAATCAAATTGTCAGTGGTGATTCTACTGGTAGTGTTAAGTTCTGGGATTTTGAGCATTTCACTCTTTCTCAAACTTACAAAGTTCATGATGCTGATATTTTGACGATCACCGCTAGTCTGAATAATGAAACAGTATTCACTGCTGGTGTTGATAGAAAAATCTTCAAGTTTCAACTCACTACTCAACAGGAAAAAACAAGGTGGATGAACACTTCAAACAGACTCCTCCATTCGAATGATATAAGATCAATGGTGTCATATGAATCCAAAAATCTTGATTACTTGGTATCTGGGGGTGTTGAGAAAAGTCTTGTCATTATTCCATCAAACTCGTTCACTGATGGTCAATACCAGAAGTTGACCTTTATTCCACAAAACAAGCACGTTACTTCCAATAAGGCTAAGAAACTTTTGATTTTGTGGCAAGATCAGACCGTTAAAATCTGGAGAATAGGCAAAAAGAGTCAGGAACTTGTCGATGACGAAGGTCTTGAAGTTGTCACCACAGCCCAATCATCAAAGGATTCTTATGAGTTGGTTTCCAAGTTGACATTAGTTGATGATGAAAATATTACAACTGTTGCAATCTCACCAGATGGATCTTTGTTAGCTGTGGGTAGACTAACTACGACAAAATTGTTCACTCTTTCAACCAAACCAAATTCACATAAATTGAGAGTGTCAAAAGTTGATAACCTTAATATTCAAAACCAAGGTTCTAAATGTCTTGCATTCCATGGAAATGAATCATTGATACTGACAACTCCGGAAAATGAGATTTACAAATTCAATCTACAAAGTGGAGATGATTCATCTGATGATGAGTCTCAATCTATTGTTGAATACGAACTATCTGACCTGCCTCGCTCAAGATCAAAATTACCATATCTTGAAAATATCAACCAGATAAAAATCTCACATGATCAACTTATTGTCTCTAGAATCTCTGGTGCTATTGATTTAGTTGATCTATCATCTAGCGAGGAAACTAAGTCAGTTCCATTTTTGAGATTGTCGAGTTTTATTTGTAACATGGAAGTTTCTCCAAGAGGAACGTTGGTTGCTATCACAAATGAAAACAAAGTATATGAATTTGATCTGAGCTCCGCACACTCAACTGCTCACCTAACGCCTTGGTCAAAAGCCAACTCTGAGTTTCTACCTCAACAATTCACATTGCTCCAAGATCCGACATTGGGTCTTTTCTTTGATGAAGCCGATGAAAACAAAATCTGGATATATGGTGCAACCTGGTTAGCATATTTCAACTTGAAGCTCAATATTCCTACAAAGAACTCCAAAAAGGATAAAAAACGTAATAGACAGGGAAATCAAGTCGGTGTTAAGAAATCTGAAGTTGATGAAGAAGCTGAAAGCGATGAAGAGCATGAGGAGTTATTGGTTGAAAGACCTGAATATGAAAAAAGTGATAAGAATGAAGCATCAGGTAAGGCATTCTCAATCATTCACAAATACAAACCTATCCTGTTTGCCAGTAGTTTGGGTTTGTCTGAAAATAATGTTTCCCAATTAATTATCGTTGAGAGACCACCATTTGCATTAGAACAACAAACTGCATTCAATTTACCAAAATACAGAATCTAAAATCAACGTTTAGATAAAATAAAAAGATTACAATTGATATATAAATGATACAAAGTTGTAGCTATGACTTTTTCCCACCAGTATATCACAACATTATCCCCAATCCTCACCATTGAATCTCCGGTAGAACTCTAGCAGCTTGATACCAAATTCTAGCAGCAGCACCAGATCCAATCAAAGTCTTCACTAAAGGTTTGTCCTTCAGATCTCCACCACCTTCTTGAGCTCTTTCCTCAGGATTTGGATCAAATTTTTTAGAATCACCAAATTGGTCTCTATAAATTTCCCAGATTTCAGGCGAAATTCTATGTGCTTCAAACATTTGAAAATACAACCCATCTTTTGGATCATAGTTATACTTTCTGAAGAACTGCACATGACGCTTGAACTCAGCTCTGATGGCATCAGATGTAGATTTTGGTGCCTTATCACCAACAATCATAATGTACTCAGCTAAACCTTCAAACAATAACTGAATGAAATAAGAAGGATCTCTCCAATATCTTCTATCAAATTCAGCATAATCTCTGCAAAACAGTGACTTGTTACGATTAGTAGCAGCTGCGGCTAAATCGTTTGAAATCTTGAGCCATTTCTCGTCATTGGTGAACTCGTATATCAAAACTGCAGCATTGAGGGTGGTTCCAGTGTTATAAGTCCACTTCATGCCATTTGGACCTCCTTCGGCGTTCTTATCGATACCATCAACAATCAACCCATCATCTTTATCTTTCAAATGTGCCAGTTGCCAGTCAATGGCTTTGATTGCAAAGTCAAGATAGACCTTTTGTTCATTTGGAATGAATTTTGCTAATCTTAGACATGCTAAAGCAACCTCAGAATTTGAAATAGCACTGATGTATGGTTTATCACGATGCCATAGGACACCGCCTTGAATCTTTGCTGAACGATCATTGTTCCAGCCACCCATCAAATAACGGACCAGGCTACGGCCTGAGTCAAGATATTCTTTGTTCTGTGTGACCTCGTAAGCAGTTATCAATGCAGAGGCAACTTGTGCATCATCATCATAGTAGATATCACTGTTGCCATTGAAGTTTTCAACGGCGCAGTAGCCAACGTGCTCAGGACTTCTATACTTGTACAGAGCTTTGACAGCTGGATCGATAAGAGGACCGAGCTCTTGTGGGTAGACTCTAGCACCATCGACAATAGCTTGGGTGGCGACAGCGACTGACCAAACATTAAATCTATTCTCATCACCATATGTACCCGAGCACTTTGGCTTAGGACTGATGAACGTGCCCTTACTGGGATTCCAGAAGTGTTTCCAGAAGTTCACAGTGACATTGTAGCCTTCCAAGGCAGGATTATTGACAGGTGAATGTGACATTGTAGCGTTTTGACGGGCTCAATTGGGGGTGATTTGAAGAGAGATTGCTCAAGGAAAATACTTGAAATTTTGGTTATTTCATTGCTGAAGTCATTGCGCATTCCTCCTCGGTGTTTTGCTCATAACCGTGCCCTTTTCGGATTGACACAAATTATGGACAGCGTCGTGAGTACTCGTGGAAGTTGAGTGATGAGTGCTGATATATTTAGTGATCAGAAGTCCCTACATGCTGTTTCTTGTTTTCTAGATGACAAAGTCTATACAACTTTGTTCAACAGTTCCTGGTCTTCGAAACCCTCATCAATC
Organism: Wickerhamomyces canadensis; assembly: GCA_003707015.3. Classification (NCBI taxonomy): domain Eukaryota; kingdom Fungi; phylum Ascomycota; class Saccharomycetes; order Phaffomycetales; family Wickerhamomycetaceae; genus Wickerhamomyces; species Wickerhamomyces canadensis. Next base: position 97,384 of record PPMU03000009.1, on the reverse strand, counting down.
GTCAAGATCTCACTAATTCTTATACCAGTGGCAGTAATTACAACGCTTATCAGGAACACTTTGTCGAACCAGTTATCAATGATTTGAAAATCATGAACATTGTTTGAGTCTTGATTCAAGTTCAGCAGAAAGTTCAATTTGGATGAGAAGGATTTGGTCAAGTTTGATCTCAAAATGAAGATGGTTGCAAGAACATAAATACCCAAAAGCTCACTAATGAATAAGTTCTTGATGATACTCACTGATTTGTTTTCCCTGATATTGCTCGTCTTCAAGTTTGAAAGATCTATTGGAAGGAACTTGTAAATATGGGTCAGCGTCATGAAGACTCCGTTGAAGGAGCAAAGAAATAATCCACCACTGACTATGAAACTCAATTGGTTCACAAGAAAATCCTCATCTTCAAATGTTAAAAAAAGTTTTACAACTTTCGCCAAAGTTATGACTAAGGGATCCGACTCTTTTGCATTCAGTGCCTCAGTCCCATACTGACTCCAAAATGAGACAACTTTCACGGCAGTCACCTGCAACATTTTGAAAAAACAATAAATCGCAACAACTTTTTGAACAGTCTTTATGATTTTCTGTTGTTGATTTTTGGAAGATCCACCATTTTCAAGATAGGATTCCAGTCTCTGTATTTTCAAAAAGATATCGTTCTTGATCAATGTCAAAGACTTGATTTCAGATTGTAATACATCATCAGTGATACTGTCATTGTCCGTGTTTTTGCCAAAGAGATTACTCAAGTCTGCAAAAGAGCCTTTTGGTTGTATGTTGGTTCTTTGTTGTAAGGAGCCTTGATTTGCCTGTATTTTCGAGATCAATTCACCGTCTTTTGACTTGATCAGGTTGTCTGTGTTTTCGTATGATCTTCTCAGATCCATCAGTCTTTGCTTGATTGTATTGTCATCCTTATTCAAGGCGTCATTCTTCTTGAAAAGATCCCTGTATAAATAATAATAAGCAGTGGAAAAAGAACCTATGCCGTTCAAGATTGCAATCAAAGTAATACCAATGATTGAAATCCTATATAATAGTCTTGTTGCAAATCCATCGTCCATCATTAGGCCTCGGAAATCAGTGAGGGAATCGAAACTCAAGACGAAAATAAGCCATAAACCAATAAGAAGAGCCGACGTGACAAATTTCACACCATGTCTATTCAACAACTGAGACTTGAAGAACTTATTGACCAATAAGTAAGTGACAATTGACGGCTGAACAAACACCAGACTCAGCACAATGGAATATAGGAAGAGTTCCCATATAAGTAACTCAACACCATCGACTTTTTGGTCCTTGTGTATTGCCTGGATCAAAATGAATTGAATTATGGAAACAGTGGCCGTTATGGTCAATGAGAACACGACTCTGGCGACTTTCTTCAAAGTAACTATCCAAAGATCACTAGTATCGAGGTCAGACTCGACCATCAGTTTGAAAAATTGAGAGCTGTGGGACTTGTACAGTCCAGGTTTTGAGTTGTATAATGATAATGATGACGTTGATAATGGGGTGGTTGCACCTGAGGTCGTTCTTCGCGTTGAATTGATGGTCTCAAAAAGGGATATTACACGGAACCAGACCGTTCTGTAGACGTGATAGAACACAACCACGGATGTGGCTAGAAGAAATATGATGGAGTACATCATATCAGCATTTTCTGTGCTGTTTAAGACTTAATTGATTGATCAAGACTGGAAACACTGGTTAGACTCAATCAACCGTAATATAAAAATCACAGAGTTCAGTTTTCCCCCAATACAGCGATATGCCTAATTCGGGAAATAGAGTAACACTTATACACGTGACTGATCACATGGTAATTTATTTCCCAATTGGGAAATTAAAAAACAAAAGAAAAAATTAGGCGTCGAGAATTCGCAAGGGCAATTTTTTAGTGAGAAATGAATGAATTTTGTTAGAGGTAGCCAGAATTCTGATATTTGAGAACCGGATTGAGAGACAATTTACCAAATGAGTATTCACAGAGCACATAGTACGAGGATCACGAACCAGCAGAGACCATTCTCCACAAACAATCCGTTCAGAAATGCGTCACTCGACTCCAATATCAATTCCGTTAGCTCTATCAACCAGCAGAATTTCACAAATTGGGTCAGACAGAATCAAAGTCAACTCAGTTTCAGTAGCGACGATGAAGATTCGTTGATGCCTCCACCACGTTCAATCAGACCCCCAAATGAGAGAAGTAGCTCTGCAGGGTCCACCAATTCGTACAATCAACAGTGAGTATTTTTAACTTTTTTAAGAGGGCTTGGGCTATGTGTTTGAGTTACAATCTTGATCATCGATGGAAAAACAAAAAAGCGTGTTTTCATTGGCAATATTCTGGAGAAGGAAAGGCAACGTTGGGGACGTGATCCATGGCCATCAGAGCAGCAATGAGCACTACACACGCTGCCACAGAGCGACCAGCGAGAGCAGGATCAAACTGGCTCGAGCTCTCACCGTGCAGGGCTGAGTAACCGTTGTTGTGGGAATGTCTCACTTCTGTGGTTTTCGGGTTTTCTTCTGCGATTACTAAAAATGGAAAACGAAACAAACAAGAATCTGGAGCATTCCAACAGTAGCCATTGAAAGCCCAAGGTTTTTTTAGCACTGCCGTTTCTGATTGCAGTTCCTTCTCTATAAGACTCTCCTTAGGCTGTGCTACTTGCTCTGATCCCCGTGTTTTTTGGCCACACTCTCTTGTGAACAGATCCAGTTCTTTGCTATCACGTCCACACCACGCCCCCTTACATCACGATAGTGGCAGTGATAACTTTTGCTCAAAGAAATAAAGTCGCTTTTGCCAGTCCAACCTCATCCCCAGCTCTATTTAATCACCAGTTAACTAACACCCTGCCCTTTATAGAAGAATGACAGTCCCGCGTCGAACATCCAATAACCCATTCCAAGAGGCATTGTCTGCTGATTCAACAGGAAACTCTCAGGTATCAAATACCCCTCCAACATACCCTTCAAATACCACTAGTACCACAGATTACTACAACACAGATGAGAAATCCAGAGATAGAGCCCGTGCTGCTGCTGCTGCTACCTCAGTAGATTTGCCACCTCCATCTTATGAGGAAGTCTCTGGTGCTAAATCCAATAACTCAGAATACCCAAGAGAAAAATCAACATCTCAGTCTGCTATAGATGAACACAGAACAAGAATGGCTAGAGAATGGCCTGGAGAATCCCGTTCTGGCCCACAAAGAGAAGGCTCAACACGTTCTCATCGTCCTTCTGAACATCGCTCCCATAGATCTGAACGTCCCTCAAATCATGAATCTTCCTCGAGAGCGCACCGTCATGGTTCTGCTTCTGAAAGGGGAAGTGAACATCGTTCTCACCGTCATGAATCATCCTCAACAAGAGATCCTCGTGATGCTTCAGCTAAAGATTCCTCACGTCATGGATCACGAGAACATCGTTCAAAATCATCCAGAGAACATCGTTCGAAATCCAAATCGAAAAAATCGCTTGAACCACCTCCAAAAAATGTCGATACCATTGATAAACTTGATGTTACAGGATTATTTGGTGGTGCATTCCATCATGATGGTCCATTTGATGCTTGTACACCACATCGTAACAAAAACACAAAATCTGCTCCAGTATTGGCATTCCCTGCTGATGGTCCAAATAGTTCGATCAGAGGTTCTGGTCCAGTCAATGTCAAAGATGCCACATTAAAATATATCCAAGGTCGTGATGATGCTGACGATGAACTATACAGTACTTCTGTCAGTAGAAGAGCTAATGATTCACAAAGCACCCTAGCTGCAATCAAAACTACTGGTGATATCACTCATCTAGATACCAATAAAACATCCACTCCAGTTCATGGTATCACCTCTTTAGGTTTGGGATCAACGACTTTTCTTGATGGTGCCCCAGCTCCTGCTGCTGCTCCTGCTGGATCTTTCGAAAGATCGAACACACTAGGTAGAAAAAAATCGTTGAAGCAAAGACTAACAGGTGATAATGCTACTCCAGTGAACAGACCAAGAGCTGTCAGTGGAGATGATGAGGATCAACAATTTGTGAGATTCTCTGATGATTTCAAAGAAAAAGACAGTGGTACCAACTCGTTACTGAAAAGAGTGAAGAGTTTGAAGGTTGGTAGATCAAAAAATTGATCAACGGATAAAAATAAATATAAGAACAGGGTTTGTATGAATATTGTTGTTGTTGGTTTCGTTTGTATTGTTTTTTTTGCTTTTGTTGACTTGTTTTTGGTTATCATTCTGCTCCTCCTCTAGGTTGCATAGTAATCCGTTTTAGTCTTTATCATACATATTTTTTTTGCTTCTCGTTATGAATGATAGATATTGTTTATGAGTTCTCATATCTTTTATGTTTTTTTGTTTCAGGTAAACTGTTTAGTTGGGCAACAACGCTGTTACGAATAAAGAATATGGTCCCTGAATGGAATTGTAGTTGTAATTCACTACATCTTTGAAGATCTCTATTTACATAAGATTAGGCTTTATACAATCTCTGAACGTTTCTCATACAGCTTTTTGTTCCGAATCTGGTAATCTGTTGGTGACAATCTCCCAATCAATGGCTTTCCAAATTTGTTCAAGGTATTGACGTTTACCAAAAACACCATAATCATGTAACCATGATTTTGGACTAGCATCTATAGCCAAGATCGGCTTGTAAGTGACGTTTTTATTGAAACTTTGCAAGTCTTCAGCTTCTTCAAAAGCTGGAATTGAACTGCTGTATAAATGACCTTTCTCACTTCCTTGATTTTGTAATAGTTTTTCCAAGTCTTTTAAGATATTTGTTTTGTTTGAGTTTTTTGGAGAACCAGCATTATATGTATTCAAGATGAAAAGCTTATCAAAAGTCAAGTTATCAGATGTACTTAGTGCACTTGTGTGGTTTTGTAGTCTAGCAACGACCCAAGTGAAACCATCACCATTGATAGCATGGGCAGAGTTCAGAAGTAGAGTTTTAAACTCAATGATGGAACCAAAATCAGCTTCAAGAATTTTAGCGATGGTGGAGCTTGGATGATTGGATATTTCATTAGAGATATCTGGAGATTCAAGTAATGATTCAACTGTAGGTTTGACTATTTTGGATGGTGTAGATTGATCAGCTTCTCTGACTTCACCAAGGGAACCCAATGCAAAGGAAATGTTGTTGATCAAAGAGGCATTGTTATAAACTTTTAGATCATTGGAGGCTTTTGATAGTTCATCAACCAAGAAATCTAAATCATAGGATGAGTTAATAGACTTCTTGGAGAGTTCCTCATTAAGATTCTGTAAATGTAGCTCTACCCTATCATAAAACGCATTTTGTAAACCTTGTGCTGAGAATAACCCAGGAATACCAGTTTCTCTATATTTTGATATGTTGGATAGTACAGGGAATTTGTAAAACTCTGTGACTTCGGCTGACGTTGATTGGAATCTCTTGAGTATCAGACTCTTGAGGGTGCTGTGGCTTATTCTTCTGAACATCACGGGCAATCAGTTGTTCCACTGAACTTCACTCTGTTTTTGTATTATGTCTGAACAATTCGCATAATTTTTCAGTCCTATTTCTTTTTTGTCGAGAATTGTTAGTGCTGAAAATTACGCTGTGAGGTTTACTATGAAAGTGTCTATAGATGGAGCAGTTCTTGAGAGAAGACTACCAAAGTTGAGCATTACCATACTGGGGATATATTGTTCAACTCACTTCAAAAATGCACTTTGAACAAGGCCATAACCTCACTACTTGGTCTCATTATGGGCTAAACCGAAGAGACGTTCTCAATTTTACTCCGATCAGTACTCCCAAAACAGGAAACTTTCCCAAAAGGTGAGTTGTCTCATGTTTTACTATCCCTCGCTTATCAAAGGATCAATCGAAATTGGCTGCTTTTTGAATAGCTTCGAGTAAAGCTGCTTTATTCCTCTCCACAACCTCAGACCTCACTAGAATTCACCCGTTTCATGCCCGCAATATGGACCCGCAAGAGTTCAGTTTCAGCAAGAAACCCATAACCCCAGCTGGCCACTTGTCGAAGAGGCAGAGCGTCATTTCAGCGATTCTACCTGCGGATCAGGCATCCAAAGGCAACTATACCACTTTGTCCAAGAGAACATTCTCAAACCAGGGTAAAACCTTGATAGATGCTGATAATGATATGGCAAGTGATAACCCCTTGCTGGACTATAACGAGCAAATACGTGCACCAAAGTTCAGAAGTCACAGAAGCGTCAATGATATTGGCTCGGTCCTATTAGATCTGAATGAGAAGGACTCAAATGCAAATGATTTCTCTACGCTCATAATGAGAAGCACTTCTGCTGCAGTGGATAATAACAAAGACAAGAAGGTGTATCTACCTGCTACTGCTGATATCTCAAGGGCAACTTCTCTCAATAATGAAATGACTCCGTCTACCAGTCTAGGCGATGAAACATATAACATTGACAACTATTTCAAAACCTCAACTTCAAACAACCAAATGATTTCCAACCTTGAAACTCAAACGTCACCACTATCATCCAAAAAGAACTCGAATGACTCTATTGTCTCATCTAAAAAACAGCCTCGTTTCACCATGGTTCCAATCCGTCCCATTGATGAGCCAAAAACTCCGAATTATCTCCCTTGTGTCTTGAGACCTGTCACCTCTCAGTCTCATCAAGACTACTATTCCTTAAAATCAATTGCATTAACATCAACATACGCAGATGACACCTCAGATGAAAGTTCATTATCTAGAAGTCATTGGAAACCAAATAACTCCACAACAAAATGTTATGATTGCGCTAAAGCATTTACAATTCTGAACAGACGTCATCATTGCAGAAAGTGCGGTGAGATTTTCTGTGGTGACTGTTTGGTTGCAAAGGCAAAATTACTACCAAAGGATTGTGAGTTTGATGTGAACGGAGTTCTAAGTAAAGTTTGTTTTGGATGTGGTAAAAGCTGGAGTGATTTCCTAGTTGAAAACTTCAAAAAACTGAATGATGTTAATGGGGGAATTGCATTTCCTGATTTTAAAAAAAATAGGAAGCTGGCTGAAGTCTCTGGAGATAACTCTAAAACTGATATGATTGATCAGAAAGCTGTTCCTGCAGACTGGACTTGGAGTTCTTTTTGAATCAGGGTGTCTTCAAGTGTTCTGGGCTTATGATATAATGGTAATGTTCCCCACTGGGTTTTCACTTCTGGTTTATATCCATGATACAATGTGTTGTGTGTTATTTATTATTATTTTTCGTTAGATCTTATTCTTGCTAGATGGATTGACGGATTTCTTTTTACCCTGGTTTATTATTCATGTGTTATTGTGGTTCTTATTGCTGTTTGTGGTATCTGTTACATACAGAGTGTGGTTCATTGTAAGATTAGGGTGTTTTTTTTTTATTTTGTTGGACTTTCACTTCATTGGTATGTTCTATTATCTCTCATTGACTGTCGATATAGTTCATTCGTTTAGGATTTATGTTTTTTCTGTTTGTGATCTTGATTTTGATATAGTATACAGTTACATCTTCAAAACTATTTACTGTCTTTGTAGAGTATATTATCATAGAGCTTCAGAAGTCATTTTCTACTGTACTGAGATGTAATAAATTCATTTCACATGACAAATAAATAATAAACAATAGTTCTTTTGTTAAGTTGTTCAACTATGCAAGAACGATGCATTTGAGTAGAACTCTAACATTGGGTTCTCTCCATTCTTTAGTGTGGTTTTCTCGACATCAGCCCAATTATATAAGAAATCTGCATGCTTCGTGTGTTTCACGAGTCTCCCACACATTTTGATGTACAGATCTCTGATTAAATCGAAGTTTGTTGGAAACATAATATCAAAATACCCTTGATGAACCATGTAAGTTGACGCAGTGATCATTTTATTCCTCTCAATCACCGTCTGAACAACTGGGGAATTATAACCTTCAGATCGATCGTTCAGAGAATCGAAGTCTGACAGTATCAACTGATGCTCAGGGAAACTCTTATTGAGAACATTAAAGAATCTTAAGAGTCTTGTCGGGATAAACTCTGACTCAGTCAGGTCGTTGTTGAAAGGGGATAACCAATTTTGAAGTTTCTTAATTGGTCCGTTCTCTTTCAGAGGATGGCTTTGACTATTCAAATTCTTGGTCAAGTTGAGGTACATTGCTGTCCACTCTTCAATTTCAGGTGAAAAAAATTGATGGAAATCACCATTATCATCAATGACAACATATCCTTGATATGGGTCACCAGTATGTACGTCATACTTCAAAACATCATGAGATAAGTTGTCCAAGACCTCCATACCTAGAACAAAGCATGGTTCAGGCACGTATTGATCCCAGTCCAGTATTGACTTGTTGATAATCTCTATCTTGGCACTATGCTCTGACTCAGTGATCTTATGATTCAAACTTTTCAATTTTTGTTTATCTGACAGAGTTTTGGATATTTCAATGATCTTGTAATGGGTCTTGGAATAAACATCAGGTTGTTGTTTCTGTATGAAGTTCAGTATATTCATCATGAGTGTCCCATTACCACCCCCAATCTCATATATGATCAGATCACTGTAAGGATATAGATTCAGTTTGTAGTTGACTAGCAAATATCTAGCTATAGCTTCCCCATAGTGAGGTTGAAACAGCTCTGTGGGGGTATGCCACAATTGGATGTTATTCTTCCCGTATTGGGCGTACTGATTGGACCAATTCTCAACAAAGTCATCATTATCTTTGAGCTCTTTGTACGCAAAAGGTGAATTGGCCTGGAAAATCTCGGCCTGCTTGGAGAAGTAACCATAATGAGGATTGTATAGAGAATCTTCGATGAAATCACCACTGAGCATTTTGTAGTTTCTCGGTCTCTCTTTGAGCTTTCTCAGGTTCTTTGATGTTGCTAGAGGGTAGAGATTGAAATAATCCGACGTTGTGGAGCCATTCAGTGGGTGTGATGACAAGTTGGAGAAGATGGGAGTGAAGGGTGATGTAGCAGAGTAGGGACTCTCGTAGTGCTTGTCCTTGTCCGACGACGGAAGCCTGTATCTGAAGGTGGTTGGCTTGACGGAGTACTCGTGGATGAAACTCCTCAGTGGGAGCTTCTTCATGTTTGGATTGGTGTGTATCTGGAACAAACTGGGAGCTGCTGTGGGAGTTCGTTCCTGTTATTTAAGGAACATCTGTTTGGCATGAAGTCACATGACTACTAGTTCATTCTTCTTCCCGCGAATTTGTTCTGTGGAGAAAAAAAATCGCGCTAGTGAAAAAAATAATTGATATGTGGATTTAACCAAACAACAGACTTCATTTTGTTCAGCAGAGCCTTTATCAACATCTCATAGTATTATACGTGAATTATGGGTGTGCCGGCTCTTTTCAGATGGCTTTCTAGAAAGTATCCGAAGATTATCTCCCCTGTGCTGGAGGAAGAACCCGTTGACATTGGTGGTATCATCACTCATCCTCAATACTCATCACCTAACCCAAATGGTGAACTAGACAATCTGTATCTAGATATGAATGGTATCGTTCATCCTTGTTCCCATCCTGAAAATAAACCAGCTCCAGAAACCGAAGATGAGATGCTTTTGGCTGTTTTTGATTATACTTCAAGAGTGTTGATGATGGCCAGACCAAGAAAAGTGTTGTATATTGCCGTTGATGGTGTCGCTCCGCGTGCTAAAATGAATCAGCAGAGAGCTAGACGTTTCAGATCAGCCAGAGATGCTAAAATTGCAGATGAAGAAAGAGCCAAAGCTCAGGCATATGGTGAACTGATTGAAGACTCTGTGAAAGCAAAAAAGACATGGGATAGTAATGCCATTACTCCAGGTACCCCATTCATGGATAAACTGGCTCTTGCCTTGAGGTATTGGACTGCTCATAAGCTAGCAACAGATCCTGGTTGGAAAAACATTCATGTGATCATCAGTGATGCTACTGTTCCTGGTGAAGGTGAGCATAAGATCATGAATTTCATTAGAAGTCAAAGATCTGAGGTTGGTTACGATCCAAACACCAAGCATTCTATTTATGGTCTAGATGCTGATTTAATTTTCTTGGGACTAGCAACCCACGAGCCACATCTCAGGGTTTTGAGAGAAGATGTGTTTGCTCAAGATCAACGAGGTATGTCAATCAAAGAACAAATCAACATGACAGAAGAGGAAAAGCAACTGCTGAAAGAAAAAGATGCAAAGAAGCCGTTCTTATGGTTGAATATCAATGTTCTAAGAGAATATTTGGAGATAGAGCTAAATATTCCAAGGTTGTCCTTCAATTTCGACTTGGAGAGAGCCATTGATGATTGGGTGTTCATGTGTTTCTTCTGTGGTAATGATTTCCTGCCTCATCTACCTTCCTTGGATGTTCGAGATAACTCAATCACACTTTTGGTAGATCTTTGGAAGCAGGTATTACCCACGATGAAAGGATATATCACCTGTGATGGTGTTCTGAATCTGGAAAACGTGCAAATTCTGTTAAATGCATTAGCTCCAAGAGAAGACGGTATTTTCAAAAGTCGTAAACTTCAAGAGCAGAGACGTGAAGAGAACGATAAGAGAAGGAAGATTCAAAGAGATGAAGAGAAGGCTGCAAAAAACCAGTACTTAAGCAATGTTACCAAAGGCAAAGCAGACAGAGGAACCTATACACCCGTTGCCAACCTCCCTCTGTTCGACATGCACAATAATAGTGTTGGAAAAGTCCACTTAACAAATAGTGAGTTAGTTCAAATGCAAACCCAGGTCAGTCTTGCTGCATGGGGTGATAAAGGTGCTTTAGCTGAACTACAAAATAAGGACCAAGCAAAGGAGCAAGAAGCTCCAACCCCTGAAGTCATTGATTCTGCTAATCAAGCAAACATTAGTGCAGCTCAAGCACTGAGACAAAAGCTTCTGAATAGCAAGACTCAATCTCCAAAAATAGGTGAGAAACGTTCTTTAGAAGCTGATAGCCCAGCTTCAACCACTGATGCAACTAATTCAGATTCTGAAATAGATGTTGAAGGCGACCCCGTCAGACTACATGAACCAGGTTATCGTGATCGTTATTACCAAGTGAAGTTCCATGTTTCCAAGGAGGAAGTCTCAGCTTTACGGGCCAATGTTGTTAAAAGTTATATTGAAGGTATATCGTGGGTTTTACTGTACTATTATCAAGGTTGTCCTTCTTGGAATTGGTATTACCCATACCATTATGCCCCTTTTGCCTCTGATTTCGAAAATTTGAGTGATATTACAGTCAAATTTGATCAAGGCGAACCATTCTTGCCCTATGAACAATTAATGAGTGTTATGCCAGCGGCATCCGGTCATACTTTGCCACCGATTTTCAGACCTCTGATGAGTGATTCTGATTCTCCAATTATTGATTTTTATCCAGAAGAATTTCCTTTGGATATGAATGGTAAAAAAATGTCATGGCAAGCAATCGTTTTGTTGCCATTTATTGATGAAAAGCGTCTGTTGGAGAATGTGAGGGCACAGTATCCAAAATTAACCGATGCTGAGAAATCAAGAAATGTGAGAAAACAGGAGGTTTTGTTTATCAGTTCTGGAAATCCAAACTATGATAGACTCAAAGAGGTCTACAAAGATAACGTTGAATTTGTCAGATTTGGATTCAACAATAATGGATTGGCTGGTAAAGTCTATGCTAACTCAAAATACAAATTCGACTCAGAGTTACCTTGTCCTATTGAAGGTGAAGATTCTTACGTTCCTATTCCAACAAATGCCTTTTTAGCGGCTGACTATGAAATGCCACCAAAGGTCATAGGTAAATCAATAATTTTAACTGGTTTCATCAAGCATGAACAAGTTTTGACACAAGAAGACAAAGATGGAATCATCTATTCCAATGGTCGAAACAATTATAGAAACTCTTTTAACCCTCAAAGCAATATCATCAAAGTTGGTCCAGGCTATCCAAGTGTCTATAAGGAAAGATATGGAGGGTTCAAGAGTTTTGTGAAGATGTGGGAAGGTCAAAGACGACAACAGCAACAGCAGGATAATCTTCAATCCATCATACGAAATGGAAGCCAAGGTTATAACCCACAGAACAGTCATCAAAACTACAACAACAATCAAAATTACAATAACAACCGTCAAAGTTACAACAACAATCAATATAACAACAGCAATCAATATAATAACAACAGTCATTATAACAACAACAATCAATATAACAACAATAGAGGAAATGTTCCTCAACCTTCTAGACATGGTGTATTGAGAAGATGAGCAGTTATATACTCTTGATAATATCTATGTTACGTTTTTGAATTTGAATCTAAGCTTGTAATCATACTTCATTAATGTACGTTCTATACAGCCAAGGAATGTTGCAGTCTCTATATTCTTGACTTAGTTGTCCTTGTGTTACATTGCCTTTTTAAGTATGTCGTTCAAACTTGCAACAAACTGTTCATCATGAACCTCATCATCTTCAGCTTCGTACAGTTCTAAATCGAGTGATTCTAACTTCTCACCATCAAGTACCACGTCTAGAGATTTTGGATCAAAATAATCAGGGAATCCCCATTCACATTTTTCGACCAATCTGATCAACCTTCCACTTTCAATTGGGTATTTCCAAGCACACAAAAGTGTATACCACTTCTTAGCAATTTCTGGATCACCACGGTTCATATTTTTGAATATCTGACCAGCGATGTATGGAAAATTGGGTTGAGCCTTATACTTCTCCATCATCTCTATCAGTTTTTGGTGAGGCAAATTTGAGTGATCAGAATGATGGTAAAAAATATATGTGAGTATGGTTGGATCAAATCTTTTGAATTTCAACGACAAAAATCTCTCCACCATGTTCAATGCAAGTGATGGTCTCTTGAAATCAATCAATACTCTTCTAACAAACATTTGTAGAATCGAATCCTCAAGGTTTATTGAGGAAAACGGATGCTGAAGAAACTCTTTATTGGATGCTTCGTTGGATTGGATCAAAGTAGCGTGTTTCATCATATAAGTAAAAAGATTGTTATAAGTCTTCACACTTCTCAATTGATGATGTTTAGAGACATAGTTCAAAGTGAAAGAATATAACTCTGATATGGTTTTGAAAGAAGGGTAAACATCACCAAGTTTCAAATACTCTGGAAGCTTAGCTCTAACAACAAGTGACTTGTCATCTATAACCGCAAGCCTGGTGGCAGACTTCATTGGTGAAAGCAGAGAGAGTATACCCAATTCATTCAGTAGAATCTCAGAGTTATTGAAAATTGTTATGTAGTGACTCAAAACCATAACGGGTTTATCTGGAAACTTCTTCCTGAGAACAACAAACAACTCATTAGCCATCAAGTGTCTTAGCTTTACATCATTTTGAAATTTCTGAGGAAGATCCCTTAGTAGCATCAAGACACCATCATATAGTTTCTTCTTCCTTAAGGATGTTAATAGGATATGAAACATCTTAGAAGATAACTCGATACCTTTCTCTTGCATCTGATCCAAAATCAGTAGAGAGTTTTGGTAATTACCCATTGTGGTTGAGTAGTACATGACGGTTTCGTAAAGCCTTTGTCTTGATGCCTTGACCTCCTCCGGATTCTGGCACTTCTCAACTTCCTTGACAGTTCTCCTCACTAGAAGCTCGATGTAAGTCTTTGCTTTCTCATCTCCCTTGTTAATATGGTCTGTAGTTATCTGTCTGATCATATTTGAGGAATATAGCTTGACAAACTTTGTTTTTGCAACCTCTATAACGTTTTTGTCTTTGCTGTCGAACATCTGACCGAACCCATAAAGATATCTATCCCTTGCTGACCCATTTCTTAACCTTCCTCTAATAGCTCTCAAGGAGTGATCACTGACAGAAAAGCTATCATAGTCCAAAAGTCGTTTATAGAAGTCAAAGATGTGTGAGCTTTTCATTAAAAGCGGTGATATTTTCTGGAGTGCTTTCTCCTCAAACCTTGGTTTCCAGCCAGGCCTGATTAACGATGATAATCTCCAAGTTGTGTCCATCAAGCTTATAATCTCCTGTATGAGAAAGTCTTCTGATATCTTATTTTCGTCTTGGTAATAACTATCCAAAAGTCTTCTTACTTCTGATCTGAATAAGTTGGAGAAGAATTTTGGACTGCGGATCATCTCGTAATATACCACAACCTCAGGAGAAAGTCCAGCTTTGAGTTGTTGTTCAGTTTGAGCATCATCCTTGAGCTTCACTATGAGATTATTCATATATTCGAGGGTTTCCTTGATTTCTCCCTCTATTTTGGTGTCTTTGGATTCACCCAAGGAAGCTTTGAGTTTTTTCAGCTGCTCATCGGTATAGCGTACGACCACTTCTCTCATGAAAGAATTCTCTCCTCTCAGCACAGAAGTACCATCTAGGACCTCGAGAACATTGTCGTGTGTGTAGTGGGGCTGTATCAGGCTGCTGTCGTTGAAGGGAAGTATGGTGGGACTCGCTGGTGCCGATATCATGGAGTGGAACCGTATGAGTGATGGGTGAAGTGTTGGTGTACTGTTTGTCTGTCTGTAGGTGTGATTTGCTCCTTTGAAGGATCTGGGCACTTTGGCCAGTCTCAGTCTATCCCGAAGTATTATCATTGTGACAAGATCTGAACAGCAGCAACTGCCTCAGTGGAAGGTGTTTTCCTTCTTTCATTGTTGTGTCAGTGATTTTTTTTTCCTCGAGGAAAATCAGCGGTTGAGCGAAAATTGTTAGCGAAGAAGAGATACCCATTTTGAGAAATCGAATGCGTCTTATTAGAGATGTACGGCACCGGATCTACTTGGATCTCAGTAACGCTTTATACAGGTTCTTTCTGAGATTTCCCAGGTTTCTTTCTTTTTTCAGTTTGACGAGAACTTTCTCCACATATTCCAGTTGCAATCCCAAATCATCAATTTGCTCCAAGATCATCAATTCATCATCTGAATCGCTTTTCAATTTGTTGAAGAAACTCATCCCTTTGGTGGCATCTACCTTGAGCAACCACTTCCCATAATCATCAATGATATCTTTATCGCTAGCGAAATGCTTATAGATCAGGTCGATTATCAGTAGAACGGTTGATTCTTTTGCTGTGGGTGATCTATCATGTTCAGGCAACTCGCCATCAACAAGCTTTCTCAATACCTTCATTGACTTGAGGTATTCACCCTTTTTCAAAAAGATCTCAGCCACGGCTCTATGTTTACCATTGTGCTGCAGTATCTCCAAAGCTTCCTCATAATCACTGATTTGCTCCAGCATGCCCATTAACACATCATGATTGTTGAGACTCCTTTTTAATTTCATGATTCTTAAACTTTTGATTATACTCTTATTTTCAACATACTCCTTCTTGAGCCAGTCTTCCAGAAAGACGTAGATGAACTTTTCAATCTCTTGTAAATCTTTTTCCTTTGACTTTCCCTGTTTTTTCATACTCTCATATTCCACTGACAACTCTTGCATCAAGGACACCAGTCCATTAAACACCCATACATCTCCAAAGATGACGGTTGGATCAAAGATATAAAGTAAAATTCTAGGATCAATTGTACCATTGATAAAATAATCCAACACAGAAGCGCTGAAATTATGATTTCTCAAATGACTCAATGCAATGAATGTGTTCAAAAACTCTATTTCAACACATCCAAGTTCAGTAGAGGAATCAGTAGACTTCAATTCATCTTCAAGTTCAGATATGTTTATCACCTTATCTTTGGGTATATCGGATGTTAATCTTTGCAATCTTGGCCTGGACACGAGTAATGACAATGAATTATCGACGTCATTGTGAATAATGATATCAGATTCTATCTGTGCAATATCAGTGGCAAACTTTTTCTCGCTTTCCAACCTAGCCTCATCTATAACTCCATAGCTTAAGGGAACCAGTTTGATCAAATCTGCTAGCCCATTATGGATCTGTTTAAACCCACTTGAAACTTTCCTTACCTTGACTTTATGATGTTTTTTGAAATCGTTCTCTTTGATACCAAAACTTAATCTCTGCAGCTCACTCTGATCGTGAACAGAGTAGACTACAATGTCACTCACGACATTGTCTTTATTTTTATCGAATGCTGCTAGTAGTAGAAGATCATCAACTTCTAAAGAGTCAGGATATGTGTCAAATGGGATTGTCCCTCTAGATATATCACCATTGATGTTTATAACCAACCCCATGGCTGATTCTTCTTTAGTAGTTCCAGAGGCTAGTAAAAACTCATCCTGACTAATTGGTAAGACAAATGGCTGCAGTTCATGTTTCTCAGAACCACCATCGGTACTCAAAGGGAATAATGTAATTTTCCCATCGTTTTCCAGGTCTATCAAATCATATTCGGAGTCAGCACCACAAACAACACTAAACTCACCACGTCTCAGTCCTATAATGACATTACCAAATGCAATATCTTTAACCAACCTTAGAGCAGTCTGTGTTACATTAACGATTCTTATTCTTTCTTTTGTGAAAACAGTAACATGAACACCATTTGAATCCTCTCTCGCCTTGTGGTCATGGTCTTTGGTGATATAGTTGACATCTTTTATCTTCCCAATGTTAGAATGTGTGATTTCAGGAATGGTAAAGACTTGCAACAGTGAAGATGAAGTGATTAAGGCTTTCGATATCGTTGGAAGAATCTCTATTTGACGGATTGGGGAATGACGGGTGGAGTGGAAATGTGTGGTTGATATCAACTTGAAAACATGTGAGTCTGTAGTATAGTGCAAAATTTCACCTTGATCTGTTCCAATGTATAGATTTGATTTGTATGATTCTACCACTGTTACCTTTGATCCCGAGGGTAGTTCAAGGTTCGGTATCAGCTCATGAACCGAGTAAGGACCTGGTGACATTGATAGTAGTGACAGCGATGGACTTGGTTGAGGATGACTCTCGACGGATTGTTCAGGTAGAGGTGGTACGATAGTATCATCTATAGTTTCTGAGGTTTCATTGTTGTGTGTTTCCTTGTTGCTTTGAGTAGTAGTTGAGTTATCAGCTTTTGAATCATCCTGGGGATCAATAGTTTCAGAAAGCTCGGTTTCTGCTGGGTCGTGTGTGGGTTGATGCTGTATTGGCGATTCTTTATCACTTTCTGATGATGTCTCTTCGGGTATCAGGTTTGGAATCCCAGTCAAATCTCCTGAATGACTATGTGAGGCTTCAGTCTTTGAATCATCTGCACTGGCATCTTGGGAGTCAGTGATCTGCAATGCATTGGTAACCTGCTCATTATTCTCAGTGGAAACACCCGTCACTGGAGCTGTATTTTCCACGACATTCTCAACAAACTCCTCCTCTTCTTTCTCCAGCTCCTCGATACTGTCGTTGCCATTGGTCGTTTGTTCCTCTTGTTGTTGCACCCCGTCAATTGTGTGTGATTGTTCGTGTTGGACCGGTTCTGCTGTGGACTCTCTGTTGTTATTGGCGCCATTCCTCTTTGGATTCTTCTTCTTCTTCGCCATTGTTCCTTTGGGCCTTCCCTTCTTCGATTCTGCTTCGTCGTTGTTGATCTGGCAGTTGTTCAGCTTGTTTTTCTTTCCTCAGAAGGAAAATCCGATATCTCTACGTCTTGTGGTAAAATGTACAGTAAAACAAAAGGAGAAAAAAAAAGGTAGATGAGGTGATTGGAGTTATACAAAAGTGTGTGGAGGTTACGATGCTATGTCTGTGGTGGATTGTGGGTCAGCTTCTCATAAAAGCCAGCCCAAAACTGCCCCACAGAAGCCAAGGGCTCCACCAACAGTTAGTTTACCAGCACCAGCACTGGATGATGAAGAACTTCCTACGCTGGAAACGTCTTCGGTTGTGGTGGCTGTGTTCTCAGTGGCTGTTGAAGCAACAGCAGATGCGTAGTTGTTTGGCAGGTACTCACTGACTTTTCCACTGCTTGAATATGGCTGCAAGTTGACCAGTAACCAATCATATTCACATTCAGCTGGAGAAGATCCACCTCTCCATATCAAGCTATAATTGCCTGACTTGTCATCAGTTTCACATGCAATGAAAGTGGAATGATACTCGTAGAATAGAACACCATCTTCAATGTAGAAAATGCCATCTGATGTGGCATTGTCAGAAGTGACAGAAACAACACCACTTGTTCCATCTATAACTAAGAAATAGCTTCCATCTTAGTCAACGCTGAACTGCCCATCACTCTTTAGGTATGCATCTTTAACAGTCTTTGTGGTGCTACTCACTGTTGTGACTGTTGTATCATAGAAGAAGACGTCTCCAGACGTCAAATAACGAACCAATTGATAATCAATGGTTGAGCCATACGTATCATAATCAAGAGGTTGAACCACTAACGAACCGATAGATGTTGATACGACACTACTGGCACCGAAGGCAGATGAAGCAGCTAGCAGAGTTGCTAGTAATTTGAAGAGCATTTCTCAAAGATATCTGATAGAGCATCTCAGTGACAAAGACCAAACATTGATTTAGCGGGTAGCCAGTTGTTTATATCTTTATGGAGTTATCGCTCTGGGTGTTTGGCAGCTTTGGAAACGTTTGGCTCGCTGTGCGTCTATATCTGTAGCGTAGTGAGTCAACAGGTCATAAGACTGGTGCCACTCGTGTGAGTAATGGCACACTGAGGGAGATTGCTTTGGAGCCAGTTGGATGGTTTCTAAAGCGTCATCAATAATGTTTATCAGGTCAACTATTCCCAGCTGGTATTGACACAAGGGCTGAAAAACCAAGTATTACCAGGCACACCGGATGTCAGGCCTTCATGAAGCAGCAGCAATAGCGTTGAGTTACATGGTGATTACTGACCCATTCTGGGGCTTCCAGCTGCTAAATTTATCACGGATTTGATGCTTTATCGATGGACATTTGGTGCTGGGAGTTCTTCACCGGCTGAGATCCTCGGAATCAGTTTAATCAGCAAAAGAATCGATGGCAGCGAATCGAATATTCTATAAAAGTGGCAATAGTCCTTGCACAAATCAGCGTATAAACCTCCAAAACTTCATCCTTCATTAGGTTCAGAAGTTGTATGTCAATCAGAAGAACTCTCAATAGACAATTCACTAGGAAAATGCACATCTTACCAATCAAAATGCGCTGGGGTCATGGGGACAATTACTCCTATATCCTAACAGATTCTTCCACAAAGCATTCTTGGATCATCGATCCTGCTGAACCTCAAGAAGTTCTCCCTTCCTTGAATAAAGCCAATGTTTCATTGAAGGCTATTGTCAATACCCATCACCACTATGATCATTCCAGTGGAAATGAACTTTTCCATTCAACGCAATATTTCCCAGATTTACCAATCATTGCTGGGAAAGATTCTCCATTGGTGTCATATACTCCCAAACATAACGAAGTTTTGAAACTTGGTGATTCACTTGAAATTACTGCCATTCACACTCCATGTCATACTCAGGATTCCATATGTTACTACGTCAAGGACACCAAAACTGATGAGAAGGCTGTTTTCACAGGTGATACCTTATTCACTGCAGGCTGTGGTAGATTCTTTGAAGGAACAGCTGCTGAAATGGACCATTGTTTGAACGTTGAATTGGCGAAACTACCAAAAGACACGGTTGTCTATCCAGGTCATGAATATACCAAAAGTAATGTCAAATTTGCCAAAACGGTTTTGAATAATGATGCTATTAAAGAACTGGAGAAATTCACCAATGCCAATGAAGTGACTACTGGTAAGTTTACAATAGGTGATGAATTGGAATTCAACCCTTTCATGAGGCTAGAAGATGAAACTATTCAAAAAGTATTGGGTGTTAGTGATAGAGTTGAGGTCATGACTAAATTACGTGAACTGAAGAACAAGTTTTGAGCTTTTACAAGTACGGTCAGATTTCCGATTACAGCTATTTATCCTTATTTATAGTTATGATATTATTTTATTGAACTGAATGTAATTTAGAAACCCTAGTACACACACGTCTATGATCAAGTCATAGGGCATGCAGTTGAAGTACTATATAATCTCGTTCTTCTCACTCTGCTGTCCACACTTCTGGCTCATTGAAGAAAAACCGTCAGAAGTTCTATCTAAATTCAGAGTGTTATAATTGATTTAACAATTACTATCTATCTGAAGAGAAGAAAAAGAATGAAAGAAAGGAAAGAAAGATTTCAAAACCAGTGAAAAAATTTGTACTGGACAGAACTGCCCAGAGATGCCGTTACCCGGATCGGAAAGTACAGCTAATCTCCCGATTTCGCGAACTTGTTCTGTGCCGATACACCTGCTGGAAGGACAGAGCTAGGCTAATTGCAATAGAAAAGCCAGTAGCTGACTGTCACAAGCAGCCATTTCCACCCATCAACTCAAGACAGAAGCACAATGGTCAAGAAAGATCAAGAGAAAGCTAAGAGTGACGCAGAAGGCGACGTTGTTGATGACGTTTTAAGCGAAGAAGAGGTTAAATTGGACGACGACAAAGAACAGTCTGAAACAAAGGATGGTGATGAAAAGGAGGCAAGTGGGACCACCGAATTGAAGGCTGAAGAAGTTGTTGAAACAAAACAAGAAGCAAAAGAAGTACCAGTCTCACAGAAGGAAGTTCCAGGTAAGACAACGGAAGAGTCAAAAGCTGACGCTAAAGCTGTTGAAAAGGAGGAAGAAGATTCTGCTCCCCCACCAAGACCTGCAAGACCATTGACTCCAAGACAAGAAGCTCGTAAAAATTTGAAAGATGCATTCCCAACCATTGAGGAAAAATACATCCAAGCTGTTTTGATTGCTTCCTCATACAACTTGGAACCAGCTTTCAATGCTCTCTTGTACATTTCTGATCCAGAAAGTATCAATCCTGATGAAATCATTCCAGTTCAAGTTCCTGTTGTTGAATCAGCACGTCCAAAACTACCAGCCCGTAAATCCCATGAGCTGACTCAGTTGGAACAGGATGAACTATTGGCTAAGAAATTGGATGAAGATTATAGACGCAGAGAACGTCGTCGTGCTGCTAGGCGTCAAGAACAACGTACTGGAGGTGCTCAAAGCTCCACTTATGATGATGATGATGAAGATGATGTATTCACAACTTTTGTTGAGAAGGATTTACCTCAAATCAAGGAACAGTTCACTAAAAACATTGAAGAAACAAAGACTAAGTTCAACAGTTGGGTTAGTGGCTGGAAGAAACAATACCAAGCTTCAGCTTCTAATTTAAATGAACGTTCAGGAAATTCAAGAAACAATCACAAGAACAGTTTTGAATTTGATGAAGAACCGGAAGAGTTGGATCTTCAACAGTTCCATGGGATTTCATTGAACGATACGTCAAAAGATCCATCCAGTGGAATTGATGAGAATAAACCTAAATTACCAAATAGAAACAGAGCCGGTTCTACTGATCTTTACGGAACCCCAAAGAATAGCAACAAGAAATGGGAACGTTTGGATAAGGCAAAACCTGAGCCAATTAGTAAGTTGGAAAGTACTGCTGATCCAACCGGTGGAGCCGTTGAAGATGATGATTTCCTATTGAGTGATGATGAAGATGTGAACAAGAAATAGTGATTGATTGTGTGTATCACACAGGTTTTAATTAGCTACGTATATCAAAGAATATGTATTCTCTTTCTTCAGTTAATTGCGCTGTTCGTTAGATTCGAGCTGTTTTCACGTAGTGAATAGATTTTATAGTACAGTCAAAGAAACACAAAACAAAAGAATTCATTCAAGAACAAGCATAAACAAATAACCAAACCCAAAAAAAACCATAAACACAATGCAAATCATAATCGTAACGTATCAACCAATCAACCAATGGTATATCATAGCAGCTGACAGATTGATGAATCTTTTTTTTTCTTTTTGAAAGTCCCCCAAATACCTAGGTTGGCATAAATGAGATCACTAGCTTTTATAACATCTATTCTATAACATTTGGCAGTAAATCTTTAATTGACTGCACAGACCATCTTAGTCCAATGACTACACAGACCATCTTAGTCCAATGATCTTTGAGAAATAACAACAGGTGGAAAGAATTGGTTTGGGTTGGAACTTTTCACTGGTTGTGAGATACTCAATGTTGGGAACACCTTTGTGATGTAGGTGCTGACGGAAGCAGATGATGGTGTTGGAAGGGGAGCAGCTAAGGATAGAGCAGTGAAGAATGAGAGTAGAGTGAGGCTGTATTGCATCGTGTGTGAGTGTGAGCTGTTTGATGAGGGTGGTAATGAAGGAATGTATGAGTGGGTACCGGGTGGTGAGTAGTGGCTGGGTATATGCTATAGGATTGGGAGCAGGTTTCTGTGTGCGAAGTAGTGGTGAGTATTGAATAGTGAGGATGAAGCTGTTTATTTATACTTAGTTACTAATTGCCCCCCTTCCGATAGACGTCACAGAGCACCGTAGCTTTTGGGCTGAAGAGCCTCTGCCTTGTTTTGTGTTTGTTTCATCCGCAGCCCGCAGGCACAACAAACAAAAAAAACGCGGTACAAATTCGAATCTGGGCTCCATCGCGCTCAGATCCAGCTCAATATTCAGCTGGAGAAAGCGATAAAACATCTCTCAGAAGTCAGATCTGTGACCATCCGTACTTTCTCAGTGTGAAATCCAGCTATACGTTGTTTCAAGTACTGCGTTATTTCTTCCGTAATGCCGCTTCCAAAGTGAGCGAACGTCTTCTTCTCAGTTCCGGCAACACACCATTACCGATATATTCAAAATGTGGGCTGTGTCTAATTTCTATTGTACTTTAGTGTACCTAAACTCTAAAGTACCTCCGCAGTCTAATTTTACACACGAGGGTTGACAGATTGATTCATAGAAATTAGCAATATACGAGAATTGAACTGATAGAAGGTAAAGGAACCACTGTCAAGAATGAAAGGATGAACGACAAGGCATCAGATCTCAAATTTGTTCATTCAAATAGTGCTCTCCAAAGCCAAGACAATAACCACACGATTTGGAATATAGACTTGTAAGTAATTCTTTCTGTTGTTCCATGGAAGGTCAGTTGTGAAGAATCTTGTAGAAATGTCCAGCCTATCATGACCACCAAATTCTTTAGCATCACTGTTCAAGACAATTTTGTAAACACCAGCTTGTTCAATCCCAACCCTGTAATCGGTATATGAGTTTGTAGGATGTAAGTTGAAGATAAATAAAAGCCCTGCTTTCTCAAAAACCAAAACTTTATCGGCTTCATTCTTTAAACTGATATAAGTATCTCTTGAATGTAACCAACCGTATTTCTGTTCCAAATGTTGCATTGCTTGATCAAATCTATTCAAGAATTTGTATCTTAGTAACTCATCATCACTCAAATTGAATTGTCTTCTAGCATAATGATAACTTTGTCCATTATTGACATTAGGGAAATCTAACCATTCTGGATGACCAAATTCATTTCCTTCAAAATTCAAATATCCTTCACCACCTAAACTATGGGTCATCAATCTAATAATCTTATGCAATGCAATACCACGATCAATGACTGGGGTCAATGGAGATAAAACACTCATATTCGTATACATTTCAGCATCCATCAACCAAAATGCCAATGTCTTATCACCAACCAATGCTTGATCATGACTTTCACAATATCCAATTGCCTTCTCATCATAACGACGATTCGTCAATGTATGGACTATTTGATTTATATCCCAATCCTCATCGGCTTTTTCTTTAATGATTTTGATCCACATATCAGGTAAGGCCATAGCTAATCTATAATCAAACCCAACACCTCCTTTTTCTCTACTAACTCCAAGAGTTGGCATTCCTGAAACATCTTCAGCAATAGATGTCAACTTTCTTTCTTCTCTTTTACCAACCAAACTAATAAGATCATTAGCTAACATCAAATAGGTCAAACTCTCATGATCAACAGCAGAGTTTTCATGCAAATATTCATTATAATCACCACTGAAAGCACCACCCGCACCAACACCATGATGTAAATATAACATACTGGTTACTCCATCGAATCTGAATCCATCAAACTTATAAACATCGAGGTAAAATTTCAAATTAGATAGTAAAAATCTCAAAACTTCGTATTTCCCATAGTTGAATAATCTTGAGTCCCATAATGGGTGTGAGCCTTTAGCACCAGAATGGAAATATTGATAATCAGTACCATCAAAGTTATTCAAACCATCATCAACGTTTTTAGAAGCATGTGAATGGACAACATCTAATAAGACAATGATTCCTAATCCATGAGCAGTATCAATCAATTCTTTAAGATCTTCTGGGGTACCGAATCTTGAACTTGCAGCAAAGAAATTTGTAACTTGATAACCAAAAGATGCGTAATAAGCATGTTCCATAATGGCCATAAGTTGTAAAGCATTATATCCAAGTTTTTTGATTCTTGGTAAAATGTTTTGTGTAAATTCTTTGTATGTTCCAATTTTACCTTCTGGTGTTGAGATACCGACATGAGCCTCATAAATTCTGAGAGATTCAGGAGCATGAGGTCTTGAGTTCTTAAATTCATATGTAGTTGGTGGATTCCAGAATCTTGCTTCGTATGAGACTGAAGAGGATTCTTTTGGTGGGGCAGTAGCACGAGTAATCCAAGCTGGCAATCTATACACTTTCTCACCAGATGGTAGAGTCAACAATATCTTCACCCTTGAATCATGTTTGATTGATCCCAGTGGGAAAACACCAGAGAAATTCCCATATTGATCCTTTGTCAGTTCGTGAGATTCAGGGTTCCACTCGTTGAAATCACCAACAAGATGAGCTCTCACAGCATTGGGGGCCCATTCTTTGTAATGAATGCCATCATCCCTCACTTGGAATCCAAACGTCTTGTAGCTATCGGCAACCTTCTCGATACCGCCTTCAGAGTCTTCGAACTTCTTCAACCATTCATCAGCAAACGATCTTCTTTTAGCCAACTCATTGGCAAAAGGTGTGAGCCATGGATCACCATTGATTGCGCCTTGAACACTGGCTGGGATTGTGGATTGATTGTCTTGTGGCATTGAGGTCTTCTGGGTCTTTCTGTGTGTGATTGATCTTGAAGGAGAACAAGATTGACATTTGAATTGGCTGCTCCCATATGGAAATGCTCAATTCTCACACTTCTGCCCCCCAGAAATTTTTAGAGAGCAGATGACGGCTGCTGACGCTGCGCACTGCTACTGGCTTCTGACCCCGGCCACAAGAAAAATTGCAGAGGGCGCTCGGGGTTTTTAGTGGTACCATACTGGAATTTACGCAGCTCCGTGGTAAACAACCACTTGAACTTCACATGAAAACCAAATGGAGCTTTAGAATGCTCAAGTAAGCATACCAGACTATCAGACACTAGTCAAACCACTCACAGGACCTTGAAGATTGTTTAAATAACAAAAAAAACATCGTTTTCGCCGAAAATTCAAAAAGAAAGCACTCATGCTGGGGGTCGAACCCAGAATCTTCTGATTAGAAGTCAGACGCGTTGCCATTACGCCACACGAGCAATGATAGTGACCACCACGGCTTTGATTTGCTACTTAAAATTCGGTGCGCGAAAGTTACCCGGACGATCTGGGAAGACCTCCATAAAATCATGGTCTCAAACCTCTATCATTCACTGACTACTGATTTCGTTGGATAATCTACTTCAGGCTCTCTTCATACATGCTGATTCCACGTTCATTCTCATACTTGGTGCAGCTAATCAACTATGAACTAACTTGAGCACGCATTGAAGTTTCAGTTACGAATCCACTTCTGGTTGCTAATACATATTCAGTGACTGTCTTTTGCATGAATATCTATTTCAAAAGATCCCATCTGCAAAAGTACTCTAAAATATATATGATCATAGCTGTGATCACTAGATATTCGTCGACATGAACCAGTCGCGCTCAACGAGTCAACACTGAAAACGTCACCATTAATTAAATGTAATTGAACTAAATATATTCCTTTTCTTTGCAGTAATCCCAATCATTATATTTATTAAATTATATTTACAATTAGGGCCTCTTAAACGATACCAAAACTAGTAATTAGATAAAAAGCAGCAGGTTCGACTAAAATTATAGCGAGTCATAAGGTTTAATACTGCATCAAAGATTTCCAGAAGCGCGTCTACCTAGATCAATACTAACATCCCAACACCACATATGAAATATATTGTGCTCTAGTTTCCTATCGATAGATAACGTTCAATTACTCAATTACCCTGAGACAAATAAAAATGACTTGCAAGTCTGGGATTCTAAAGATTGAGATATAAGACTATGACGTAGTCTTTATTTTAACTAGTTCGTTATCATGTTATGAACACAAGATATATCAGTACGTGATCATTATATTATGTTTTAATCTGATCTGAATTAATTACAGCTCAGCTACAATATTGACAAATATTTAACTTATATACTCGATCCAGCAGCTAATTCAACGTCTGCTCTGCGCCAGCTAGTTCTGAGATATAAATATTGATCACTCCAGCTTGGCACGTCAGCTAGTAGTAAATTATTATAATATTATTATTAATACGTAATATTCTTCTTTAAATCACGTCCGCAGTTCTGGCCTTGACCGTTACACATGAGCTGAGTGGAACATATCAGAAGTAGGGTAACGAAAAAAAAAATTGTGCCAAAAAATGCGCAAGCCCGGAGTCGAACCGGGGGCTCAAAGATGGCAACTTTGAATTTTACCGCTAAACCACTTGCGCTTTCCTTTACTTTGAGAACATACCAGTTTTACACACAATATTTCTGATTACGTAATAATCTTGACTGGATCGAGCCGATAAATGACTGAAATTCAATGAATCTAAGCTTGAAATGAATACTGAATAGTGAGGTGGTCTACAGACAGTAAAAAGATACTTTCATAGTAGTTCAGGACACGGCATTGACCTATCTTCGTTTCATCTGATTTGACACAATTCGGAACTGCTTATGTAAGAAACAGAAAATCAACAGAAATCCACCAATCAAGATGGACGGAGATCATCATCAGAAAAGCCAGATATGAGACAAGAACGAACGGAAAAGCTGGGTCTATGAGCCAGTCACAACAATCTTGCGAATGGGGATGATTACATGCTTCGACCAACTGGTTAATCACGAGCCTTTCCAGAGCCGAGGTGTGATATTTCTGCGAAGGCGGGTAACACTCGCATCTCGCATCTCGCGCTTTTTTTTCTTTTTTTTTTAATTTTTTTTTCTGTTCACCGCCAAAAAAAAATTTTCATATAAAAAAATTTTCTTTCCCAATCAACACTTCCCTTTCTTCTTTTTCCTTCAACAACAAGTCAACAACTAAAACAAGATGGCTGATTCTAAACAATCTGTTCAAGTTTTAGACGAACTTTTCCAAAAGCTATCTGTCGCCACCGCTGAAGACAGAGACGTTGCTGCCACCAACGTTGCTTCTTTCTTGAATGGTTCTATCATTGAACACGATGTTCCAGAAGTTTTCTTCGCTCAATTGAAGAAAGCTATCACAGACAAAAAAGCTGCTCCAAATGCTTTAGAAGCTGTTTCCCACATTGCCTCAGCCACTGGTCTATCTCCATCTGTTGAACCATACATTGTTGCTTTGCTTCCAGAAATCGCTACCAAAGCTGGTGACAAAGATGTCACCACCAGAGACTTAGCTGCCAAAGCTTTGTTGGCCATTGTCAACTCTGTCAACCCTCACGCTGTCAAATCTGTCTACCCACATTTGACCAAATCATTATCTGAAACCAACAAATGGCAAGAAAAGATCGCTGTGTTGGCTGCTATCTCTGCTCTTGTTATCCACGCTGAAGAACAAACTGCTTTCAGAATGCCTGAATTAATTCCAGTCTTATCCGAAGCTATGTGGGATACCAAACCAGAAGTCAAAGCTGCTGCCACTGCCACCATCACCACTTCTACCCAAACTGTTCATAACAAGGATATTGAAAACTTCATTCCAAAATTGATTGAATGTATTGCTAAACCAACTGAAGTTCCAGAAACTGTTCACATTTTAGGTGCTACCACTTTCGTCTCTGAAGTTACCACTGCTACTTTGTCTATCATGGTTCCATTGCTATCAAGAGGTTTGACTGAACGTGATACTGCTATCAAACGTAAAGCTGCTGTCATTATTGATAACATGTGTAAATTGGTCGATGATCCTCAAGTTATTGCTCCTTTCTTATCTAAATTGTTGCCATCTTTGAAAGCTAACTACTCCACCATTGCTGATCCAGAAGCTCGTGATGTTACTTTAAGAGCCTTGAACACTTTGAGAAGAGTTGGTGCTATCGGTCCTGACGATGTTATCCCAGAAGTTTCCCATGCTGGTGATATCGAAGTTACCAAAAAAGAATTAACCAACATCTTTGCTGAAAGCAAAACCGAAGTTGCTCCAAGATTCGAAATTGTTTTGGATTACGCTGCTGGTATTGCTGGTGACTTGATTGATGAAAGAATCATTGATCAAGGTGCTTGGTACGAACATTTGACCAACTACTTGACTGTTTTCTTGCACGAAAAACAAGCTAAATTAGATATTGATGAATGGAGAAAACGTGCCATTGACAACATTCCAGAACCACCATCATTCGAAGATGAAGATGATGAAGGTGAAGATCTATGTAACTGTGAGTTCTCCTTAGCTTACGGTGCTAAAATCTTGTTGAACAAAACTCAATTACGTTTGAAACGTGGTAGAAGATATGGTTTATGTGGTCCAAATGGTGCTGGTAAATCTACCTTGATGAGAGCTATTGCCAACGGTCAAGTTGAAGGTTTCCCAACTCAAGATGAATGTAGAACTGTCTACGTTGAACATGATATTGATGGTACTGAAGCTGATACCTCTGTTATTGATTTCGTTTTCAACGAAGGTAACTTAGGTACTAGAGAAGAAATCCACGACAAATTAATTGAATTCGGTTTCACTGAAGAAATGACCAACATGTCTATCCACTCCTTATCTGGTGGTTGGAAAATGAAATTGGCTTTAGCTAGAGCCGTTTTGAAAAACGCTGATATCTTATTATTGGATGAACCAACCAATCATTTGGATACCGTTAACGTTGCTTGGTTAGTCAACTACTTGAACACCTGTGGTATTACCTCAATTGTTGTTTCCCATGACTCTGCTTTCTTGGATAACACTGTTCAATACATTATCCATTACGAAGGTTTCAAATTGAGAAAATACAAAGGTAACTTGTCTGAATTGGTCAAACGTGTTCCATCTGCTAAATCATATTATGAATTAGGTGCTTCTGATTTGGAATTCAGATTCCCAGAACCAGGTTTCTTAGAAGGTGTTAAAACTAAACAAAAAGCTATTGTTAAAGTTTCCAACATGTCTTTCCAATACCCAGGTACCAGTAAACCACAAATTCAAGATGTCAATTTCCAATGTTCTTTGTCATCAAGAATTGCTGTTATTGGTCCAAATGGTGCTGGTAAATCCACTTTGATCAATGTCTTG
The DNA here is from genome assembly GCA_003707015.3 of Wickerhamomyces canadensis. Lineage (NCBI taxonomy): Eukaryota > Fungi > Ascomycota > Saccharomycetes > Phaffomycetales > Wickerhamomycetaceae > Wickerhamomyces > Wickerhamomyces canadensis. Next base: position 68,013 of record PPMU03000009.1, on the reverse strand, counting down.
ACTGGTGAATTGTTACCAACCGAAGGTGAAGTTTACGTCCATGAAAACTGTCGTATCGCTTACATTAAACAACATGCTTTTGCTCATATTGATTCTCATTTAGATAAGACTCCATCAGAATATATCCAATGGAGATTCCAAACTGGTGAAGATAGAGAAACCATGGATCGTGCTTCCAGACAAATCAATGAAAATGATGAACAAGCCATGAACAAAATTTTCAAGATTGAAGGTACCCCAAGACGTATTGCTGGTATCCACGCTAGAAGAAAATTCAAAAACACTTACGAATATGAATGTTCTTTCACTTTAGGTGAAAACATTGGTATGAAGAATGAAAGATGGGTTCCAATGATGTCTGTTGACAATGCTTGGTTACCAAGAGGTGAATTGGTTGAATCTCATTCTAAATTGGTTGCTGAAGTTGATATGAAAGAAGCTTTAGCTTCTGGACAATTCCGTCCATTAACCAGAAAAGAAATTGAACAACATTGTGCTATGTTGGGTCTAGAAACTGAATTAGTCTCACATTCCAGAATCAGAGGTTTGTCTGGTGGTCAAAAAGTTAAATTAGTTTTAGCTGCTTGTACATGGCAAAGACCTCATTTAATTGTCTTGGATGAACCAACCAATTATCTAGATCGTGATTCTTTGGGTGCTTTATCTAAGGCTTTGAAAGCTTTTGAAGGTGGTATTATTATCATTACTCATTCTGCTGAATTCACCAAAGATTTGACTGAAGAAGTCTGGGCTGTCTTAGACGGTAGAATGACCCCATCTGGTCATAACTGGGTTTCAGGTCAAGGTGCTGGTCCAAGAATTGAAAAGAAAGATGATGAAGGTGACAAATTCGATGCTATGGGTAACAAGATTGCCTCTGCTAAAAAGAAGACTAAATTATCTTCTGCGGAATTGAGAAAGAAGAAGAAGGAAAGAATGAAAAAGAAGAAGGAATTAGGTGATGCTTATGTTTCATCCGATGATGAATTTTAAGCTGAATGAGCACAATTGTTAATGAAGGGTTCTTGGGAAAGATGATGTGATTTGTCTTGGGGTGTGATGTTTACAATTTTACTTGACTGTTATTAGTTTTTTTGAAGTGGCAGTTTTAAAAAAATTTTATTCTAGTTTTTGAATAGTTAATGGTTGGGGATTCTATAGAGGTTGCTTTTTCATTGATGACTATTCAACTTTTCCAGAAGGATTGTGTTATTCATTTCACACTTACATTGGTTTGATGCTACTGAAATATCCTAATTGCTTTTCTACATTGTTTATTATTCATTTTTCATACTTCCATTGGAGGGAGGGTTAAAACTCCCTTTACACATACAGATCGAAGATAAAATTCTTAATTTTTTTGTTTGGTTGTTTTCATACTCTTTAATAAAAATTGGTTTAGATTTATTTAGTTATTGTTTGTAATGCCTTGTCGAAACTGTCGGTTTTGTGGATCTTTGATCATAGAATAATAGCAGCAGCTAGGATATGTGCTTCCGCGAAGTGGTGATGAAATTAGTTGTTTTTGCGAAACTTCTTTGACAGAAGAAAATCACGGAAAACTCGAACAAAACAGCCACGCACAGAAGCCTTAAACACGGAAATGGCTGTCATTCTCTACATTGCATCAGCTCTTCTGCTCCACGCTGGGTATTCCTCATACGAATTCCACCATTTCGTCAAAACCACGGCGAACCAGATCAACTCTCTCCCATTCCCACAAGACATAACATTCGAAGTCATCCTATCGTTAATACTGTTCTTAATCCAGTTGCTAGTGCTAAATACCAACTCATCAAAGCTATCGCTGGTTGACTTTGGGCGTGTGATAAAATCTGACGAGAAATTGAAGAACATCAGCATGAATAAAGCTGTTGTTGAGGACGAGATTAGAGGCGGCGGTGGTTTTAGAGCCGTCGAAACAAGAATCAATTTCTTTGATTTGAATGCCAAAAGAGTGGAATTTATGAAGTGGAAGACAGAGTTAGAATCTGAGTTGAAAGAAAAAGAGGGTACATCTTCCCCAGATTCTTCTGTCAAGGATGTTTCTGAGGACTGAAAGTACTCCTTGTTGGTCGAAATCATGAATGGATGTTGTATACCATTGAAGCTGAAAAGATATGCCTGTAATCTTTCATCGGTTGCAATAGCTGTAATATGCAATATATATTATAAATATGTAGCAGTACTGTAAAGGCTCACAGAGGCAGAAAAACACAAACAAACTAAGTCATCTCAATAAATGTCATCATCATCATATCATAGTTGAAATGCAACCTCTTTCATTGTTTCAGAAAAACTTTCTATAATAGTACGTAAATCTCTCAAAGAACTTGAGGTTATCATCAACATTGATCTTCAAATCATCGTTATAGTTCTTGGTCAGTTCAGTCAAGCTATTGAAACCAAAATGATACTCCTTTAGCACGACTAACATTAAGACATAAAAATTCTTATAGCTATGATGATTTAAAACCACAATGTCAAAAAATTGATAAATCAAATCGATGTTATCAGTTCCGAAACCAATCAAAATCTCCATAATCTTTGAGGACGATAATTGTTTCAAATCTTCCTTGTATTCCACGGATTTGAATTCTCTTTTCAAAACTGAATTTTTGTATAAATTCCCATCAAACTTCTTCATATTTGTTTCATTAAAGGTCAAACTCTTGACCATATAAAATAGATTGAAAGAGTCAATCTCATTGAACTTCAATAAAAGTAAATACAGCAAAATTTCATCGAACTTCGGAATCATCGAGATCTTAGAAATCATTAAGAGCTTCAAAAGGTGAATCAGTTTGGAATTCACCTCTTTATCTTCAGTTAGATCCTTAATTAGCTCACTCAACTCATCAATTTTAGAAACAGGTAGGTTTGGAAGTGCTTTGAGTTTAGTATTCAGTTCATCATAAGTCTCAATCGTTGTTGCAGATGAATCAACATTTAGAAAAACTGACCAGATCTGGTATCTTGAGTGATCAGGAATTTTTGTTTTGAAAGCCAATTTTTTCATTTCGGACTGAGTTGAGTTTCTTTTGATTCCTCTCTTCACTAACTCATTCCATCTTGATTTGTTTTTTTCTTGGATAGCCTTTTGTTTCAGACTCAACTCTTTCTTTTCCTTACTCAATTTGGCAAACTCTTCAAACATTTTATTTACATCTTTTTCATGTTGGAAAGACTCTTTCACGGGTTTTGGTGGTAACCAGATTGGTCTTGTCGAGCTTAGAGTCTTGGCCTTCTCTTCTGATATCAGTTTTAAATCATCCAAACCAAGATTTGATGCTTCTTTGATTATTGTGGGAAGATTTATGGAAGATTGAACTCTACTTGACAGTTCCCGTTTGACATAGGAATCACTAGTCATCTGATAGAAATGAGACAAACTTTGGGCCTCATCAGGCTGCCTGTAAAAGTATCCATTGTTATTTGCTGTATTGAGATCGGTTGCAGTTGAATTACTTTTTGGTAATCTTCCAACCATGGGAGAAGAAGGGGCAGAAATATTTCCAGGTAATGGACTCATTGGCATTAACACAGGACTTTCATTAATGATAGTCTTGATCAGCTTAGGATTCTTCCCGGATAAAGGACTGAACAATGCCCCAGATCCTTTTGTATACGGGACATTCCAAATCAATCCACCATCATCTTCATCATAGTCATCATCATTGAGATTCAGTGAGTCATTATAGAACTTTTCACGTTCATTCAAGGTTGACCTTGATGAACTTTTGGAATTCTGCCTCTTCAACCTATACTTCTGAGAGGGCGTTAATTGTAGGGTAGATAGGGATGTATTTGAAACATTTGATAGTTGCGAAGTGGAAAGATTTGGTTTAGCAGGTTGTCCGTTCATGCTTGAGCTCTGGTAGGATGTATATAACCTTGGAGTGGAAATGGCATGCCTCAAATTTGGTTGTGGAGTACTCTGTGACACCTGAGAAGAACAAGATGAAGATTGGTCAATGGACAAGTTGCTCAGGTTGGTGGTGTTTTGTATCATAGGAGAATTTCCTACAGAGCCACTTGTCATTGAAGAGTTTCTAGAGTCGTTGACATATTCTGAGAATTCAGAGAAAACAGCTGTGCTGGTGATGGAGTCATTTGAGACGGGACGGTCCAGTATGGAGACTTTGGAGCTGTTTTGTTTCTTGAGCATGGTGTCACTAGGCCTTCTAGCGGGCACTGAGAGTCCAAGTCCAGGGTTCAGAGGATGCGACTGCAAGCTTAGCTGGGAGGACGGGCTTCTCTTGATCTGTTTTCTAGCTGACGGCGTATCTTGAAGTGAGACGTTCTCCAGATCCTCCTCCAACGTCTGCAGCTTTGTCAGTCTGTCCTGAAGCGAAACCATGGTACAAAAAAAGAGCTAGTGTTATGGATCAGGTTGTTGTTGTTGTTGTTGTTGGGAATAGCGAATAGGAAACGAATGGATCGATCAATATCTCATGAATGAACTGGCGGAATTTCAGGCGGTTAAAGCGAAGACAACAGCAGGATAAGAGAAAGGTGAAATCAACGAAGGAATCAGACAAGAACAACAATCTTTTACACAGCGGTTAACCCTTTCTCAACTTGCCAGCCGATTTGGATTAGCCATTCAAAACATGAAAGCAAAAAATCCGAGTTTCCTTTTTTTTGTTGTTGTTCTTGTACTTTTTTTTTTTCTGAAACTGTTTCGCAAAACTCAGGAACTTCCAAATCTGGGAGAGAAACGCTTTTCGCCAAAACCTGGAATTTTCCCAAAAACGCTCGAAATCCAGCCGGATATGGAAACTACGCCGGAACCCGCCTGATCAGACATGGTTGACGTTACCAGAAATGGAATGTGGTCGTGAATAATAGCGAATATCGGAAGACAGCATAACAAACAGAAGAAATAGTCCCTGAACAGCTAAAAATAGACGGGAAACTGTAAAACTCGTCAAAGGGAAAGAAGAAGGGTGTTCAATGGAGAACCACATACTACCCAGTGTGTTCATTCTCCTTGATCGCAATTATAGGCTACTATTGTCAGCAACAAGTACGTCACGAGCTAACGACGTAGGTCGTATTTTTGAGTCTCGGCTAGAACTCTTCTCTCTATGCGAAGAGCTGCATTCCGCTTAGCTTCTTAAGGTAACACGAAAAGCAAGGTTGTGACTGGTATGAGTGTACAATTAGGAGATATTTGGTTGTATGCAATAATTGAAAAGACCTCTATATAAATTAGATTTAGTCACTTGATCTCAGCAATGGAGTTTCCTCGTGACTCTTGTTATCGTCATCACTCTTTTCTCTATAGAGCCAGACTTGATAGAAATAGAAAATATCAAAGACGATTGTACCCGAACTTCCAATTATATAAGGTAGTTCGTTCAAGAAAAACTCCAATCTATGACCATCGCTGAATAAAAACTCACAACTGGTTAAAATGGAAATGGTATACGTTATGTTCCCAGCCAAGGTACAACCAAATAAGAATGGTGAAATGTCTTGAGTTGATTTTCTTTTGTGATTCTTAACCAATTGTGGAATTCTTGCAAAAAAGTAACAACCTGCTCCAATCCAAGCAGCGATAACTCCAATTAGTCTTGAATTTGATGATGATCCTGATGATAAAAACTCAGTAGATGATGAGATGATGATTGGCAATGCATTTGATGTTTGGATATTTGATGCAACAACAACAGCTGCGGGAACAACAGAATTTGTCAATAACGAGCCGGTTGATTTTCTTGATGAGACGCTGTTTCTCTTGTGGGTATCGTGGTGATGGTGATGATGATAATGTTTTCGTGTTTCATAGAGATATTTGTAATAATAGTACTGACCACAAAGCACAATATCATTCAGAAGGAAATATGATGCAATTACAATCTGGAAAGGTAACTGAGACGTCAACAAACATCCAATAAAACTTGTAAAATCTCCAATGAACCATGAAAGTATGAATATTGGACTGATTCCATCAACTGATTTGTTTTGATAGATCTCAATCGTTTGAGGCAGTTGTGCAACCAACCAAATAGTGAAACTGACCCCACCGGACAACTCAGATATCAGCTGAACTATCGGATGCAAGTCACAGATGTCTTCAAACGAGCCTGACATTTCTTACACCTAGGTTTGTTTTGTTCTCAAGAAACCCTTCATATTGTCGAAGACTAAAATCAGTCATATTCAAAAACCTGAAATCGCGATAAGAACGCAGACAGCTGCTGATTATTGAATTCCGAGGTTCTATAAGTCACGTGAAGATAATAGAAAATATAGTAAAACAGTAAAACATATGCCAGTGACTCTTCTTTTTTATATTCTATCTAAGCTTTATACAAAGTGTCGATAAATCCAACCACCAATCTATCGACAACACCAGTTGTAGAAACACTACCAGCAACACCATACAATGCTGCAGTATCACTTTTAGTCTTGAGAGACCCTTTCCCAATCAACTCTTGGATAGCCTCTTGTAAGATCTTAATCAACTCATCAACCTTATTGACAGATAGCATGGTAATCGCCAAATGTAAGGCAGCTGGTTTCTGCAAGGTACTCAAATGCCATCCTTTGGAACCCAAAATGTCACTCAACTCATAGATGTCAATCTTGTCCGACTTGAATGATACAACAGAGCTCAAAGGGTCACCAATGATTTCTAATTCAGGGATTTCAGATTGAATTCTTCTTTTCAGAATTCTTGCAGCACCAATGATTTCCTTAGCCGACTTTATATATCCCTCATCACCCATTTTGACCATTGTTGCCCAACATCCAACAATCAATGCACCTGGTCTTGATCCTGATAAGTTTGAAGTCCCATATAAGCCACCAACCCAATCTGAAGCAACATAATATTGGCATTCTCTCAATTTGGAATTTCTGTACATAACTACACTTGAACCTTTTGGTGCAAACCCATATTTATGAGTGTCACAAGAGATTGAGGTTACGCCTTTCAGTCTGAAATCGAAAATTGGCAAATCATTGAAACCTGCTTTAGAAGCATAGGCAACAACAAACGAACCCAAGCAACAATCAACATGAACAGGGATTGAATACTTAACACCTAGATCAGATATGCCTTCAATATCATCAATGATACCGTGTGGAAAGTTTGGTGCCGATCCAACCAATAGAACAGTATTTTTATTGATTAATCTCTTCATCTGTTTTAAGTCAACTTTGTATGTTATTGGATCCGACTTCACAGAATGTAATTTGATACCAAAATAGTAAGCTGCTTTCATGAAACCTGCATGTGCAGTTTCAGGGATGATCATCTCAGGTCTTGTAATGGACTTGTACTTTAATGCATATATTTTTGCAGAGAGACAAGCTAATAGTAAAGACTCTGTCCCACCAGAAGTTGTAACACCACAGCCAGTATCAACTGGAGCATTGAAAAGTTTTAAAACCATGGAAACAACTTCACTTTCCATTTTCCTCAACCCTGGGAACACATCAGGATGCAATTGATTTGAAACACAAAATATTTCAAATGCCTTTGCCTGAATTGAAATTAAATCATCACCTCCATGATAAACTGCACCAGAAACTTTCCCGTTTTCCCAATCTGAATGCTTTAGGTTAGATAGACTGTTGAGATAAGTAATAACTTCATCATCAGTCAGTCCGCTCGATGGGATTGATTTGAAGTCAGGAACGTTTGGAGTTTTAACAATCAATGACTCTTCAAGTTTAACCAAAGTTGATTCAACTTCTTCATCAACCTTGCCCTTCACAAACGGTAACGACAAAAAACACTTGAATAGGAACCTGACAAGTTTGGAGTATACAATCTTAGAGTATCCTATCACACCATAGCCTCTAACATTGACGAGTAATATATTTGAATATGACCAGATAAAGTATAACACAAAAAGGTCTTTGAATAATGAGAAATACGTTGATGATTTGACATAAAGCTCAAGCTTATGATGATAGATCACGAAAAGCTTCAGAGCGAGCTGGTAAAACTCTTCATAATCAGTCATTTCACTGATGATCCACTGATTTCAAAGCTAACAACTCCAGAAAGTGTGGAAAATAACAATAAAGTCCTATTCTTACGGTTAAAATGGGGAAAGAGCACACGTCACGCGATATTCACGTGATTTTGGTACGCAGTCAGGTGATCGGTAAAAGCTAGAGCTCATTGAACTCATAGTTATCCGTTTCTTGCTCATGCAGTTGAGGATATACTTCACTAAAACACTTTTGACATCGTTGTTCGGTTTTAAAATAATGAGATAATGATCTTTACTAGTCCTCTCTCGGTTTTACTTTGATTTCAGGCAATTCCTTCTCTTTTTATCATCTCTTTATTCTACCAACGAGAAGAAACTATCTTCAAGAGCAGTGGTTCAATATGTCTATAAAGACCAACTCATAGCCTCTTCTTGAATGACTATGCTCTACCTAAGAAGATTAATAATCACACTCATCAATTCACAATGGGATTTGAAAGCTTGACTTTAGATGAGAAATCAACTACTCAAATCACAACGAGTGAAATCACCAAAAAAGATATTGATGTCTTGTTTGTGGAGCCAACCAATGAAAAGTTACCTGCTGATGCACATTTGACTTCAAGATTGAATCTAGAGTTTAAATTTGCTAACAAGAATCACACTTCTAACACTGCTGCGGTTAAAGAGGCCTTTGATTATTGTAATGGATATATCAAACTTCTTCAAAAACAATATCCAACTCAACAGTACTCAACTCAAAAGGACTCTGAAAAGGCTAGTTACTTGCTGGATGGTTCTAAAAGTAAATTCACCCTTGAAGATTGTCTCAGAGCGTACAACCAAATAGGGGCCGAGAAGAAGCACAACCAAATGCTACTTAGACAAGAGCTTGAATACAATGACACCTTTATGGAAAACTTGTCCAACATCTATGACAACAAAGGGTCTTTGAAAACGAAGCTGAAATGGCCATTGTCATTCCTCACCAGTGGAGAAACTCAGCAACCAATTAGTCAGCTCGAGAAGTATACGACATTTGATATGATGTACAAGAGAGATAAAAATTTTTCTGAACAATATCAGTATGAGGAGTTGCAGAAGATTATTAAGTATTATGGAAAAGCGCAGAATTTCTCAAGATATTATAATGCCATTCCTGATTCAAAGTTGAAACGGCAAGAAATTGCCGCAAGATTCATCCTTATTTATATCTTGAGACTGAATGTCGCTATCTATGAAGAGGCCAAGAAAGGATCCAAAAAGACTTTGGCTGCAGCGTTGAGGTCGGCTGCTTTTCACTTCAAAGAGTGTCAAACAGCTATGGGGTTTTGACTGTGCTGCCAAACGTGCTCTCTGAATGTAATTGATCAATATAATGTTGAACAACAGTCACACTGTAGTAAACTATGTAGAGATTCAATAGTACCCACAGCAGCAGTAGTTAAGCAGATTCCGAATCCGAAAAAAACAGAAAAGCGACACAGCCAAAACACAGATTGATCAGTGATCCTTTGCTGGAGCTGTGGTTGACTCTTCGTCTTTATATACAGAATACTTGGATACACTCTTCTTCTGTACAGCATGAATAACGTTAGTATGACTTTTTTTCAGCCAATTTCGTCAATGCTAACATGTTACTTCAATAGAGTTCGAATTACGATATAGACAATGAAGAGCTTACAAAAGGAGTAAGATTCAACTTCAATACATTCCCAGTGGTCAGGGAGGAAGAAATCAAGATGACTGTACCAATTGGTGCAATTTTCAATCCCCTAATAACGAAACCTAGTCAAATTTTGCCTGGTCAATCGATTAGAAAGTGCTTGAAATGTGATGGAGTGATGAATAAGTACTGTAAGGTTGATAAGATCGCTAGTGTATGGGAATGCTGTTTCTGTGGAGTGAGGAATGCCATTGGTGGTGTGCCCAAAGATGAATCGATACTTGAAGATAATGTTGAGTATGTCATTGATACGAACAAGAGATCTGGGTTAGTTTTCCTATACTTGATTGATTTGCAAACTGAACCACAAGAATTGGAGAGTTTGAAAAAAACAATCATTGAAAATATAGACAAATTACCAATGAATGGGTTTGTTGGTTTGATCACTTATGATTCAAATATTTTTATTTATGAATCATCAACAATCATATCTAAAAAAATTGCATTTAAAGGTTATAAGTTGAATTCGAACCTAGAAAAACTGTTGGATTTGAACTCCTATCAACCAAACACAACATTGAATAGATTTTTCCACTCATTGAATGATTCATCTTCCAAAAATCAACTCATCAAGACATTAACCTCTCTCAAATCATCATATGAGTCAATTCAAGGTAAAAGACCAGAAAGATGTACAGGATCAAGTTTGGACGTCTCAATCCAACTTTTGAAAACTTTGAAAGGTTATAATTGTCATATACTTAATTTCACGTCTGGTCCTTGTTCAATTGGACCAGGAAAGATTACATCAATTGATAAATCTGAAAAAATAAGAGGTTTCAATGATATTGAGAAAAATACCACTAAATACCTTGGTGATTCCATCAAGTTTTATCATGGGCTCAGTAAGAACTGTTATGATGACTTCACATCAATCAGTTGTCATTTTTTTGTATCAAGTTATGATCAAGTTGGGATATATGAAATGAAGGAATTATCAATCAAGACTGGTGGTGTGTTGATTTTGAATGATTCTTTTAATATGAACCTATTCAAATTGAATTATTCCAGAATTTTTGAAGATATAAATGAAGATGATGGATCAATCGATTTCAATTCAAACTCATTGCTTAAGATAATAACCTCCAAATCATTGAAAATAGCTGGGTTTATTGGTCATGGCTTTGTGAAAAAGACAACAAATCTGAAAGAAGATGGGACGTTTGATATGATTAATGATGTTGAGATTGGAGATGGATTTAGTAATGAAATCAGATTGAATTATCTTAACAAGAGACATCATTTCAATGTTTTTTTCCAAATGGATTGTGTTGGTTATTCAAATGAAAGATCAAGTATACCTAAACAAGTTTATGTTCAATTCCAAACAAGATATCATGATGTTTATGGGATTGAGAAATTGAAGATTATAACTGTTCAAAGAACTACAACTAATCAATTCAAAATTGAAGATGATTTTGATGAAGAGGCCACAATCGTATTGATAACTAAACAATTCATCCATCAATTAATCAAATCAAAACTACAATTCAATGAAGTTTCTAAAAAATTAAATGAAATATTGATGAAATTTCTAAAAAATTATGGTATTTATATGAAGGATGAGTTTCAAAGTTATAGAATTTTTAAAACTTATCAAAATTTACCAAGTTTTTTTTATAATTTGATTCATAAATCACCAATCTTGTCAAATTTTAACAATACACCTGATGAATTTACTTATTTAATTGATAAATTCTTGAGAATTTCAACAAATGATTCATTATTGATGATTCAACCAATTTTATTATCATATTCATTGGAGAATACAGAAGGAATGGTAATTCCATTGGATTCAAATTATTTAAAACATGATGAGATTTGTTTGATGGATTCATTCAGTCATGTTTTAATTCATTATGGTGAAACAATTGCAAATTGGAGAGATTCAGAATTGGATCCAGTAGATTACTCTCATATTTATGATTTGATCGAGGCACCACAGAAGGAGGCAATGGAGATATTTCAAGGAAGATTCCCACTTAGTAGATATATCATAACAGATGATGGACAATCACAAGATAGATTTTTGAAGAGTAAGTTAAATTCAGGAATTGGTATCTTTAGTGACGATATAACTTTGGAACAATTTTATAACAACATCATCAAAATTATAATTAAAGAATCAAATTGAATATGAATTTTTTTCAGCTTGAGATTGTAATAATCTTTCAACTTTATCACCATGTTTTTGTCCATTTTTCTTAAGTGCATAATCGATTTGTATCTGTTTGTTTAAAATGAATTGATTTTGCATTTTATTCAAAGCTTCATCACTTTCTTTAAAACTCTTGTAATAGATGAAAGCATTGGTATGACCATTCTTGACAACAATCTCAGGATTCTTCACAAAAGAACCAAATTGTTTGAAAATAGTTGATAATTGAGCTTCATCACACATCTCATCAAGGTTTTTGATAAACAACGTAGCTCCAGTCTCCAAATTCTCATTCTTGTTGACTTTGTTCACTTTCAACTGCTTATTGAACAACCTAACACCGTTCATGGCCTTCTCGACGTAATCAACATCTTTCAGACTCTTGAATTCTATGAATCCGTAACCCTGATGGGTTTTAAGTATACGATCTTTGGGCAAATGGATGGAATTTATAGGGGCCACCTGGATGAAAAGCTCATATAGCAACTCAGAGGTGACGTTTTCATCCAGATTACCCACATACACGGTACAGTCCTGGTTTCTCTCTCTTTTGCTCATTTTTTTAATACTGTTATGATTTGTTGTGTTGTATTATGATCAGGGTAAATAGCTTTTTTTTTATAAAAAAGTGAAAAATTCACAAGTTTCCTTTCCTCTTTCCACTTCTCTTTCGATATTCATACCGCATTTCTGTTGCCAGTTTCTCTTTGGACGTTCTGTCCGTCGAGACTAGTGAGGGGTCTCTTTATCCAGCGATAAGGACCTGAAACCCCCATTCGAATCTGCTCAGAATTGGTTATAGCCAACTACCCATATTAATCACTCTTTCACTTTTTTTTGCAAATTATTTTCCTCCATAGTCGAACAGAGCTTCATAATTGGGTGACATAGGTAAATAGACTACGGCGAGTACGAATATGCCGTCTGTTGTGCCACGTTCAATACAAAATTCTCGAGATAATTGACCGTTGTTGTCTCTGTAGCTCATCGCTTTTTGCCCTGATCGAAGAGCACAGAAAAAACTGAAAAAAAAAAAATTTGTCCGCAAAAAAAAAAACTAGTAAAAAATTTTCACTTTTTTCAGTGCATTTTCCACTCTGGAAAAGAACAAAAGGCTCCTTTTTGGCTTGTGATTAAAGGAAAGGCTGGTTCTCGAGGCGTCTGTTGCACACTCTGCTCGTTGTTCTGCTCTGTTCTGTGCGTTTGAATCGCGTTCGTCTTCTTACTGCTACTTCCCGAAATAACCTCACCCATAAGCTCTCTCTCTGTTGATCTTTTGACCTTTAAAAAACAAGATTGATAGAAGAAGTAGAGTTACAGGCGATAAAGAAGAATAGTTTTATGCTGCTCAAGTTAGTGTCTCATTTAAACCTTTCAGTCTCCAAAAAACCTGGCTAATATGACCCCAATTGAATACAATCCTTCAGAGAATTCATACATTGATCATGAATTGTCAATCAATTTAGATTCAACTGAGGCTTTTGAAGGTCCAGAAAAACTGTTGGAAATCTGGTTCTATCCTTCATTCAAGGAAATCCCTTCAAGTTCAAAGACTCTAAGATCAATTTCTGTTAACGATTGGTCAGGTTTATTGGATCTGGTTAATTGTAAGATTTTATCCGTCAAATCTTCCAAGAAACTAGATGCTTTCTTATTGAGTGAATCTTCATTGTTTGTTTATGATCATAAGTTGATTTTGAAAACTTGTGGTACCACTACTACTTTGCATTGTCTATCCTCATTGTTCAAGATGGTTCAATCTCAATTAGGTTGGAAATTCTTGCAAGAGAATGGTGGTATTCAACCATACAAAGTTTTCTATTCAAGAAGAGCTTTCATGTTCCCAAACAAGCAATTGTCCATCCATAAGAATTGGTCAGATGAAGTTGATTATTTAAACCAATATTTCACCAATGGTTCTCATTATTTAATTGGAAGAATTGATAATTCTCATTGGCATTTATACACCACAAATGAAGAAGGCTCAACAAAGAATTCCAAGAATGAACCAGATGAGAATTTCGAAATCCTAATGACTGAAATCTCTCAAGATAGAGCTCAATTCTTCAATACTTCAAGAAAACCAGGTTTTGAAATTGACAAAGAACATGATTTAGGACATTTCTTGGGTACTTCAACTTCAAATAATACTGGATTGAACAATTTGTATCCATTGACAAAATCAAACAACAATGGTGATTTAATGATTCATGATGCTTTTTCATTTACTCCATGTGGTTATAGTTCAAACACCATCTTGAACGAAGATTCTTACTATACTTTACATGTGACTCCAGAAAAAGATTGGTCATACGCCTCATTCGAATCAAATGTCAATGCATCAGATTACAATACAAGTAACCTAGAAATATTGTCAAAGATCTTGAACATTTTCAAGCCTGGCAAGTTTCAGTTGATTTTCTTTAAGAACCACGAAGAAACCAACGAATTGAACAGTTTGAAAGAATTGCCACATTACAAGAAGATTGACAAGATTATCTATGATCTGGGGAACTACTCGCTGTTATACCTGAGCTTTGAGCTCGATGAGGATCAGCTCTTGTCAAGACTGAGTGTTTAGTTGTAATCTGAACGGTACATCGACTATAAACTGTAGTCATGTGACTGATCACGTGACATAAACAACACCTAAGAGACCTTCCAACTAAAGGAAGATGTATATAGCTAAAGCCTAATAGCAGTGCAAAACGTCATCTTGTGAAGTGAACCAACCTAACGTAGCAAGTCGGGGCGAGCCTGCGCATTTATTGTCCGCAAAGGGAAGGAGCAGAAAGTGACACCATTTTGATCACTCCACCAATTACAGAAAACATCAGACGAGCACAAAAAAGAACAACGCATGATATTTCTAGACAGGGAATATAACTGCTCAGCACAGGCAGGATCTGGCACCAGAATTACCATGGAGTTGTCCGATTAGAGGTGCGCCTGGGGATCTTGCATGCAGCTGCTGCCTTCTGTAATTGGCCCATTGCTTGTACGAGAATGACACAATGGATCAACACCCCTTTTCGGGTTCCCTGATATAAAAACATACAGGCATCTCAGCTCTCGATCTATTGAAGGGAGTTATTGCTACACTATAACCACGCCATGACAAGAGATTACGACTTCACCAACACCCGGATAAACTACTACCACATCATCAAACTCATTGGCACAGGAGCTTATGGCCTTGTGTTTCTAGTTGAAAACACCCTCAATCACAAAGTTTATGCCATGAAGGTGATATCGAAGAAGATACACAGCTCAGTGGTGAAACAGAGTGAGCGTCTTGCCAACCAATTGCATGCCCATTTGTCTGAGTTTCAATGCTTGAATCAACTAGATCTGCCACAGCTAGCATCCCTATCATCTATAGAGACATCATCAAGTCCCTACCTTAGAGAATTGAATTTGCATTTACGACTTCATAACCATCCAAATGTCATAACGATCCATCAAGTTTTGGATTCATCAATTGCTGTGTTTGTAATTATGGATTATTATCCAGAAGGTGATTTATTCACAAATATCGTTGATAATGCAAGATACATAAACTCAAACATTCCACTCATCAAGAAAATATTCATCCAACTTGTTGATGTCATTCAATACTGCCATTCCAAAGGTATTTACCATTGTGATATCAAGCCTGAAAACATCATGTGTGACGGGAATGGAGAGTTCTTGGTGATTGGTGATTTTGGTTTGAGTACCACTGAAAGATTTATGAATTCACATAAATGCATTGGATCTTCATATTATATGCCACCAGAGAGATTGATCTCAATGGAGAAGAAACTATACAAGGGAAAAACGACTGCTCTTGATGAAGATATTTGTTATCCTTCAGAAATGGGTGATTTATGGTCATTATCTATTATTCTAATCAATTTAACATGTATGAGAAATCCATGGAATAAAGCTTGTGGTGAGATGGATCATACTTTCAAGACTTTCTTGAGTAATCCAAAAGTTTTGAAAGATATCTTACCAATATCCAATGAACTTTATGAAATTTTGATTAAATGCTTAAAACAGAATCCATTTGAAAGAATAACTATAAAAGAGTTGAAAAGATTGGTAATGCTTTGTCCTAAATTCACCACTGAGGGTCCTTTATCTATTGAACAACATATTAGTGTGAAAGAAGATGAAAGTTTAAATGCAAGGGTCGAAAAGTCTGAGTCAACATACTTGAGTTCTTCAACATCTGAAGTTGATTCTATAAATTCATATGACCATTCTGATCACTACGAAATGGATGACGTCTATGATATAGAGCTTGAACAGACTAATGTTGAAAAAATACAAAACACATCCTCCATAATTGAGCCTCATGAGAATAAACTAATGCTACAACAATTTCAAGCAAAATCAAATGTCAATGGTATCTCCACTCTGCATGATGTTGCCAATTATGATGATAGCAATTACAGTCTGAACATAGTGGATGATAGCAATTCCATCGTGGATAATTATTCAATTGCCACCAATTTTTCATTCAACATGAACTATAACCTACAAAAGAATATGATATCTTTCTTCAGTTGAACCTTTAATAATTTGATATGATGATGAAAGATTTAACTTACAATTAACGACATTTATGAAGAAATAAATTTACCTTTAATGATTGATGATGAGAACCTATATTACCAAGTAGTATTAGATTTTATATGTTCAATAAATATGAGCTATTATCTGCAAAAAAAGACAATCAATTAATTCTTTATAAAGTGATGTGATCAGATGATAATTTTTCAATGACAATTGATGAAGCACCACCACCACCGTTACAAATAGCAGCAACACCAATCTTACCGTTTTCTTGATGCAAAACAGAATTCAAAGTAACAATGATTCTAGCACCTGAAGCACCTAATGGATGACCAATAGCAACGGCACCACCATAAACGTTCAATTTTGATGAATCAAGACCTAAAAGTTTTTGGTTGGCTAGACCAACAACAGAGAAAGCTTCATTGAATTCAAAAAAATCAACATCATCAATTGAAATATTGGCATGTTTCAAAGCTTTTGGAACAGCTAAAGCTGGAGAAGTGGTGAAATCTTCTGGATTTTGAGCAGCTTCACCCCAACCCAAGATTCTGGCAATTGGTTTTAAATTTAGTTCAACTAATTTTTTATGAGAAACTAAAACTAAAGCAGCAGCACCATCGTTAATTGGAGATGCATTGGCAGCGGTAACGGTACCATTTTCTTTTTGGAAAACAGTTCTAGCTGTTCTTAATTTATCAATGTTCAATTTTGAAGCTTCTTCATCAATTTCAACCAAAGTATCTGGTTTACCTCTGAAACCTTTGATTGTGATTGGAGCAATTTCGTTTTTAAATTTACCAGCTTGATGAGCAGCTTGGGCTTTTTGATATGAAGCAATGGCAAAATTGTCTTGATCTTCTCTTGAGAAAGAATGATCTCTAGCACATTTTTCAGCAGAAACACCCATAGCAGTACCATCATAAGCATCAGCTAAACCATCACGTTGTAAACCGTCAACCAAGACTGAATCACCGTAACGAGCACCAGAACGAGCAGCTGGAACATAGTATGGAGCATTGGTCATTGATTCGGCACCACCAGCAACGACGATATCGGCATTACCCAACAAAATAGTTTGAGCAGCTATTATGGTAGATTTCAAACCTGAAGCACAAACTTTGTTGATGGTAGTGGCAACGGTGTCAACACCAAGACCAGCTTTCAAAGCGACTTGTCTGGCAGGGTTCTGGCCGACGTTGGCTTGGACAACATTACCAAAGACGATCTCTTCGACGTCAGTTGGTTTGATTTCAGGCACTTTGGCCAGAGCAGCTTGAACAGCGTGGGCACCTAAAGCAACGCAGTTTAGAGAGGCCAATGCACCCTGGAAAGACCCGATTGGGGTTCTGGCAGCAGCGACGATGTAGACAGAGTTGTCAGACATTTTTCAGTGGAGTTGAGTGTGAGTTTGGAGAGAGTGTGGGAAAGCCAGAGACTTCTTGTCGTATTTAAACGTTTTGGTGTCTGAGCTTCGTTTAGAGAAAATTTCCCTTTGTAAACATCGCCGGCACGCTTTAAACGAACGCCATTCGCGGGCTTCTCCAACTTCTTCAAAGTCACGTGTGAGATCATGTGACTAATTCTTATTAATTTTCCACGACGTGTTCGCGGGTTTTGGCTTGTTTCTCCTTCACGAAGAATAACGAAAATGAACTCTGCTGCTACAATGCTCTCTCCAGCGCAGTCCAGTCTCCGCCAGTCCAACGCAGTTCAGTTGCTACTATTGCTAAGCGTGCACTCTACAATGAACGAGACTCTGAGGATATTCGAGCAGAATGATACGGAGAAGCTGTACTCGCTGGCTCTCATATTATGGAAGAAAGGTGTCTTTTCTCAGTATCTAACAAATCAACAACTAACGGTTCTGGAACAAATATTAGTCCACTCGAACGATCCAAAGACTGTCTTCCAGTTATTTATAAGCTCCAAGCTATCTTTGAAGTTCATAGAGCCAGTCAGATCGGAAGACCAGAACCTACAAGCCCCACCATCGCCCAAGTCTCAAAATATATCACCAACTTTCGAAAAGAAGGAAATCTCATCGATTAACAATGCTAGTACAACCACTACAAATTCTGCTGCTAATACCACCACTACTGCCACTACGGGATCACAAATAGATGACAAGTCCCAATCCAAAGATCAAGAAGCTTATAATGAACACGCAATCATGATTGAACAAACAATTGCCAATGGGGTTGAATCTGCAAGATCCTTGGCTCTAAAAGTTCGTTACATCCTATGGGATAAAGCAATCTTAGTTCACTTCAACGAGAATATAGATGACTCTGATTATAATCTGCTTGACCAAGATGAAGAAGACACGAAAACTAACGACGAATCGAAGACTGTGGAGGCTTCTACTGTTAGAAAAACTGATGATAATTACGATGACGATTATGATGAGGAAGAGGATGATGACAACGAAGAAACGAAGGAAGAAGGAGACAATGCTTCAGAGAAAACTGATGATTCAAATGGTACCAAAACCCATGAATTTGATTCAGAAGGAAACATCATTCTAGAGGTACCCATTGTCCAATCAGACTCAAATCAACTTGAAAATAGATCAATTGTTGATAACTTCAATCGTATCTATCATAATTTTGAAAATGATAAAGAAACAATCATCAAAAGAAGAAAATTAGAAGAAAATGATAAACTATTAGAGGAGCATGATGATCAAGCTGATCTTGCTGACCTATTTTCGATGAACCTTGGTGCCGCTAATCTTTCATTAAAGCATTTGTTACGTTCAATCGATGAGAATAAAGAGAAATTGAACTTACAAGATAATGAGCTTCGTCAATTGATTATGGATGTCCGCAAAAATCGCTCAAAATGGGCCAGTGATGATAAAATTGGGCAAGAGGAACTTTATGAAGCATGTGAGAAAGTGGTCATGGAACTAAGAGGTTATACTGAGCACTCAACTGCTTTCCTTAACAAGGTAAGTAAAAGGGAAGCTCCAAACTATTCTCAGGTGATCAAAAAACCAATGGATTTAAATACCATATTGAAGAAGTTGAAATCTTTTCAATATAAATCCAAAACTGAATTTGTTGACGATGTTTTGTTAATCTGGAAGAACTGTTTGACATATAATTCCGATCCAAGACATTTCTTACGTGCCCATGCGATTGCAATGCAAAAGAAATCCCTTTCGCTTATTCCATTGATTCCAGATATCACCATTCGAGATCGTTCAGAAGTCGAAGCTGAAGTTGAAGCTGAGGTTGGTACACCACGTCCATCAGGGAAAACAACATCCAAGAAGGGTAAGAAGAGAACAAGAAATGGTGAAGTTAAAGAAGAAACTGCTGGTACCGGTTCCAGTACCGCTGCTGGTATAGAGAATGGGAGTGCTGCTCTTGACTCAAATATTGATAATGTTGTTGATACTCTAGATACTACTCCAACAGTTGCTCCAAGTAATAATCCAACTGACCTACAGCTCTCAACAATCAATGGTACTGCTGTTGATGATACTAATGCATCTGCGAAGGCCGTTGGGGATGCTACAGAAATAGAAGAAGACGACAATGGCGAAACCAATGACTATTTAGATACTGAGGATAACGATAAAGATGATTTGGAAATGACTACATGGAAAAACGTCACATCAAAGGTTCGTGCTGATTTATGTATCAAAAGATCTGAATTATTCAAAGATAATGAGTTGAATAAAGATTCTGTGGCGATCTTGAGTGCACCAAAGAGAATGAAGGATTTGGAGGTCTCCTTTTCCAAACAAGACGAAACGAGTAGAAGATTACATGTCTTCAAACCATTGACCAAGATTGATGAAGATCCCTATCTATTGGAGTATGATGTTACAGGTGTTATTCCACCACTAGATTATAAAGGTCAAGATGAAGAAGCCATCGAATCGAATGAATCAAACTTGGTTGATGAGGTTTTGGCACAGGGTGGTCTTTCAGAAAGTTCTCCATTTGCCTTCAAAGAGGGTGGGCTAAATCGTATTGTCAATGAAAATATCAAAGAAATGCAAGAGATTAGGAAGCTTTGTTTTAAGATTTCATTAATCAGACAGATGCAACAACAACAATTTTTACATCATTCACAGTTGAAAGGTCCTGAAATTGAAGAAATTGACGATTCAATTGATCTAGATCCTGTTTCAAGGTTGCCTAATCATGATCAGATGAATAAAGATCTGATCTATTCAGTTTTGAAGAAAAGAGTTTCCAAAATTGCAATGTTGTCTGGTTTTGAAACGACTGAACTTTGTGCGGTTGATACTTTAACTCAAGTGACTGGTGACTATATGGATAATCTAATAAAAACCATCAAGACCCATCTAGAGACCCCATCAATCAATAAGGATAAAAAGGAGAAAAGTATACTGCATCTGTCACTACTACAGAATGGTATTAAAAAGCCTGATGATTTGTTCATTTATGTTCACGAAAATGTCTTGAGACAGCATACAAAGTTGAAAGATTTGAAAGGAAAACTGTCCAACTTCTTGAAAAATTTGTTGAGACCCGCTTTTGATTTGAACAATGAAAAGACATTTGATGATAATAGTGATCAATTTTTATCTGGTGATTTCTCCAATGAGATTGGTGAAGATTTCTTTGGTTTCAAGGAATTGGGATTGGATAAGGAGTTTGGTATGGTTGGTAATTCGATCCCATTACATCTATTGCATTCAAGGTTCAGTGAGTCTAGTCAAGTCGATATTGTTAAGGATAACAAGCGTGAAGAGTTTGAGAAAGCACCATACAAGAGATTGAGAGATGATGAGATATCCCAAGAAATTGGATTGATCCAGCCGTTCTTAAGGAATACTGTTTTGGAAAAAACCAAACTTTTCCACTCAAAACAGTTCAAATCCAAGAGAGAAATTCAAGAATACTTATCAACTGCAACTGGTGTTATATTGATGGATGATGAGGATTATCCAAAGAAGCAATCTAGACCTAAATTACCACCAACTGGGAAAATTACACCAGCAAAGAAAAAAATTACAAACATCACATTTTTTCTTCCTGAGAATGATGATGCTGCTGTTGCTGGAGCTAGTAGCGGTAAGATTAACCAGAATCCAGTGAAGAGAGAAGATGATGTAACTGATGATCGTCGGATGTCGAATATGTTTGATAATGATGATGATAATACGTTGACTTCTCAGTTATCGATGATCCCGGAGATCAATGGTATCGAGGTATAAAATGACGTGTGGATATTCAGCCTGTATTACAAATAAATATAGAATACATCTCTGTCTAAAAAAAGAGTAACACGTAGTATATGCATACTTGAAACATGGTAACCTCTCGATTCCCGGAGTTGATGATAAGAAAGAATTCAACCTCCTTAAGAGTGCCCTTGACGTCATGGGAATTGACAGAGCAGAATACTACGAGGTGTTCGCATGAAGCTGCACTAGCCGCCTTGATTAATAGCCAACAGTTATTGTACTATGTTAGCGGTCACAACAAACCACCAAAAGACTCACAGCTAACATGAAGGAGTGGAATGTAGTAGAGCAATAAGAAACAGTATAACAGTACTGTATGTACAGACAATGTAATGTAGGTGAAATGAACAAGATTGATCTTTCTTTCAAGGCAAATTTTAGCAGTTATAACCACCTCAGTAATTCATATACCAATCATCATCATGATCGATCGAATCGATGGTGGCCGATAAAGAAACAACGACCGAGTTCGCGGGTGACTCTTGAGCCTCAACGATTATCACAGAGAAGAAGCTGTGCAGAAGCCGAAGACCGGGCCCTTCAGCCTCCAGCCACCACCAAGAAGAGCCAGAGAGACTCTCCAGCACCACGAGAATGCAACCCAACCAGCCCAAGAGGAACACTGCGCAGCTCCAGAGAGACTACCTCCTCCGACTCCAGGAACAGAACGCGTTGTCATCGTCATCATCAACCAATGTCGTCCAGAGGAAGCTTCCACCACAACAAATGCATCAATCAATACAGTCATCATCACAACCAATGGGCTCTCAGGGCAGCTCATTCCCGGAGTCAACACGCCCAGCAGTCATGGCTGGGAGCAGTGTCTTCACGTTACTGCCCTACAAAAACAGAAAAGACGCTGTGAGGAAGAGCGTCTTACAAAAGTATGGAATCATTGGTTACATTGCATCCGGTACCTATGGACGAGTCTACAAAGCCAAATCAAAAGACGTGAAGAACCCTGGGTTGTTTGCAATCAAGAAGTTCAAAGCTGAAAAGGAAGGAGAGGCCTTATACTACACTGGTATTTCACAATCGGCCTCTAGAGAAATGGCATTATGTCGAGAATTGAACCATGTGAATATTACCACATTAGTCGAGATTATCCTTGAAAACAAGTCTATCTATATGGTTTTTGAGTTTGCTGAACATGATCTTTTACAAATCATTCATTACCACTCACATCCTGATACCAAATCAATACCCGAACAAACTCTAAAATCAATTATGTGGCAAATCTTGAATGGGGTTTCTTATCTACATCAAAACTGGATTTTGCATAGAGATTTGAAACCTGCCAATATCATGGTTACTTCACAAGGTGTTGTTAAGATTGGTGATCTTGGTCTAGCGAGAAAGTTCAATAATCCGTTACAATCGTTCTACAATGGTGATAAAGTCGTCGTTACTATCTGGTATAGAGCACCTGAACTACTATTGGGAGGAAGACATTATACACCAGCAATAGATCTATGGGCCGTTGGGTGTATCTTGGCTGAACTTTTGGCACTTAGACCAATTTTCAAAGGTGAAGAAGCCAAAATGGATAACAAGAAGTCTGTTCCATTCCAAAGAAATCAAATGCAAAAAATTGTGGAGATTTTGGGAACCCCATCGTTAGACAAATGGCCCTCATTACCAAAATATCCAGAATATCAATCATTTCGATCTTTCAAGCAATTCCCATCAAACCTGCAGGCATGGTATCATTCGATTGGAGCAACGAATAAGAAATGTTTACAGCTCTTGGCCAGTCTATTAGAATACGATCCTTCAAGAAGGTTAACGGCATTTGATGCATTATTACATCCATATTTTCTAGATGCCCCAAAAGTTTACGATAATGTATTTGAAGGACAAACATTCAAGTATCCTTCAAGAAGAATTCAAACAGATGATAGTGATATCACTTCAACTCAACCAACTGCTGCTGGTAAAAGAGGATTCAATAACTCGGATCATGATTCCTTACATCAAAGAAAAAAGCAGAAATAGCTACTCAACAAAAAATAGCATGTTTATAGCAGTATTGGCAGACTTATCAAAGGAGTGGACACGCTTCCAGTCCAGTCATAACTCACTGATCCACCGCCTGAACAAAGAGACGGTGATGATCGCTTTTTCGGAGCACTCAATCGTAGTTGTTGATGACATCCGAACACCCCCATAATAAAATTTTCTATCTTTACTGAATTCACTAAAGGGCTGGTAAACAAAAGCTGTTGAGCGCAATATAAGCATAGACTGGTGGCCTTATAGCAATGTGGAGAGATACATCTAGGCACTTCATACCCAGAGGCTCCATATCTAGAAAATTCCCGCTATCAAAGGTGGTGATACGGTACCAATCGTCATTCAAATCAATCACCACGCACCGTCCACTGAGGAACGAATTCATCGCAGGAAGGGATAATAATTGGATTGTCGGAGGACCTAATGCTGCTATTAATGATATTAAGCAGAAGTTGAATGGCCTGTCAGATATTCGCAATGAAAAGTCGTTATATTTAAAGGACGAGAAATTCAATGAGAATATCGATGTCGTTCTATTTCAACTTACCAAAAATGTGAAAACCAACAGACTAATATATAAAGATTACAGCAATAAGCTTGAGAATAAAGAATTCCAGAGGTATTCTCCTTACTTGCTACGATCGTTTGAAGATAAACTTTATCAAGGTCTTGTTAACTTTGAAGGGTTGGACAAAGATAGAGATTCAATAAAGCTGGAGGATATTCTAATGCCTTCGATACAGTCGTTGCCTGTTTTAGTTTATAACATTGACCATCCACTCATTCAAAACTTCTTCAAACTGAAGGAAATAGAGGCAAGGGGTGATCAGATGTATTATTTTTTTGAACAGACGTTGCATCAAGAGTACAGACAATTAAGGGCACATAGAACTCCACCACAAAGTATAAAAGTTGATATATCTAATCCAGCAGAATGGTATCCAAAGGCCAGAAAGATCAAGAGAAAAATTATAATGCATGTTGGTCCAACAAATAGTGGTAAAACATATAATGCCTTGAAGAGACTAAGAGAGTCAAATAATGGTTATTTTGCCGGTCCACTGAGATTATTGGCAAGAGAAATTTACGATAGATTTAAATCTGAAGGTCATCGTTGTAACCTTATCACTGGTGAAGAGATTATTGAAGATCTTGATATGTTCGGTAATAAAGCCCCATTGTCAAGTGGAACTGTTGAAATGGTTGACTTAAACACTCACTTTGATGTCGTCGTATTGGATGAGATACAAATGATTGCTGATAATTTTCGTGGCTGGGCATGGTCATCTGCTCTATTAGGGGTTCAGGCTGATGAAGTCCATCTTTGTGGTGAAGAAAGGGCTGTTCCTTTGATTCGTGAATTGCTGAAATCAACTGGTGACGAGTTAATTATTAACAAGTATGAGAGACTAGGGAAACTGGTGGTAGATGATAAGCCATTGTATAATGGTATTGCTGATTTGGAAAGAGGAGATTGTATCGTGGTTTTCAGCAAGAAGAAGATCCTGAGTTATAAAATGGATATTGAGTCACAAACTGACTTAAAATGTGGTGTTATCTATGGTGCATTGCCTGCTGAAGTCAGAACTGCAGAGGCTACCAAGTTCAACAATGGTGAATATGATGTTTTGGTTGCTTCTGATGCTATTGGTATGGGATTGAACCTGAGGATCAATCGTGTTATCTTTGATGATCATAAGAAATTTGATGGTATGAAAATGACGAGTATCGAATCTCCACATATAAAACAAGTCGGGGGAAGAGCTGGTCGTTTTAAGGTAGCACCTAATACCAAAAGTGTAAACCCAGATCTAGAAGCTGATGATCTTGTTCTGGCGGGTATTGAGGAAGATTTGAATGACAACAAGGATACCTCAGTAGGGTACGTCACAGCTTTTCAACCTCAAACTTTAGATTATGTTCGTCAATGTTTTCAAGAGGCACCTCAAGATATTGAAAAAGCAGTTATTTGGCCTGAAGATGAGATTTGGTCACATTATATTAGTGAGTTTCCTGAGGGCACACCATTCAGTACCATCATGAAAGCTTTTCAAAAAGAAGTGAATGAAGGTAGACTGTTTGAAGTTGCCACCATCAAAGGTAGAATTGAAGGTATTACCATTTTTGATACGATTGAAGGGATGCTGGTTATGGATCAGCTTAAAGTCAGTAACATCCCAATGAATGAAAGACTACAAGATTTTGCTTCTGTTATGAAGCAGTTTGCGTTGACCATCACACAATCTATGAGTAAATCAGCCTTAGAGTTTGATCATATGCATCACAAATATATCTTGGGAAAATTAGTGAATCCAACACCAACAGTGTTGACAGATTTGGAGACATTACATAAGAAACTTATGGCTTGGTTATGGATGAATAATAGATACCCCACATTGTTTGTTGATAGAGAGACTGCTGAGGATTTGAAGAACTTGACTGAGGATAAGATTGAAAGAGTTCTTGAAACCCTTCAAGTTGGGAAAGAAAAAAAGGGAAACTTTGGTAATAAGGGATCAAGAAGATCAGGAGGATTCAAGAAGTATAGAAAGTAGAGAAAGGTCTTGTACATAGGCATATTCAACACAACGAACATAATTGATCTATAAAATTTATGTGCAAGTCTATCAGTATCTATTTCTTGTGAGCTTCGACGATTTGAATACCTTCTTTAACAATGTCTTCAACTGATCTTCCAGTGACATTCAATACCACACAATTGGGTTCTTCTTCAGATTTTGGGAGCTGTAGTGCAGCGAATTGAGAGTCCAACATTTCAGGTTTCATAAAGTGGTTTTTCCTAGCAGCTGTTCTTCTAATCAATTCATCTTTCGTAGCATATAGGAACAAATATATGAAGTTTGTGCTTGGTGAATGGGATTCAAGCTTTTCTCTATATACTTTCTTCAATGCAGAGCACGAAACGACAGACATACGATTCGGTGTATTCAAAGCTTCTTGGGATGATATCTCTGCAATTTTCTCCAACCATCCCCATCTATCTTCGTCTTCTAGTGGGATTCCCTTGGCCATTTTCTCGATGTTCTCCTTGGGATGGACATCATCACCTTCTATGTATTTCACTCCATAATGAGCCGCCACTTGAACCCCAATTGTGGATTTTCCCGTACCAGCAGTTCCTCCAATAACAATGACGTTGGGAATACTCATTCTCTGTCTTCCCACTAAGAAACGATAACTTGAAGAGAGAGTTATGGAAAATGTGGTAAAGTTGATCGAAAGTGGAAAATTTACTCGAAGATCACGGATTTTTTTTACGGGGTACGTTTTTCCGCTGTGGAGAATGGGAAAGTAGAGAAATATCAATTGATCGAAGAAAATAGCACATAACAGTCACAGCAATTCGCTTGAGTGATGAAAATATGAAGATCAGTCGATTTGCAGAAGACATTTTTTTTTCATTGGGATTTCAACGGGTTCAATGAAGCATCAGCAGCACAGATTAAGCCCAAAATGGCCCTTCTTCAATCTCGATAGTCCTCGATGGAGCTTTGATTTGGGTCTTCTGATTGGTCTGAATTGAACATCGGCTGCCCTTGTGCCTCTCGTATTCACAAAGTTTGTATCACCAAGCTGATTGAGCTCCTGCGAGATCATCTCGTTCAGAACTTGTGTAGCAACAACCCTTTTTCTGAAAACCCATATCTTCCTTTTCTTGGGTAGCTTGACTTTATACTTCTTTGATGAACGATGAAATGGTGTTCTTCTCTTCTTGATGATGATCTTGTTGTTCCTGTTGAATAAAAACTCTAGTGTAATCACCGAATACACCTTATGTAGAAACCTTCTGAGCCATCTAGCTCTGGATCTTCGAGGAGGTGGGAGGGATCTCATGAACTAGTATAGACTGGTAACGACGTCAATGATCAACAACTGCAACTATTAATTTGAAAAGCCGTGGGGATAAAAACGCTCCCCAGCTGCCGGGAGATTCTGTAGGAAGAATCATTTAGCCTTCAATGATCAACATCACTCAGACATTCAACGTTTTTGTGTCACTTCTGTAGTCTTTTTGTGTTGAAAGTTGCAAGTCATGTTCTGAGTTACATCGAGATCACGTGATTACTTTTGTATTACGTAAACAAAGTTTCGGTTACGTAATCTCATCAAAGAATTTTCTTAAAAGGCAAATTTTCATACATACAAAACAAACAAATAGAACCGCCAGAGGTCAAATTACGCCGCTGGAATTGGAAAATGGCCACTCCGTTGATCAACAGGAAAAGACTGAGCGATGGTCTCACAGTTACCTCAAAGGTTTTCGTCAGATCCAGAAACGGGAATGCCTCCAAGATTGTTCGTGAACATTACTTGAGAAACGATATTCCATGTCTTTCCCAGGCTTGTACCAAGTGTTTCCAAATCATCACCCCAAATGCTCAAGGCCAACTCCCTGAATTCATTCTCAGCTCAGAACCCCTCTCGCTAAAGACGATTGGTCCACACTATGTGGTGATTGACACCAATATCATTCTACAATCAATCGACCTGTTGGAGAACCATAAAATCTTCTTTGATGTGATCATCCCTCAAACTGTGCTAGATGAGGTTAGAAACAAGAGTTTCCCGATTTACACAAGAGTCAGAACTTTAGTAAAGGATGCATCAAAGAGATTCATTGTTTTCCATAATGAGTTTCACGAAGAAACTTTCATTAAAAGACTAGACTCTGAAACAATCAATGATAGAAACGATAGAGCGATTAGAAAATTAGCCAAATGGTTCCAATCTCATTTAGATGACAAAATCAAAGTCATTCTGATAACCAATGATAGATTGAATAGAGAAGCTGCTGCAAAAGAAGATATAGTTGCAAAGTCTTTGAACCAATATGTTGACCTTTACCCAAATAGTGATGAGTTAAAAGATTTGATCCCTCTAGAGGATGCTTTCAAATCCAGAGATCAATCACAAAAAGATTTACCTTACTTCAAGGATTATTATTCAACTTCAAGATTGATGGGTGGTCTGAAAAACGGTACATTATATCAAGGTGTTATCAACATTTCATCATATAATTTTCTTGAAGGTGAAATAACTGTCTCAACTTTACCAAAACCTCTACTTATAATCGGTAGTGAGAACCTGAATAGATCTTTCAATGGGGATTCCGTCATAGTGGAACTGCTACCCAAATCACAGTGGAAGAAACCTTCCTCAATGATCATTGATGATGAAAACCTGAACTCCAATGAAGACCCTGATAACGACGATGATTCCCTACAAATCTCAGACAAAGAAAGAAGATTGTTGACACAGGATGCTATCAACACCCAGACTTCTTCTGATGAGTTACAGCCTACTGGTCGTGTCGTTGGAATGGTGAAAAGATCATGGAGATTATATGTTGGTCAGATTGTTGAGAACTCAGTTTCGAAATCAATAACGAATTCCGCAAAGTCATGTTTTGTCAAATTAATGGATAGAACTTTACCACGTATCAGAATCAAAACTCGTCGTGCTAATGAACTATTGGGTCAAAAAATTGTTGTTGCAATTGACTCATGGCCAATACACTCTAAATATCCCGAAGGACATTTTGTTAGAAGTTTGGGGACTGTTGAGTCTGTCGAAGCTGAAACTGAAGCGTTATTGTTGGAACATGATGTTGAATATCGTCCTTTCGCCAAATCTGTCTTGGAATGTTTACCAGAAGAAGGGCATGACTGGAAAGTTCCTGAAAAGCTTGATGATCCTGAAGTGTTGGCAAAAGATCCAAAATTACCACAAAGAAAGGATTTTAGAGATAAATTGATTTGTTCGATTGATCCACCGGGCTGTGTTGATATTGATGATGCTCTACATGCTAAAAAACTACCAAATGGTAATTGGGAAGTCGGTGTTCATATTGCTGACGTCACACATTTTGTCAAAGCTGGAACTCCATTGGATGCTGAAGGTGCTTCAAGAGGTACTTCTGTTTACCTTGTTGATAAAAGAATTGATATGTTGCCTCTATTATTGGGTACTGATCTATGTTCTTTAAGACCTTATGTTGAAAGATTTGCATTTTCTGTTATTTGGGAACTGGATCAAGATGCAAATATTGTTAATGTTGACTTTCACAAATCCATCATCAAATCGAGGGAGGCTTTTTCATATGAACAAGCTCAACTGCGTATCGATGATAAATCAAATCAGGATGAATTGACAATAGGTATGAGAGCTTTATTACAACTATCAAAGAAGCTGAAACAAAAAAGATTAGATGCTGGTGCTTTGAATCTGGCATCTCCAGAAGTCAAAGTTCATATGGATAGTGAAACGTCTGATCCAGGTGAAGTTGAAATCAAGCAGTTATTAGAGACTAACTCTTTAGTGGAGGAATTCATGTTGCTGGCAAATATAAGTGTTGCTAGAAAGATTTATGAGGAGTTCCCACAAACTGCCATGTTGAGACGTCATGCTGCACCTCCAGCTACAAATTTCGAGAAATTGAATGATATGTTAAGAGTTCGCAAGAATCTATCAATTTCACTAGAATCATCAAGAACTCTGGCAGATTCTCTTGATCGTTGTATTGATCCAAATGATGAATACTTCAACACCTTGATCAGAATCATGTCAACAAGATGTATGATGGCTGCTGAATATTTCAGTTCTGGATCTTATGGATATCCTGAATTCAAGCATTATGGTCTAGCTGTTGACATTTATACCCATTTCACCTCTCCAATTCGTCGTTACTGTGATGTTGTTGCTCATAGACAATTGGCTGCTGCTATAGGCTATGAATCTTTGGATTTAAGTCATAGAGACAAACAAAAGATGGAGTTGATCTGTAAAAACATCAATAAACGTCACAGAAATGCGCAATTTGCAGGAAGAGCCTCAATTGAGTATTATGTTGGTCAAGTGATGAAAAATAATGAATCTGAAGAAACTGGTTATGTGATTAGAATTTTCAGCAATGGTATTGTTGTTCTAGTTCCTAAATTTGGGGTTGAGAGTTTAATCAAATTGGAGGAATTGACAGATAACGTTAATAATGTTGAGTTCAACGAAGATGTTTATGAACTCAAATTCAAGGACAAAAATGGAAAAAATAGAACCGTTGCTGTGTTTGATAAAGTTCAAGTTGAGGTTAAATCTGTTTTAGATCAAAGTGTTGGTAAGCGTAAGGCTCAACTAGTTTTAAAATAGGATTATATTGATCCACGTGAATACATAAACTGTTTTGACTCAAATCTGCGAGATGGGAATTGTATAGAGAGTACGAAACCACTGATTATTGATTGCGTATTAGCCATATACATATGATATAGTAAATAAATCAAAAACAAAAGAACCCCTTTAGATCAGTAAACGGTTTATGTAAATTCAATGTTTCTTCACGACACCAGATGCATCAGCAGCAGCCAAAATGTATTTCTTATAATCATAGATGGACCCATCGAATTTTTTAACACTACCCTTTTCACTGACCCAGATCTCATTACAAACCGTATCGATAACACTAACATCATGGGAAACCATCAAAACACCCCCTTTGAAGTTCTTCAAAGCATCACTCAAAGCATCTAAACCTGCAGTATCCAAATGATTTGAAGGTTCATCCAGAATCAAGATATGTGGATTGCTTAAACATAAAGAAGCAAATGCAACTCTTGATTTTTGACCACCTGATAACAATTGCATTTTTTGTAAACCTAAAGAACCAGTGATACCAAAAGAACCTAAATGACGTCTATATTCTTCGTCTTTCTTACCTGGGAATGTCTTGGACATCCAATCAACAGCAGATAAGGACAAATCCATAGAATCAACATGGTGTTGTGCAAAATAACCAATTCTTAGTCTTGGATTTTTGGAGACAAACCCGTCAATTGGAGTAAGTGTCTCCATCAAAATCTTCAACAATGTAGTTTTACCACAACCATTGGCACCAACAATCGCTATTCTTGAATCCATTTGAATATCTAAATCAACATGATTCAATAATAGATCAGTCTTATCATATCCAAAAGAGACATCCTTCAGTTGAAGAATTGGAGGGGAAAGATTTTCTGGATCGGGAAATTTAAAAGTGATGACTTTGTCTTCTTCAGGTGCTTGTAATATTGGCAATTTCTCCAATTTTTTAATTCTTGATTGTGCTTCTGATGATTTGGCAGCATTATATCTAAACTTGTCAATAAACTGTTGTAAATGTTGTCTATAAGCCATTTGATTTTCATATTCACGCATTTCATTTTTACGTCTTTCTTCTCTTGTGGCATAGAAAGTATCGAAATTTTGACCTCTATAGTAATCCAATCTTTCAGAATGTTGATGAATGATATCAGTGGCAACTTCATTCAAGAATGCACGATCATGGGAAACAACAACAACTGTTGATGGATATGATTGTAGATAGTTTGCCAAGTATGTGATGGATGGAACATCCAACATATTGGAAGGTTCATCCAGCAATAATAAATCAGGCTTACAGAACAAAGCTCTCGCCAAACTTAATCTCATTCTCCAACCACCAGAGAAGGAGTTTGTTGGTTTTTGCTGTGATTCTGCAGTGAAACCCAGACCGAATAAGATCGATGCTGCTCTAGATTCTGCTTTATCTGATTCCATTTCGTTCAATTTGCTTTCAATTTCAGTCAAATGAGTTTCTAGATCATCTCTTTCATTATCCAGTTTTTTAACCTCAAGACTGTCTTCATCAAATTCTTTTCTTAAATTTTCAATCTCTTCAATTCTTTGGTTCAATTTCTTTTGATCAGATAACAATTGTTTTCTCCAAACATCAGCATCCAAAACAGATTGAATGGCAGTAACTTCACTACCTGTCAATTCTTGTTCAACATGCAAAATTGTAATATGTTTAGGGATATTTAATTCTCTTCTGGATAAAGCTCTTAAAAGTGTAGATTTACCGATACCGTTTTGACCAACTATACCATATCTGTGTCCATAAGATAAAGATAAGGTTGTATCACTCAATATTCTTTGTCCGTCTCCAACATATAGATCGAAAGTGTCAATCTTGATATCTTTAGATTTACCAGCACCAGACCCGAATTCAATCGGGTTGATCTTTAAGAAAAATTCATCATAGTCTTCATTGTTACCATTGTCATTAAGCAATTTAGAAGCTTCATATTTAACAAAGGCGTTGGCCCTTTTAGCGACTTTTGCAGCAATTTTACGTTCAGCTTTCTCCAGTTTCTTCTTATCAACTTTAGATTCAACGTGTCTACCAGTGTGTTCGATGTCTTTTGTGACACCCAATAAGGCTAGAGACGAATTGATATTTCTCTTGCTTGCATGATTCTTCAACAGATTGATATCTAACAATCTCTTGGAAGTATCACCAGTTAATTCCAATTTAGCCTGATTGGCTTTCAACTCCTCGGTCAGCTTGGCGTTCAGATCATTGGACAGTTTGGTTATCTTAGTATCGTCACCACCAGCACT
This sequence comes from Wickerhamomyces canadensis, assembly GCA_003707015.3. Classification (NCBI taxonomy): domain Eukaryota; kingdom Fungi; phylum Ascomycota; class Saccharomycetes; order Phaffomycetales; family Wickerhamomycetaceae; genus Wickerhamomyces; species Wickerhamomyces canadensis. The sequence goes on along the minus strand of PPMU03000009.1, from coordinate 34,936 downwards.
TCTTAGAAGATCAGAGATGAATTGGATCTCTTCATCAATGTTCAATTGCTGGGATAGCACAGAATCTGTGGTAGAATGTTGAATATGGTTGATGTAACCAACAGCATAATCGGCGACAGTCGGGTCGATGGAGGGCACAGCCTGGCGTACTTGTATTCCTAAATTGGACATGTTTCTTTGCTTAGAAAAGTACGAAATGGACTAGTCGATGATTTACGAGTATCGATATAATAATTAAATTTTTGAGTGTCGCGATTTATTCCTATTACGGACAATTCAGTAAGTTTTTCAAACAGCGGAAACTCTTCGAAGCATCTCGATGATTGCAATTCAGGAAAAAGCTCACAAATCTGGTTATCCCACTCCTATCTACTCAAATCTGATCAGTTTATTGAATCCAGCTCATCAGGTTTACCCTAATCATCTTTTCTTTGACTCAAAATAGAGAATTCCCCGGCTTTCTAGCGATAAAGAAATCAACACCACCAGTATAAATGGGACTATTCAGCTCAACACCAAAAGAGCAGACAGCTCCAAACAGAAGCAAAAGACAGCAGTGCTGGGACGCCAGAGACAAGTACCTCGACTGTCTGGAGGCCAACAAAGTGGACAACCCGCAAGATCCCAAATTCGCTGACGTTATCAAGAAGAATTGCTCGGTGCAAGAGAAAGGCTTTGAACAGAACTGCGCAAAGAGCTGGGTGAGCTACTTCAAAGAGAAGTACGTTGTTGATTTGAAGAAGGAGAGATTCATGAAGGAGATGGAGGAGAAAGGGGGACAACAGCTCCCATTCCCAATCAGCAGAAAGTAGGAGACTCGTACGAATTCGTGTATATAATAGCAAGCCATACAACTCATCAGTTATTACGCAATAATAAATTAGTCTTTTAATTGTAACACCTCTGACATTTCACCGGCTAGTGCGAACACACGTATATCTGTACGGTGTCACAGTCAGTGCACAGTCCAATCAACGACTCTCAATGCTTCCGTCTTGTCTACTCTAACTGTTGTATAGTTGAATTATTACATCTCCGCGAACACGTCCTGTGCCATGCGGCAAACCCGGTATCTGCCAGCTTTAAATTAAATAATCAAAAAATTCCAGAAATTCCGCAGCTGCAAGAAATTAATGGGGTGACACCTTTTTGTGTCAAGACGAGAAACGAAAACGGCCGCACTGCGCTGCGCAGATCAGCTCATCTTTGTGGTGTCATAACTAGTAAACTACTGGTGTATTGAATAACAACAGCCCATTGGGTCTGTTACTGTTAGAGGGAGATCTCATTTAATCAGCTGTGCAATAGTGCGATGATTAATAATAATATGAGATGATGATCGCTGGTCGCTGATCGCATCTCTCACGGTGGGTCATTCAGGAAGTTCAAGAATTGTTCCATCAAGTTCTATCACGGTGATTGCTTCATGCCAGTTTCCGATCTAACCCAAATGCTCTTCTCACTCAACTACACTCATGCCATCCAATATCAATATAAATACACCTTGACGTCCTCTCCTTCGACAGTTTCAATCTACTCAGCTCCCTCATCAATCAGATAAAGTTACTCACAAAGCTTATAACTGAACTACAAAACTACACACTAAACTACTACTACTACTACTCTTGCAAACATGGCCGGTAATGAAGCTGTTTCCGTCAACCCTTCAAGTGTTGGCATCTCTTTGACTTCCCATGGTTCTGATTTCCTATGGGCAATGTTCTGTGTCTTTGCAGCCTCTGCTGTTACTCATGGATTCTTCTTGTTTGCCCATCAGAGAAAACACAACAAGTATAGAGTCTTGTTACATGCTGCTCCTTTGTACGCTAACGTTGTTTTGACCATTGCTTATTTCACCCTTGCTTCTAATTTGGGTTGGGCTGGTGTCAAACCTTCTTGGGCCTTCCATCATATTGACATTGGTAACGGTGTTAGACAAGTCTTTTATGCTAAATTTGTTGGTTATTTCTGTGCTTATCCAGCTGTTTTATTTTTGTTTGAATATGCTGCTCAATTGGAAAATGGATTGGCTTCTTTTGAAATTGTTCAGTTCTTGACCAATTTATTGGTTCAAATCTGTTGTTGGGCTGTTTTCGTTTTGGGTTTGTTGATTGGGTCAGTTATTCAATCTACCTACAAATGGGGTTATTGGACTTTCTCTGCTGTCTCTATTCTATTCGGTTTAACCTTGCTAAACTATCGTCAATTCTTTAGTTCAAGTGCTGCAAGAAACCTTCCAACCATTATCAGTGCTTCATTCTTCTCACTTTGTGGTGTTTTATACTTGGTCAGTTTTGGTTTAAGTGAAGGTGCCAATGTCATTCAACCAGATTCAGAAGCTGTCTTCTACGGTATTTTGGATTTTGTCACCTTCTTTGCTGTTCCATCATGTTTGACTTGGAATGCCGTTAGACAAGGAATCTTTGAAGAAGCACCAAAATCAGCTTCAGCAGACTTAGAGAAGAACATTGGATCCCCAGAAATGAGAGCCTCTGGTGAAACCGAAGTCAATGCAACAAACCAAGATGTTGACCAATTGAATACTCAACATGCTTAAGAAGTTGACGACTTGACCTGTCTCTGCTCTTTGGAAAATTCTACTCGACTCTCCTTAATGACGTTATGATTAATCTTGTTCCACTCCCTTATAATGCCTCTTATGACTTATGAATTTTCCAGTCTTTAGATTATAATCGATACCAAACTAATTAATAATACTTTTAAAAACTTGTGTAGTCCACAAACTTGATGATTGGGCAGTTAAGATAGTCAACGAATAATAGGTGCTAGTGGGTGTCTCATCATGAGCATCATTATTCATACGTCCTATGTAACAAAATAACCAAGAAAACTTCTAATGATAATGATCTAGAAATTGAGCTTCACTGATCCATGTATGTTCTTTTCATACATTGTCAAAAGTCGAAACACATCAAATCATCAATATATAGTGGTAGAATCGATATACAGACACAAGAACATTTCTACGACGATGGAATGGTCCATAGATAAATGATGAAGATCAAAAATTGTATTAGAATCTGTCCGTTGATTAATTCAAGATCAAAACGTTCAAAGTGATCAGTAAAGACCCTGATAACGTATATGGACCAAGGAGCATCACCGATGGTATTGTCACAACACTTCTCAAGAGCCCCCGTTGCCATCTGAAATGTCTCAAGAGGATCATGAGAGACCTTTCGATTCTGCAAGGGGCTAAAGGCAAAAAAATGATCTATAGAACACCAAAAGTACACCAAAAGTCTACCTAGATGACATAGTTATCTTTGCACATAAGATTCTGAGGACTTTTAGCAAACAACACATCAATTCCCATATTATATGCTTTAGCAAAGTCGACAGAACTCCTGGCTGCTCTTCTTAACAGAGTTCAAGCTGGTTTCAGAATCTGGTTTTCGGAAGCAGATTGCGGTTCTGTTTCAGCCAGAATATTGTTTCAAATCAAACAAGTATGTCATTCTCGCTTTTAAAGTCATTGGGAGAGAAGAAATGTGCTTTTCCCTGTCGAAACAATAAAAAGTCAAATTCGTGGATGGATTTCTGGTTCTATTTCTAATCCCACTTGTGCTCTTAAGACGTATGATAAGATTGATAACTATGAGAGATTGAGAGAACTTGTCATTGATTATATTAGTGAGGATTCTCTCTTATATATATGCAGATCAGTATTAGTAATCCTGCACCCGAGAATTATACATCCCAAACTAGTAATCAAAGCGTAAGCTGGGAAAAACACCCTAATCCGTCATATAGCCTAAGTAGGGATATACCTATGATTACCTAAGCAGTGGAATCACAGAAATCAATCATCACGTGAGTATAGTTTACCGCGGATTGTTGATAAGTTCCGCCTAAAAGGAAAAATCAGATAACAATTGAATCTTGTACTCACTTTCTTATAGAACTCTCTTTGCTGCCAGTGATCTTTATGCTCAAATTACGATCATCTGTCTCACTGCTTGCTTCCATTAGAAGGCTTCACGGCTCTTCCGTCCCCATTCCTTCGTCTGAGCAATACAATCTACAAAGATGGGAAGCCATACATAATGCCAAACCATTTTCACATTTTCTTACAGATAACTTCAAAAGAACTCATGATTACCTACGAATCAGTGTTACCGAAAAGTGCAATCTTCGATGCTTATATTGTATGCCTGAAGAAGGTGTGGAACTTCAACCAGAATCGCAGATCTTGACCAAAGATGAGATTGTTGACATTGCAAAGATCTTTGTCAAGCAAGGTGTCAAGAAGATAAGGTTGACTGGAGGTGAACCAACGGTCCGCAAGGATATTGTTGAAATTGTTGAGGAACTGAATCAAATAGAAGGTTTGAAAGAATTATGTATTACTTCAAATGGGATTGCATTGCATAGAAAATTACCTAGATTGGCAGCCAGTGGTATCACTTCGTTGAATTTATCATTAGATACACTAGTGGAAGGGAAGTTTACTCTGATCACAAGAAGGAATGGCTTAAAAAATGTTTTGAAGAGCTTGGAACTGGCTTTAGAACTAGGTATACCAGAGGTCAAGTTGAACGTTGTGGTAATAAAAGGGCTCAATGATGATGAAATTATAAATTTTGTCAAATTAGCAAAACATTATCCATTAGAAGTGAGATTTATCGAGTATATGCCATTCGATGGGAATAAATGGGAGCTTGAAAAAGTCGTTAGTTTTAAAGACCTCATGGGGATAATTTCCAAAAGTTATGAGAATATAACACCAATAGATCATAAATATGGTGAGACTTCCAAGATCTTCAACATCCCAGGATTCAAAGGCTCAGTTGGGTTCATTTCATCAATGACTGATGATTTTTGCTCAGATTGTACAAGACTAAGAATCACTTCAGATGGAAATCTAAAAGTTTGTTTATTTGGGAATGAGGAAGTATCAATAAGAAATTTACTTAGATCTGGAGTTAAAGAAGAGGATATTTTGAAAGTTATTGATAATGCCGTGAAGAACAAGAAAGAGAAGCATGCCGGGTTGGATGAATTGCATACAATGAAAAACAGACCTATGATATTGATTGGTGGGTGAGTTTGTTCATGACATGATTATGTGATCTTGATATCATCAGTTTACTAACAACTGATCATAGATAAACAACCATGGGTTGGAATCATACCAAGAACAATGTTTGTCAATAACATTGGTCTAAGACATTTCTCAACATCTCCTTTCAGAAAGTCAAATGATATCAAACTTACACATGTCAATGAAAAAGGTGAGGCAAAAATGGTTGACATTTCCAATAAATCAATGACTAAAAGACAAGCCAAAGCCGAGGGATTCATTAAATTTTCCAACGAGTTACCAATCCAGCAAATTAAGCAGAATTCCAACAAAAAAGGTGACGTTATCAGCATTGCTAGAATATCTGGGATATTAGCGATCAAAAAGACATTTGACTTGATCATTTTATGCCATCCAATTGCTTTAACCAAAAGTGAAATTCTGATTGAGCTGATTGATGATTGTACCATTAGAGTTGAGAGTATTGTTGAATGTGAAGGGAAAACTGGAGTTGAAATGGAAGCGTTAGTTGGAGTAAATACTTCATTGTTGAATATTTATGATATGTGCAAAGCTGTGGATAAACTGATGATATTGGAAGGTATTAGAGTCGTCAGTAAGACTGGTGGGAAAATTGATTTCACAACTTCAGGATAAATTAGCTCACATATGATGATCTAACATTGAAGTCCACAAATATGACTGTTAATCACTTCAAACTCAGTTCACCAAGTTTCTTTTCTCATCCTCTTTGAATTTGGAAACTGGAAGTATAAATAGTTCAACACGTGCTATCAATTAATGAGCGTGTGTATGTGTTAACATGGTTGCCTCTTTGATGAAAGACTCAACTACCATAGTCGTTAGCAGTTGTGATGAGTTGACATATACGATTTCTTGCAAGCCACCCAGTACCCTAGGAATTAAATAGACAAGCAACCATTACACATTACACGTGCGACTGTATCATGGGATCAAGTAGTAAGTTGATGTGATTGTGATGCATCGAAATCAGACCTCTTCCCTCTTTTCTTTGGCTTGTTCAACTATAGTTATGGGGAAACGTGATGAAAATAGGTTATGACGATTTACTACGTCCCGTACAAAAGGTGACCATGACTGATCAGCATAACTAAATTCGTAAACAGTTGGACAGTTTCGGAATCTCTTTCGCCCATCTCTCATCAGAATCGTTCACCCCTTGTCCCCTTTTGGACTTTTGAGGCGTGGAGGGTACCAAATGCCAATTCACCTGATTCGACTGGTGCGCTCTGTCCAACGACGAACTGACCTTCTTTGGACCAATCACAGTCCATGAAGCCATCACCCGACAAAGGATAACGCAAGCCGTCTATAATGTGACTTGAAGTTCATGGTTCTTGATGAAGTCCCACCTGCTCATGTTAAACTACGTAACGATGCCTGCGGTGGCCTTCAAAACAACTGCGGTGGTTTGTTTTGTTTTCGGCTGTCAGGCGCCGTCCACAAGGTTAATTGTTCGTTTTGGGACCCGAATTGCGTCTATCTGCGTGACTGCGTCTGTGACAGCCCTTTCTTTGCAGAGCTGGGAAAATTACTATGCTACTCTCACCTATCACACTCACTTCCCACTCATGATCCACTAGTCACTGGTCAACGTCCTTTTAAGAGATAATGACTATAGTTCACATGAAGTGTTACACTCTATAGGCGTAGTACAGAAGGGCGTAGCGATAGTGTTGAATGTTGAATCAATTAAGCACCTGACGACGGGGGTCGGCGGGCCTAACAGAAGCCTTTACTGCAGGTGCCCGCCCCAGAAGTCCTAAATATAGACATATGCTCCAGTACCAAAATCTACTGTTTTATGACTGATGATGAAATTGTGACTTGGGATTGCCTATTGTGTGCCACTTGCTAAACAAACATCAAAAATAGCACAAAGTAAACAAAGCTTTGAACTCGGGTGGACATAAATGTGGTGCGGAGGGCTGGTTGTTTTTGCTTCCCAGGTGTATATAAAAGACATCGCATTCCCACTTACTTTCCACTTATTCAGCTGCTTCTTCTTCTTACTTCATCAAAGTTTACGCTCGCTCATACAATATTCACAATGTTCTTCAACTCAAAAACTCTAGTCGCTTTAGGTTTAGCCTCATTGGCCAACATGGTCATCGCTGATTCAGAGAAATTTTACTTGCTTGTCATCAGATCTGGTAGTCAATACCAAAACGCTGGTGTCTCAATCACAGATGGTAAACTATATGCTGGTTCTTCCTCAAATTACCTCACTGCTTATATCACCGATGATGGTGAAGTTAAAACTACTGATGGTTCCGCTTTAGTTGTTAATGATGATGACATCACCACTGGTTCTACCGGTTCAACTTCTTGGTCTATCTCCAGTGGTTACCTTGTCTACAGTGGTGCTTCTGGTTACTCCATTGACAATGGTGTCATCTCTGCTGGTGGATCTGATGGTTATGCTCTTGTTGCTTATGATGCCTCTTCAAACTCCCGTGCTGCTGATTTCACACCAAGTGGATCTTCAAGCACAACTTCTTCCGAAGTCAGCAGTGCCTCTTCATCCGATGCTGTTAGCACCATCTCCACCCAGTCAAATGTTACTACTACTGCTACTTTCTATACTCAAACTGAAAACGCTGCTGCTGCTCTAAGAAATGTCGGAGCTGTTGGTGCTTTCGCTGCTGCTGCTGCCCTTCTAATCTAGATTCATCTAGGTGTCATCAAAAAGTGAACATAACCAAAAGCGTCGTCATGTTTCTTACTTTATAGTCTTTTAATAATAAATGGTAAAAATTCAGTTCTGGTCAGATAAGTAAACGTTAGTGAATAAACTCGTAGCCTCTATCGTAACAGCTATACCAGTATTCATTGATGAATTTACTAACATCACATAATCAATATAAGCTACCGGGTCATGTCTTCCATCAGCCCCAGGATCAGAAGTGAAGGGTCCTTCAGGGAGCAAAATCTCCATGATTAGCCCAAAGAAAATCACCTTTCTGAGTATACAAGCCGAGATCTCATCAGTATTTGGTGACAAGGTCGCAAATGGTTATATTGAAATTATGAGACTCCAGCTCATAGTGGTGCTTGTAAGCTTTTCAAGTTCAGTTCTCCACCTAGAAAGGTAACTATCCAAGCATCTAATCACTCGAATTGTTCAAACTCTTTTCTGTGGCTGGCTGCGAGATCGATCCCGTCTTTTTTCTTATGTAATCATGTCTCTCAAAATCACTGATCAAAGGGGACATAGAAAGTGAAGCAGTTCAGATCTTAACTACGTGCATTGCATGAGAAACCGGGACTGCATACAAGCATCTGTCCCACTGTGGAAACTTGTAGAAGACATAATATATATTCAGTGGTTCATAGCTAGTTATAGAAACATGAAAGTTGTCAACAAGGCTCAACTAACAGAGTACCGATGTCAAATCTCACTTATTCGAAGTTTCAAATGTTTTTTTTAATTCACATTGTTAGCACTTGATTTGCTGAAAATCGATGTTGCTGAAAATCGATTTGAAGAGCGTCGATTTTTTGAGTTAATGAATATTTAAAATATCAATTATTCAACAGCTCAATTCAGATCTTAAAAACCACTGATTTGATTCAGTCTTTTCCCCACTCATGAAATCATAGTATACTCTATGGATGCAGCTGACTTCAACTACTGCTTAAGTTGTGGATCTTTGTGAAACTACCAGAAACTCCCTTCATACTCAAGAAATGTGGTGTCCAGGTGTTATATTACATAATCTTGGCCCGAAACTTCCCTTGTGAACAGGCTAAATCAAACGAACAGAGCACTTTTATCCAACAGAAAAGGAGTGTGCTCAGCCAGATCTGAGGATGGAAGACTGCTGTTTGAGACAATTAGCCACTTGTGTGACCATATGAGGTTTCAGTGTTGTCCATCAGGAGAAGATTCCAACACTAATTATCACGTCTGTTGAATCCCATTCGTTGTCAACAATCCACTTTTTCTTCCTGTCAGTATTATTCCAATGAAGGTCTCTCTCTTTGGGGATAGATCAAACCTAGGGCTATCTTTAGGGTTCAGTTACAGGAATTTTGGTACAACGCTGTTTATCGTTCAAAGACTCAATTAACTAACAGGTAGAAGCGAGAACAGCAGATGTCTACAAGTTACTAGAGAATCAAGTAGTTGTTGATTTCGATCGTTTTCTAAAAAGTTTGTTCTGTCGGAAGTCAAATAGCTGAATGTTTGCTATTGCACGTCCATCGTGTACCAGTTGTGGAGCAACAATAGCTTGACTGTATGATGAGTTGGCTGTTTAATCTTTGATAATGTACTATTGAGGCAGCTCAAACCTTAGTGCTTACCCTGGTACTTGGAATATTTGCCTTACACCTTTCCCATTGATACTTTAAGTGCGTGGTTGAACCTTCCGAGATGCTGTATCAAAGAGATTGTATCAAAGTAGAACAATTTTGAATAAATTTGAGTCCCTGAAACGTCTGTACACTTGAACAACTTTAATCATGGCACTAGCAAACACTCTAGGCTTGACTGTTGTACAATGGTAACAAAGATGTAGTGCTCTCTGACAAATTCTCATCCAAGTATACTGGTTTCCTGCCACTAAATATTCTGTGATATACCACCGAACTAACACCGATGCCAATGATTGCACCAGATATAACATCAGTGTAATGATGTCTGTAGTCTTGAATTCTAGTTATACCGGTCCATAATGCAATGAAATCAGGGATCAAGAGAATCAATAGTTTCCAAATCTCTAGGGCCCTTGTGCTGTTGTTTGTAAGTTGATTGTACAACCAAAAGGTTAAAAATGTCAACCCAGTGAATGAAACTGCAGAATGTCCAGAAGGGTGGGATCTTAACCCTTCCATAATAATATCGTAATCACCAGTACATATCGAAACATCAAAGAGTAAAGTTGAAGAACTGATCCTTGAAACATCAGGTATGCAACGGGAGATAAAGTCTGGACGGGGTCTTCCAATCCAGTTCTTCAACACTGTAACAATCACTCCACTTATTGATACTGAATAAATCAAACCCAGAATTGCTAAATGTAATTGATGAAACTTATCCAGCTTCAACAGCTCTTTCAGTCTGAACTTCAAATCTATGCAAAAAAACTTGATTGATATTATGGCACAAGGGATTAAAGCAGCTATGAATATGCATTGTGTAGTGGATACTTGTTCATGTTCAGTGAGAGGGAAATTGATTGATGGGTCCAAAGGGTTGAATTTTTTCAAAAAAGGCTGGGTGTGAATCGCAATGAGGACAGTATAGAGCTGCATCGCGACAATGACCAGCCAGTCCACAATATACTTCCTGGAATAGTTCACCAGGGCTGTCATGTCTGGGATAACGGTGGAAGTGGCCATGTTTTGTTGCTGGAGAGAGATCAGACAGAAGTTTAAGACTTTTTTTTTTTTCATAGCCCCGAGAGCGAGCACTGAGCAAACCACATCATGAGGCCTCACTTCGCTAGGAGTCTACTACTCGACAACGCTACTCTCTTGCCATCAATTTCAAACAACAATTTTCTATTAAATCTATTTTAGTATGATTTTCATTTTTTCTTTACGTTTGTGTTTTATCATGTCTCATCATAGTTCCAGTAACTCGTCAAATAATCTGTCAAAGATACGGACATGGAATGCGTCGTTCTTGTAAGTCGCCAATTCCACCTCGTCATCATCCTTGGCACCGGGTGCAGCAGAGTTGGTCGTCTTATACTGATCGTTGATGTTGACAACCGCACACAGCCAGATTCTCGTTTTGTATATCTTGAATAGTTCCTTGATCAACCCTCTGAAATCAAGCCTCTCACAACTCCTATAGTAAAACGTCAACTTCTTCTGATCAAATTGATATTCAGAATTCAAAATTTCCAACGATTTCCTCAAATCAGGGTTTTGATTGATCTTCAAAATAGCAGTTTTATACGATTTGACTTCTTCGATCAGTTTGAATTTTAGATTCGCAATCTCATTGATCGTTGCGAATCTCAGAATCTGCTTTGAGGGGATTTGAAATTGGGTTTCTTCATCAAGAATCCCTTGTCCTGATAAAAGATCTTCAACAGTGTTACTCAGTCCTGCATTCATGAGCCCGTTTGTGTCTGGATGGCTATTATGGACATTCGATGTACTGTAACTGATGGCTCTTGCATGTTGTTTCTTCTTTAGGTAATTTATCAAGATGGCCATTTCCAATCCCAAGTTAGCCTCTAGTACATAAACCAAATCTTTACCTCTATCACCATCACTGATAACAACGTCGTTGTTCATGATTTTCAAGTTTGAATTCAATGGAGTTGATAAGATCTCAAATTTACCAGATTTTGTCAATATTAAAGTCAACGGTTTGATCAAGTTGAAGAGGTTGTTTAGTTTTTTCAAATTTATTGTGATTTTCTGAATGATTTCATTAGTTTGAATATGGTATAACAACTTATTGTATAATACTTGTGCTTCATCGACACAGAAGTAATTTCTCGTTTGATTGTAATTCGATTGAAGCAAAGCAGAGGTAATGATGAATCCATTATGCAATAGCAACCCATTGTCCAGCTCAAGATATTGATCAAATCCATGACTGCCATTAGAGGAATTTAACTGGTCTTGAGACGTAGTTAATGGTGGTGCAGTGTTTGGAGGTTGGATAGTTTGATGCTGCTGAAAATTTGACTGAATTTGAATAGACGGTCTGCGTGATCTAAAATTGACACCCAGATTATTGTTGAAGTTGTTCAGATGAGCAAAACCTTCCAGTGAGTTCTTCCCAGCACTGCTTATGTTGTTGAATGGAGTACTATTATTTGTGTTGCCGTTATTTGTATGGCTGTATGCAATCTGATCAGCAGTAAAACTTGGTCTTCTGGACTGGATGGTTGACAAGCCTCCTTGTAATTCTAATGGCAGATTGAAATCGTTTGAGTGACCGGAGCCAACTTGATATGATTCGAATGAGCTGACATTGTTGTTACTGAATGTATTGAAAGATGGGGCATTTGAATTATAGTGGTAATTCTGATCAAACTGTGGAATATTATTAGAGGAAGAGTTGAATTCGTGGAAGCCCGCAGATGATCTTGACTGTTGTTGCTGCTGCTGTTGCTGTTGTTGTTGTTGCTGCTGCAAGGATTGTAGAAAGTTGTTGTAGTTGAGGGAGGAAGACAGGTTGTTAAGCTTTGAGATCAGCAGATCTGGGGAAAGTTCGTTCCCGTTGGAAGTGGAGGCCGACGATGGCTGGACGTTATTGGCCCAGATGTTGTTTTGGTACTGGCTCATTTGTGTGCTTATTGCTGCTTCTGCTTGGTGGAAGGGGAGGCTGGGACAGTATGTTTCAAGAAGAAGATGAGTGTGCAATAAATAGGAAAAGAGGAAATTGATTTTTTTGTGGAGTATGGCAAGTTGTCATTGCATTTTGATCACCTCAACGAAAACTGGAATTTCCCCATACAAAAAAGCTCAAAGGGTTTTTTTCTTTGGGCCTCGTCGAAACTCGAAAATGCGTTTTTGGGGAAATCCGGGGAAAAAAGAAAGACATGCTTAGGTAATCAACATTATTAATTTTTAGAGGGGTTACCCTGAAGTCTCCAAAATACGCCATCACGTGATGCTCTGGATATTTAGACGACCCGCGAATTTTCCCTTCTCAATGGCAAAATCAAACTGAACAAAATATATCGAAAACAACTTGAACACTGGCACAGTCTAAGGTGGAAGAACTCATTCGTGCATCAATCGTTAGCAAGATGTCAGACTCAGAACAACCAGAACAGAAACCACAATTCAACGACGAAGATCAAAAGGACGTCAAGCCAGAAACTCACATCAACTTGAAAGTCAGTGATGGTAGTGCTGAAATCTTCTTCAAAATCAAGAGATCCACTCCTTTAAAGAGATTGATGGAGGCTTTCGCTAAGAGACAAGGTAAAGCTCTGGACAGTTTGAGATTCTTGAGCGAAGGTCAAAGGGTTAATCCTGATTCCACCCCTGATGATTTGGACTTAGAGGATGGTGATGTTATCGAAGCCCATCAAACTCAAATTGGTGGGTTCTAGTATCGCTGCTACTGCTACTAGTATACTTACAGTTGTTTTGTTATTGTTACTGTTTCACTATTATATAAGACACAAGAGAATGGGTTAATGAATAAATGGGAATTGGCACTTAAGAAGTGATTTGTATTTTCTCTATTTAACGGTTGCTCCATGAACACACAATTCGGTGATTGAACTTGAAGCCTTTTTTCTTTTCTACAAGCCCATCTTTCGTTAATGCGTAGCAATAAGAAATTTCAGCACTCAGAAACTTAACAAATTCCAAGACAACGCGTCCAAATTCCTACTGGCCAAAACAGTACGCGTCAAGGGATAGACTGCTGTCAATTTCCGAATCCGGTAGCATTAAATACGCTGATTATGTCAGCAAGGTGAAGAACACGCTTGAAATTTCCTGCCTGAGAAACAACAACACCCCCTTCAGATTCAAAATTCCATTCCAAGTTGTGGATCAGAAGGGAAATGTTGATGCGTGTAGACGTCTGGCTCTTCGGACCAATTGCGAATCGTTCCTGAATAGGCTGGGATTCCACTGCTTTCAGCCCAAAAGGCAACAACGCGTCAGCCCTCTCTTAATTTTGATATACAACTCATCATCAGCAAAAATTTGATAATTCAATTCTCCTTCTGTCTATCCTTCTCATCTCCCATCTCAACCCTAGTCGCTCATTAATTCATTTACTACTCTATCTGCTTAAGTCAACCAAGAACTTGATAAGATGTCTTACCACTCAAGACAACCGTCAATTGCTTCTTCGATATTATCATCAACAAATAATCATGGCTCTTCAACATCTTCGATCCACAAAATTGGACCATGGAAATTAGGTAAAACTTTGGGTCAAGGGTCAACTGGACGTGTCCTTCTAGCTGAACATTCAACAACTGGTCAGAAAGCTGCTGTCAAGGTTGTTTCCAAGTCAGTGTTAAATTCTTTAGAATCTATTGGTGATGATAAAGGACGCGATGCTGCCGGTTTAGCTTATGGTATTGAAAGAGAAATCATTATAATGAAATTGCTAAACCATCCAAACGTTTTGAGACTTTATGATGTTTGGGAAACTTCAAAATCTCTTTATTTAATCTTAGAGTATGTTGAAGGTGGTGAATTATTCGACCTGTTAGTCGAAAGAGGCCCTTTGAAAGAGTCTGAAGCTGTTAAATTCTTTAGACAAATAATAATGGGTGCCTCTTATTGTCATGCCTTAGGGATATGCCATAGAGATTTGAAACCCGAGAATCTGCTGTTAGATGCTGATTTGAATGTGAAATTGGCCGATTTTGGAATGGCTGCTCTAGAGAATAACGACAGGTTATTAGAAACTTCTTGCGGTTCTCCTCATTATGCTGCCCCTGAGATTGTTAGTGGGAAACATTACCATGGGTTCGAAAGTGATGTTTGGTCGTGTGGTGTTATTCTATTTGCCCTCTTGACTGGTAGACTACCATTTGACGATGAGAACATTAGAAATCTATTGATTAAGGTTCAAAGTGGTCGCTTTGAAATGCCAGAAGAGTTGTCAGTTGAGGCAAAAAATTTGATAAACAGGATGTTGGAAGTCAATCCTGATGCGAGAATAAAGACACATGAGATTTTAGAAGACCCACTGCTACTGAAGTATGAAATTTCTTCTCAAGATGCTAAGACATTGAACGAATTACCTTCTCCAAACACCTATTTGAACCAGTTGAACAATGTTGACGAGATTGACTCTCAGATACTATCAAACTTGATAACTTTGTACCATGGAAGATCAAAAGAACAAATCGTTTCAAACCTGCTGAAGAATGAATCAACAACTGAAAAAATTTTCTATTTCCTATTACTGAGATACAGACACAATCAGTCTGCTAATGCCTCATTGATGAGATCTTTATCTATTGCAAAATCAATCAACAATAATCACTCTCCAAGTTCCAAGAAATCCAACAATACCAACAGACGCTCGTTGATCTCTGCTTCTTCATCACATAGAAAATCAGTTTCCTTTCACAGATCTCCTCATAGAAAATCAGACTCGATCCAGCAATCATTCTCTACACAACAACCTCCCGTCCCAAAGAACTTGATTGATGACTTCAAATCTGGTTATCAACAGCAGCCCCATAACCACCAACAACAGCAGCAGCAGCTTGTTACCACAGCCACTGAAGTGACAAACAATCGTTTTTCAATCACTCCACCAAGATCTCAATCTCGTAAGTCATTGACAATTTCCAAGAGTAATGCTGGTGCCACTTCTGCAATGAAGAGAAGAAGTAGACAGTCATTATTGCCAAATAAAAGAAACTCAATCACCACCAAGTTGATTTCTGTCTATGCTAAATTGGCCGCTGATTCCGATTGGAACTTCATTGATAAGGAGGCAAAGAGAACTAGTTCTGACTTTGCAACTTTGTGTGATGAGATTTTTGACTATGAAGAAAAAGAAAAGATCAGACAAGAGGATTTGAAGAAAGAGAAGGAAAGAAGAAGATTGGAAGAGATTGAAAGGAAGAAAAGAGAAGAGGAGGAAAGATTAGAACAAGAACGTTTGGAGATGGAAAGAAAAGCTAAAGAAGAGGAGAGACTCAAATTTTTGGCTGAAGAAGAAGCTCTGAAAGAATTACAGGTAGCAGAAGAAGAAGATTGTGATGATATGAGACCAAATACTGAGGTCGAAGAAGGTGAGATTCAGCCTCTGAATCCTTCCAAACAGCGTTCAGTGTCGAATCCAACTAAGAGACAATCCAAACTTTTGGACACTTCTGATATTTCTAAGATTCAACAACGTGCAAGCACCAATCCATACTCATCAAGACCAAAATCAAGATTAGATCCGGGTCTTTTCTACGATTCGAGTGAGAGTGAAACTTTTAAGAACATTGATCCAGTTACCTCATCCAAAATTGTTCAAGAGGCTGATGAGATTGTTAGCCAGGCAATCAGAAGATCTAAATTTCTTGGATCCAAGTTCGACCTGAATTTGAAAAGGCAATCAATGAGTAAGAGAAAAAGTCAAATTGCCAGTGATTTCAGTGATGAAAGAAGAAGCTCGAAGATTATCACCACAACCATCGAAGAATATGAGGATAGCAAGAAATCCAAAGCTGTTGAAAAGGATTTGAAATATGACGGGCCAAAAACCATTGCTGAGGTAAAGATCCCTCAAGTGACGAGAAAGTCTAGGTTGTACTCAGCATCAAACAAGAGATTGTCTGTGTTGTCAATATATTCAACTAGAGAGTCATTTACCAACCTTGCTATGAAGTTACATGAGATGGATGAAGATGATCAGAATGGTTACCTAAACTCTTCACCAAAGAAGCGCTTTTCAGTTCAGCACAATCCAATCTCCATGATCCCTGAAGAATCAACTCCAGTCACTGCCTCTACTTCCACCAACACTGTTGGATTGAGACTAAGTTATGCCGATAGGTTATCTGCTCTAAAACAACCTGTTGACTCTAAAGAATCTGATGAAGCTGAACCAGTTTCTACTAAGAAATTGGAGTTACCAGAATTACCAGATCATTTCGATCCAATTCCTCAAAAATCAGATTTGAACAAAAAGGAAAAGAGATTAAGCAAGAAGTTTGAGATTCATGAGGATAACGCTGATTTGAAGAAAGATAGAGATGAAACTAATGAAGAACATGTGCCTAAAACTTTACCAAAAGCTCACAATAACGGATCTTCTGATAAGTCACAGAAAAACACTTCAGTTTCAACCACCAAGATAACACCATTATCAGATCAGACTAATGCCAATAAGAGAACAGCTAGTGGATCTTCATTCTTCAGAAAATGGTCTTCGTCATCAAAACAATCTACGAGCTCTACAAGTGCTAATGACGGATCATCATCATCATCATTCTTCAGCACGCTGTTTGGTTCGAGTGCAATCGTTGAGGGTAGAACTTTGAATACAGTTTATGAGCCAACAGAAATGTTCCATACATTGAGAAGGTTGCTAAGTTCGTGGAATGATTACGGCTTGAAGAAGATCACCAGTGATGAAAAGACCTTGGTGATTAACGGTGAGATTTCCAAAAATAATGTCTTCGGTTTAGGTTCAAGCAAGTTCAAAGTTGAAGTAGGAAAATATGGTAAGAAAGGAAGTTACATCAAATTTACCAAAACAAAAGGGTCGAAGAAAGGTTTCAAAATGCTGGAAAGTGAAGTTGAAAGAATTTTGAACAGAGAAAACGTTTTGGCCTTTGCCCATTGAGAAGAGATTGTGCGAGTTTGAGAAATCAAACAACTAGTGTTTTTTTGTATTGTTATGGACTGTTTCTGTTTACTGTTTTGCTTCCGGTGCCTTTATTGATGCACTGTTTCCTTGCTGTCATCTGATTTTTGAGGTTGGCCAACCCTCTTTGCTTTGTTGTTCGTTCGATCCCTTGTCTTGTTTGATTTAATCACCTGTGTATAATATTTTAATTTTAAAGACAATTTCCTTTTAAGCTCTTCATCAACTTTCGTACAAGGTAAATTACTATGAGACAGGATAAATCCCGATACTAAAGTTAGTCTGAGTGGTGATTCAAACCTACATGCGAGCTGTTCTTACTTTCGTCAGCTTCAAATACACTCATAGCAATGTTCATCTAATATACACTTATTGTACAATCAGTCAATTCTGATAAAATTCTCTCATTTCTTAGTGACAGGTTTTTTCCAAAAGTACTGTTTGTGAGTCTTCCTACAGCTTCTTAGCCCACTTGAACCTTTGATAGAACTTACCATTTGAGTTCTTTGTAAATCTGTATCTTTCTCAACATCATAATAATACTCTTCATCCAAGGGCTTACCAGCTGCATCCTTTCCGTGTCTGTAGATAACCCCAATACACTCGACTGAAGCCAATACAGCTCTCAACTGTTGTCTTGATAAACCCTGGGTCAATACAGATACGGTTTGAAGTTGCTTCAGTGGAGTCTGTGATAATCTTGAAAATGCGAGATGATTGGATAACAAGTTCTTGATTGAGTCCAAATCCTCAACTGTGGATAGGACCTCTTCGATCTTCAGGTTACTGATCTTCTCACGAGGGTCCAAATATGTTCTCTTGATTGTAGTGGAAGTAGACGTAGACGAAGATAATGTAGATGATGAAACAACAGGTGTTACAGCAAGGGCTGGGGCATGAGATGGTGTGGATGTAGATAAAGAGTCCGTTGAAACAGAGGCAGAAGCAGAGGAGATTGCTGGATTGTTGAGCTTCTTCTTTTGTGGAGATAGACCAGCTTCAGCTTTACGACGACGTGATTGTGGTTTATTCAAAGAGTTTTCATCTTTTGGTTGAAGAGGTGTTCTGATAGGGGCTTCAGGTAACTTCGAGCCCTTGAGTGTGAGGTTGGACTTGATATCTCTTGTACTTTCTTGTGATGATGCAGTTGATGCCTCTGGACTTGGATCTGTATTGATAGTGTTGTCTTTTGTGACAGCATTCTCAACTTCCACGATTGGATAGACAGCGGCAGACTTGGATTGGGGAAGAGGGCTTGATTGAACCGGAGCATTATCGACATCAGGACTTAACATCTTTGGGGCTTGTTGGGTGACGACTCGGTTTTCATGTGACATGGATTCGGTGTTCAAGGTTGGTAGCTCATCTTCAGTTTCGGATTCATCATTGACAACTTCCAATAGAGTAATATGACCTTTGATGTTGAAGGAAATATTCTTGTTGTATGGAACCGTGATTTGCTCATCCCTGAAGATATTCAGTTCAGTATGAGCATCTTCCTCTTTATTGGAGACGTCATTTTCAAACTTATAAACGTTTTCTTTCAATTGCTTGATAAACCCATGATATGTGGTACCGAACTGAATGACAACACCATTGTAACCTTTGCATAAAACAGTCAGCTCATTGAGCTCGAAGTCGTAGTGAACCTTCAAGTGGACACGACTGGCGAATTTACTCTTGATGAAGTAGTCACAGCGTGACGATCTCCCCAAACTGATTTTTTGACCTGAGTAGAGCTTGATTTTCAAGGCATCATCTATAGGGGAAGTATATTGGACTTTGCTCTCGTCAATGGCTTCACTCGTTCTTGAAAGATTGGTTGCAACAGGGGTAGTTTCTCTTTCATTTGACACAGAAGATGGTGTTTCGTCTAGTTGATGTCTAGCAGGGGAAGATGAACGGCCATTATTCCCAGAGGATGAACTAGGATTTGGCGTTGGATAGCCATAAGCCTTAGTTGAGGATTCTTTTTCAAAAGGGGAGCTTATGACCAGCTTCTTTTCAGCTAGCTTAGTTAGCAACGAAAATGAATTGAAAGGATCATCGTGTTGTTGGGGTTCAAGAAAAGGTGATGACGGAGGGAACTCTGAATTACTCATGTTCGTAGATTCCTGCTGGACTTTGAAGTTTCCTGACGGGTCAAGACAAAGAACTGAGCGTGTATTGTTTGAAGATGGTTTTGATTTGAAAGAAGTCAGGAAACATTCAACCTTTCTTTGTTTACATTTCAAAAGCGCGTTGTGATGAATTTCTATGCAGAGCGCGTTTCTCACGAAAATATAAGGAAGCGCGGGACGGGGATCGAATGAGGATTGTAGGTAATTGGAGTTAGCCATATACAACTCAATATCAGAAGCTTCTAACATAGCTGAATATGGACAGCAGAAGAGTCTCGAGAGCTTGTTTCCAGCCTGAAGTGCTCACCTTTATCTTTTCCAGTCCCATTCTTTACAAAGGCTGAATACACTCAGTTTAAGTGGGTTTAAACATTTCAGTCACCTGATCTCATACAGGGCACCCTTTTGTGACGTTGAACATCCATACACCATCCTTTTTTTTCTGCAGGGCCACACTTATGGGTGGATGCGGTGTTAACACCCGTGAACAATTTTTCAACGCAGATCTAAGTAATTCGCGAATTATTCCAGAAACAGATACTCACGTGATGATAGGCGCAACACGACTCCCAGTTGTTGGTGATGGAAAAAATTAACCAAGTAAATTACAACTGATGATTCAATTCGATTAAAGCTTAGTTTACATAAACACATCAAGGTCATAGTCAAACATGGGTAGTAAGTACAGTTAACAGCCATGAAGCAGGATAATATGAGGTTTGTACCTGAATGAGAAGAGAAAGTAATAGAATAATGGCCCTCCAATTAAAACTGAAGCTCCAAGTGAAGACTTTTGATTAAATATTTGCATTAAATATCAGAAAGGGCAATGAAGTATATCAAATCACTATGGAGTCACCAAGATCAGTACACCGATGCAAACCGACTATTGATACACTCACCATAAATCACAGGAGGATGTCACTCATCTCAATCATCAAATTGCCATATACACAGAACAGCAGAAAACATCAAGCACTAATACAGCTCGAAATGGCGAAGCAATATTTGGCTTTAGACAAAATGATTAAAAAAGGGCAGACATAAGTATTCCACTTCTCAGCAATCTTCTGGAACATCTGCAACATTTGGTTGACTTCTCATTCGGATTATAAACACTCTTTTTACCTACTTACTTTCATTTCAGATAACTAACGCATACATTTCTATAGAAGGTACTCCATCATTCGGTAAACGTCACAACAAATCACACACCTTGTGTAACAGATGTGGTCGTCGTTCATTCCATATTCAAAAGAAAACCTGTGCTGCTTGTGGTTACCCAGCTGCTAAAATTAGATCTCACAACTGGGCTCTAAAAGCTAAAAGAAGAAGAACTACTGGTACTGGTCGTCAACAATACTTGAAACACATTGCTAGAAGAGCCAAAAACAACTTCCAAACCGGTGTTGCTAAACCACAAACCGCTTAAATTTTGAAGTAATGTGTGTTTTGTTTTAATAGGAATAAAATGAATGTTATATTTTTACGAGGGAATAAGAGGAGTCTAGTTGTCGGACATTGATTCATCTTTTGTAAGGGAAAGGTTTCGTCTTGTATAAAATGGAGGCTTGGTCTTTTGACAAAGATAGGAAGTTGGTTGCTACTAGTTTGGGGTCTTTGTAGAGGTATGGTATTAAATTATGTCGTTAGCTTTTTATTGGCATTAAATCATAAATTGGTGTTCATCGCAAAGAAGAGATCATCCGACTCTTCCATGGTTATGCATTTCTCCAGAATATCTCTAGCCAATTCAACAACGTCGTCATCATAAGCAAATTCCAGCCCATTACTATAACTAACCTCAGCATGCACCAAGCTTCTTAAGGCAAAGTCTGAGGTGGGTTCATTTGAAGTAGGCTTTTCTCTGTTGCTCAGTGTAGTCATGTGGCTGACCTCTCTAGCTCTTTCCTCTGCCCACCTATTAAAGACTGGCTTCTTGATACCTTTCTCTCTAATTGAGTAGAGAAATTTTGCAGCTTCCGTTCCAGTATGAGTGTTACTAAATGCAATTCTTGATAATACAACAATTAATATATGGGTCAAATCTTTTGGTAGAAGTGGTGAAGTCTGATCAGTTCCAGAGATCGTGAGCTCCCAAAGTAAATGTAACACCCTCATCATTGACGAGATGCTCTTTGATCGCAAATGTGTCAGGTTATCTCTTGGCACATTGTACATATACTCCTGTTGTTTGGCAATTGAATGAACCAGCATTTTCAAGTATTTTGAATCAGTATTGAGCAATTCAACACCACTCTGGATATTGAGAATATATTTCTCCAGGAACACCAGAATCTCTAATTGTAGATTGATCAAATGAATATCGTGTTGATTTTGGACTTTGAATAGTGATTCTGCTGACTTGTATTCAATAGGGTAGACAACTTTTGGATACTGGGATAGCGAATCACCTACCAGGGATTCCACAGATTTACTATCAGTATTGTTTCCGATGATTCTATTGAGTCCACCGAAAAGCCAATCCTGCTTCCATTCAATCCCTTCATATACCAATAACAACAATGCAGACACAATGTCATCTGTGACTAGAGGGAACTTCTCCTGATCCTCAAAGAGGGCTAATGAACTGCTCAAGATTTCAATGAGTGGAAAAATCAAGCTTATGCATGATTTGTTGCTCAAAATCAACCTCATAAAGTCAAGAAGGGGTGTTTCAATACTCTTGACCAACGATAGATTGAACTCATTATCCGCAAGGTCTATATTAATCATAATAGTCTCAAGTAACTCCAAACTGAACTGCAGGCTCATCTCTTCAATTAGTTTGAAGTGTATGACATTGACAGCAATTTTCTTATGACGTTCATAGTATTCACTATAGTCCAGATCACTTGGTTTCAGCAGGTCCTCAAACCTCGAGATATTCCTGAACATCAGCTCAATCACCAGTTTTTTAACTTCTTTTGAAATCGCACTTGGTCTAAAGATCAAGGTTGCATGTATCAAAGATAGAATAAATGGAATGGGGAGATATTGAAACTTGTCATTTGTTTCCAGCAAATAATATAGAAGAGTAACTAGCTCTTTGACGATGATCGATACGAAATGGTCGAGTCTAGGAATGTTCTTCTGTTGTAAAAAAAATCTTAGCAATGAGTTGGATATTGAATCATTCCTGGGTATGAAAAGGAGCTCAGACTTATAGTCATTATGAAGACATATCTTATTGAGGAAATCCATGGATGGCTTTGAGAGTCCTATGATTGTATGGTTTGTGATGTTATCAACCAATGTAACATTGTCACTCCTCGCAACTTGCGGTTGAATCCTTATTGTCTCCGATTGTTTCAGCATTGGATCCGATTGGACTTCTTGGGCAGGACGCGATGCATGGAAAATGTGAGGGACTTGTACTGTCTCTGGGTCGATTGTTGCTGGTTGACCAGCAGCTTGAAATGAATTTGACATGTCAACATCCTGTGTTTGGAAGTCCTCGCTTATTCTCTTTCTCTTTTTCTTTGAGTTCAAGTTCCTTACTTCGACTGATAGAAATTTTCTCTCATCCTCTAATCTCTGAACTGAAGATTCCAATGCCTTGATCTTTGATTCTTTTGCAATCTTTTCTTGATCAATGGCACTGAGTAACTCTTCTCTTTCTAGTCTTTTGGCCTTCTCAATCTCCTGTAGCTTGGCTCGAAGAACAGCAATTTCACCCCTCGCCACTACCAGGTCTGTGGTCAGAGGTGATTGAGTGTGTGTTTGATTGACTCCTTCGTGAACCTGATTGTTTGGCTGCTGTTGAGCAGTTGTTTCGACAGCAGCAGCTTTGATGTTCAAGGGTTTCAGCGTAAGCGCAATGAGTTCATCATCATCATCAAAGTCATCATAATCACTGTCGCTCATAGCTGACCCAGTCTCAGTCAGTTTCAACAATAAAAACAGTTGAAGCGCAGCTAAATATTTACGATTTCAGAATCATTAATGCATGTGGTGTTCGGATTTGATTAGGTAATACTCATCGCGAAAAAAAAAAATTATTCCAGAGCTTGGAAAATTTGATTGAGTATAGATAGTTGTTGATACTGTTCAAGTTGCATAGATAAAGCTCGTATACAACCATGACCAAGGTTCAAAAATCCACAAAGGAAGTTCTTCCAGCATCACTAGTTCCAGAACAGCCAACTCCGGTTAGCTCCAAAGATAAGAACTCCCAGAGATTGATTGTTGTTCTTAGTGCAGCATGTCTCGAAACACATAAAATAAGTTCCGGTCATGGAAGTAATCAAGATAAATATGCCTTATTGAACTGTGATGATCATCAAGGTTTATTGAAGAAGATGGGAAGAGACATTTCCGAAGCAAGACCAGATATCACTCACCAATGTCTGTTGACCCTGTTAGACTCCCCTATCAACAAAGCTGGAAAACTACAAGTGTATATACAAACAGCCAGAGGTGTTTTGATAGAAGTAAATCCTAGTGTGCGTATTCCAAGAACTTTCAAAAGATTTTCAGGGTTGATGGTCCAACTTTTGCATAAATTAAGTATCAGATCAGTCAACTCAGAAGAGAAACTATTAAAAGTCATAAAGAATCCAATCACTGATCATTTACCACCAAAATGTAAAAAGATCACACTATCATTTGACTCTCAAGTGATTAGAGTGCAAGATTATGTTGCTAAGTTAGATGATGATGAAAGTATTTGTGTTTTTGTTGGGGCCATGGCTAGAGGTAAAGATAACTTTGCTGATGAATTTATTGATGAAAAAGTCGGTCTCAGTGATTATCCATTGAGTGCATCAGTTGCATGTTCTAAATTCTGTCATGGTTGTGAGGATGCGTGGGGTATCTTTTGAATCACATTTGCTTGAGATGTTTCCGTGATTTATGAGGCAGAGAGCAAAGTGATGGGCTGACCACTTATGAGAGCGAAGTGATGGGCTGACCACTTATGCTGCGTTTTGACTATGCTGGGACTTTAAGGTGCATCTTATACAAGAATAATATAAATCACCTTAGATATGAGCTGGTAAGCTTGCGGACGATTGTACACCTTTTCGATGCATCTCTGATCGAGCCTGAGGCTGCTAAGAGTTCGACGATCTTGTAATCACTAGTTAGAAGATATGGACGTCTCATGTGATTGATTGAAACTCAGAATCAACGGATCTGAGTGCGTTTAACTCTCTATTTATAACTGCCGTTATTAGTTATTACTAGTGTCGGTTGTATGGAATGTGCATGGCAATCATGAGGCATCGACGCCTACCCCGGACTTTTCAATTTTCATCCTGAAAATCCCTTGCCTGAAAATCTTATCATCTTTGCATCCCCTTTTTCCCTTGGTCATAACTATATAAAGAGCGCAGCCTCCCTTTCGACACTTTCACAAGATCGTTGACTGCTCGCCTTTCCTGAACTGCTCTTTTTTACCGGTCTCTTGAGCTGATCGTTGGTATATTTTCATTTACATCCTATATTCATAAAGATGTGCAAAACCTCCATTTGTGGACTATGCAGTGGGTATACTTCTTGGAGCGTTAATCAGTGATCCTGATCTACAGATGGGAACCAGTACTAACAGCCTCAACACTAGACAAGAAAAGCTGGACAGGCTGTGGCCAGCACGTTGCTGAAGTCATGGACAATACAGACCCAAAGTTCTGGTGAGTAGGAAGTGTGTGAGTGTGATTTCCTTTGACCGACCACTAACAATGTTGATGTTTGAACAGGTGCTCTTGCAGACACACCCATGTGGACTCACAAACAAACACAGCATATCCACCTAAAGCTGGAACTGGGCGTACTAGTTTGTAGTTGAAATCAAGCAGATGAATCATATCGAAAATGCGGCGGCACTGTCAATACCATAGAGCGGGCTCCATTCATGGAAATATTACGAAGACCTCAAGTGGTATGACAATACTCAGCAACCCGCCAGTCAATAAATAATCGTGAACCTTCATTCTTCGACGTAGGCAGACGATTAGTATCACTTGTTGTGTCTCGGCCAATCATTTAGCGCTCTTGCAGGTTCGGCAATCAACCAGCAAAGAAAAAAACAACCTCCTAACTCCCTAACGGTCGTCAACTGTACAAGAGGCCTCTCACCAAGAGTGACACTGTTATTGTCCACGGTGTGACTGGAGCATGCGCGTTCAATAGATTTCGGACGGTTTGCCACTTGGGATTTTCCGCTGGTTTAGTGCCTCAATTGCGATGAAACAAACCTTTGTTTCATATTCGTTTCATGATGTTTGATCAATGCGCTATAAAGAGATGTTGATAGTTCAGCACAACAGTTACCAAATGACGTTCGATCTCACTTATACAAAAGAGCAGTCCATCCGCACACACCATGCCTTCAAAACCATACTTGACACTTCGTGATCGATTATCTCAGATATGGATCAACAAACAGACAATTTTTATCATCCTTATCGCTTTGAAGTTGATTCTTTTCCATAAATCACTTCAGGAATCACTGAACACCACTAAGGAATACACTCTGGACTCATGTCCAGCAATAGATTCATTTGCTTCCACTGCCAGCTCAATTCCACACTACCTATCAAAGTCTGCAAATTATATGATCGTCAAATCAATGGAGGAGATGAATGAAATGACGAAAGATGGATTGAAGCTAATACTAACAGGCTCTGAAAACATCATAATCTTTGCATTGGAGATGGTTATTGGGACGTACGCCTGTGTCCTTGTTGCTGCGGTCGATGGTGCTGTTGATGTCGCTGTGAACTCGACGGAGAGTATAATATCTTGGGTCAATGACACCCTTGGTGAGGTTACCGATGATATCGAGGATGGATTGACTGATTTATCTAAATTCATAAACAAGGTTGTTGATGCAGCTGAGGACGTCAAGGATTTCTTCACGGGTGAAGATGAAGAAGATGAGGGAAATTCAACGATTTCAAAGGTCAATCTAACAGTTTCTTCCTTAAGAAATCTGCATATTCCAAGTTCTGTGAATTCGAAGCTCGAAAAATTGAAGGAGAACACACCCGATTTTGATACAGTCAAGAACAAGACTGAAGCGCTGATTAAGTCTCCCTTTGAACTGGTCAAAAAGAAGATATCGAATTCGACCTTGATAAACGCAGATGATGCTGATACGTTGTACGCTCCAGAGTTAACGACGTCAACTATTTGTTCTGACAATAGCGATACCATTATCAAGTTCTATGAGAATATAGGAAAAGACGTTACACTGGCGTTGAAAGTTTTGGTTGTTTTGTTGATTTTGGCTGCGTTACTTGCCCTTTTGCCTTTGGCTTTTGAAGAATACAGAAAATGGACCAGGCTTCAGGAATTGAAAACACAATATGAAGAAAAAGTTATGAGTCCTATTGATTCTTACGAGAGAATATTCAATAGATATCCAACAAGCTTTGGTTTGACCATAAGCTCAAAAATTGCTTCAACTCCAGAAAACCAAACAACAGTACGTTGGTTCTCAGCTTATGTATTTTCGGCAAGATCATTAGTGGTACTAGGAATTGGGCTTACTGGTATATTGGCAGTTATTTTGCAGGTCATTTTATTGAAAGTTCTGTCAACTTCCATATCACATAATAAGTCATCATTTAGTGCTATAACAGATGAATTGACCAATCAAGTGGCAGAATCGATAAGCAACTGGACTGACTCTACCAATGTTTATATTGAAGACAAAGAAACCGAAGTCAATGAGGATTTGTTTTCCTGGGTTAAAACTGCCACTGATTCCATCAACGATACCGTCTCAGCCTTTGTGGATGAAATGAACGAGCTTCTGGCTGATGCGTTCAATGGGACTTTATTATATGCGCCTGTCAAGACTGTTGTTGGATGTGTAATTGAAAGTAAATTGATCAAAATAGAAGAAGGCCTCACTTGGATTCATGATCATGCTGAAGTTACGTTCCCAAGAGTCAATGAAAGTTACATCACCGAGGGATTAGGCAATAATTCTGGTGATGGAGAAACGAGTCTTGTTTCTAAAGCAAGCGAACTGGTTCAGGACACTGAGAATATGATGGCGAAACTTCTGAAGTTGACAATCGCTCAATATAAGAAGAGTGTCATGTTCGAGCTTTATGTTTCTCTAACAATATTGGGACTGTGGGTACTCCAGATCGTCATAGCTTTTCTCATTTGTTGGTATGATGGAACACTTGATGTGAATGAGGGAATAAAGAATGCTGAAATTGATGGAACAAGAAGGGGTATTAATGATAAATGGGATATAAGCTATCCTAGAGAATTAACTATCCAGGAAAAAGAAGAATTAGGATACCCATACAGTGCACCTCTAGCCACGGCTGAAAAATTGCGTTCAAGAGATCTAACCGGGACTTTCAATAATGATAAAAATGTTAATGATCCATTTAGGGACTCAAAAGCTTTAGAGGATATATTTTCAGACGGTCATGCGATTGAAAATGATTCACATGATAATTCAGCATATTGGAGGAAAGAAGGTGCTTTTGATTATGAATAAATAACGCAACAACATCGAGACTGAGTACTGAGTACTTCTGTAGAAATATCTTATGCGTTAAAGACATGACTGTTCTGTCCAATGCAGAAGGAGTCGAATCAACCATAGAATCAACGTTAGCGTGACCTGATGATTGATGAATTTTCTGGCATTTGTGCGTTCGATAGAAAAAGAAATGGAGAAATACCAGTAGACAATTGGGTCTGGATATGACTGTGAAGCATTCAGATACCTGGAGCATCAGCAACAAGTATTGCTATTAGTTTGGTGGTTGACGGTGAGTTCTTTCAATCGGCTGCGTGTCCCTATTAGGCGAAGAAAAGACGAAATCGAATTAAGCCACAGACAGAGAGATATCCCAGAAGATCTGATCAAGTATTAGTCTATCAGTATCATCATCATCATGACCACTAAAGACGTATGCCATCCAATCCAAAAGCAAGGACAGTTGCCATCATAGGCGGTGGTCCATCTGGTGCTGTAGCCTTGTCTTCTTTAGTGGACGAAAAGGCATTCTCTAACATCACTCTCTTTGAAAGAAAAAATGACTTTGGTGGAACCTGGAGGAACGATGGCTCAAATGACGGTGTTTTAGTCAAACCAGGTCCAACTCCATTAGAGCTCGATCCTCCTTTGCCTGTTCCTTCTCAACTACAGAATGATGGCGATACAGTGGTCCTGAAGAAGAGAGTCTCCTTGAATAACAGATGGACTGGTTCACCTGCCATTTATGATTCTTTAAGAACAAATGTCCCTGAAAGAATCATGGCATTTTCTGACCTGGAAAAGTTCCCATATTTAGATAAACCAGATCAAGATGAATTGACCAAGAGAGACTCTATCGAGAAATATATTGTTGATTATATTTCAAGATTTGAAACTACACCAAACGTTGAGTTGAAACGGAAGTCGTCAGTTGAACAGGTTTCTGAATTGCCTAATGGGAAATTCCAAATAATCTACAAAACTGATACAACAGATGAGGAGATATGGAGCTTGCAAGTATTCGATGCTATCATTGTTGCCACTGGACACTACAATGTTCCAAAGATCCCAAATGTCAAAGGAATCCAGGAAGTTCTTGAACGGTCCCCAAATAAGATCATTCATGCAAAGGGATTTCAACCAGATGAGTCGTTCAAAGGCAAAAGAGTCATAGTGGTTGGCTCGAGATCTAGTGCTGTGGATACTGTCAGAGAAATTAAGAAATTTACAGGTGATGTGATTTGGAGTGTCCGTTTCACCAATACTGGGTTCAACGCGCATACTTATGATGAGAGGAAGGTTGGACGGAGAACCCCAAGATGGGATGTCATCAAAGAGTACATATATGATGAGGAGGATAATCTGAATGTTGTTTTTGAAGATGGTCAAATATACCAAAATCCTGATTACATTGTTTATGCAACTGGGTATCATTTTTCATTCCCATTTCTTGTCAAGCAATATCCAGATTTGGTCATCGATGGTTTACTCATTAATAACTCATATCAACACACTTTCTTAATATCCAATCCAATGCTCTCGTTCGTTGGGACTCCTATTGATGGCATGAGCTGCAGAGTTTTTGAGATCCAGGCATTATTAGTCAGTCGATATTTGAGTGGTAAAGTTGAGCTTCCATCAAAAGATGAACAGCTTTCTTGGTTCAAGGAAAGATTGAATAGAATTGGAGTGAGCAGACACTTTCATTCTACCATCAACGACCCTGCTTTGGATTATATTGCCAAACTGGTTGAGTTGGGTGGCGGTTATAACAAAATAGGAGACACTGGTAGAGATTTTCCACAGTTCAGTGAGTTGGATCTCAAGGTCTATGAGGATAACAAATCCAAGTTGGTTGAGAGATGGTCCAACGTTTGAGCCCAGGCCCATCTGAAATGTACAACTCCGAATATCTACCCTCATTTAAGTGTAGAAATGTAAAATTAAATGCTCAACTTCAAAGGGCTTCAAAATCACTTTTGTCAGCAAAGATTGTAGTGTGCTCGCTGGTTTCACTCCCTTTTCCTAATCGTTTGAAACAAGATCTTGAAGGAGAGGATTTCACAACGTGTGGTGAACCTTTTTGTCTAAATGGCTTCAAATAATCGTGAACTCTGTCATCTCTTCAAGCTTTTGTACTACTTCTGGAACTGGACTCGTTGTCCTTTTTTTAATAATCTTCCAAGAGTGACAAGTGTTCATCTACCACCAGGAACTTATAAAACTTCAGTACAGTGCCACATGAAAGTTCTAAAACTTTGTCTGAGTCAACCGCTGAATTCGTAATTGATACTTCTCACAAAACAATCCTAAATCTCTGATAAATGATTTGATGCCGAAAGTGGTCTAAAAATCCAGCTTTAAAGTCTTCAGCAACCAAACTGAACTGGTGTGTATATAATGAGCAAAAGTAAGCTGCCGTAATCAGGTATTCATCATGGGTCGTTTGTTGTTCGTTGTTTAGCAAGGACTAGTTGTTTCTGACACCAGATCCATCTTTGGAGAACAAGGGCTAAATTTCTTGTGCCTAAATCTTGAGTCTCATTTTTTATTGCTTCACTGTAGAAGCGTCATAACCAACATGTGAATCTAGATGCTGATTGGCTAGTGTTTCATTGAAAGTTTTAATGTTTCAATGGCTCTCATAGATTCATTGGCTTTACGAGATAACGCTTGGTCTCAAGGGAACAAACAATTCATCACAATGGATCTCCTGAGCATCTGCTTCAAACAATTTCCAAACTTTCAGAACTCCGTCAGAATTATCAATCTGCTGTAAAGACGCATCATGGATACGACACATCATATATCCCTTATAATTTTAGGTCAGATCTTATCTATAATTATCGAATCGATTAGAGAAATGAAACTCATCATGAAACAATCCCATGTCGAATTTTGAGGCCATCCTGACCTGCCTGGTTCCTGTGGTTGAAATACGTCTAATCTATACCAGAAAAGAGCTTAGTTTGCCTCAAGAGTTGATATTGGGATTAGTGAACAGTACCATCAATGGAGATATCTAATGATTCGCCAATTCGTCTGCTATTAACCGAGGTCCATTTCTTGCTGCGATAGTTGAAGCTCTTCTAGCTAGTGACTCAAACTGGCACTACCTGGGACCCATCTATATGGACTCAGATCTTAACATCTTCCAAAATCCACATTCAATGTCTTGCATTGCTCTTCATACAAGAACAACTAAAGTAACAGCTAGCCGTCAATCATCAACTTAAGTTACGATTCTTGATTCAACATACAATTCACGCTAGCATGATTCTCCAAGAAAAAATCTTAGCAAGTGGATTGAATGGGTGAACTAAACTCTCGCCCATGAATCCTTTTCAAAGACATATCACCACACCTGTTTAACAGTATTTAATGAAATAACGGAACTTCTCCAAGCTGATAAACAACACCAGATTCATTGTCTCTTTCTTCTACCACCTGAGAATCATTAGCGTTTGGACATTCACCCATATTCAGCCAAAGCATAACTATAGATTGCTGAACCAATTCCACTCTGTTTGTTTTCCTCCAAAGTCAAATGGTTTAAACCCAGTATTCGAGATATCAGCTCTATATCCTGAAACCGAGACACGAAGGGCCCCATATCACTCGATTATGAAACGGTTCAGCCGAAACGCACCTCAATTGTCCGGAGATGAGTTCAAACAGGATCCAAAGTTGAAAAGAAGACAGCAGAAGCATAAGATTGATAAAAGTAGCAGGTTATTAGAGCTTTAGGGGATAGGGAAATCAAGTATTCAAGAGCATAAGTCTTTTGAGAACCGGCAACGAGCAAACAGCAGTTGATGTTCTCTGCTGTATGGTAGACTTAACCAGTCTCACTTCATAACCGGAAAGTAGATATCAAGATCACAACCCCCAACTATGACCCAGTAATCAACATCACCAAAAACAATAAACTCAAAAATGAATCACAACCAGGATAAGAAAAGGAAAATACGCTCAAAAAAGACGGTGCAGAGAGATATGTCCAATATTAACCTCATAACCAACTCACAAATAAAGGACCAATATTGCGATCACAATCATACTGACCCTCAATAAGAGAAGAACAACTTCGTGGAAGAAGAAACGGTCTATGTGTTGAGTGAGATCACTTTGAAGTACAGGTATTTCGAACCTATGAAATGTAGTCACACGAATATCTTTGGACCGATGAACTTAATCATTCATGACCAGGTTAAAACAGTCAACAAAGAGTTCTGCTTTGATTGCCTGAAGGGACATTGGAGACGTAATAATCACTTCCCTACTCACGAGCTTCCGAGGTCCAGTGGAATAGAACCAAATGATGATGATGTTGGTGGTGATGCATGATGAATGTAGTAGTTCAAGTGGTTGATTTTCTTCCACACTGAACAGTTTCAGCTTATTTTTTTGACTTCGAATCTCCATAAGGGGTTGCAATTAGAGTGAGCTAAATCAATGCAGCATGTGTATGTGACGTGAGACACATTCTTTAGGTATATTCCAATAACAACCTCAAAAATATAACTGAGACTCACTTCTGGGTAACTCCCAATGTCAAAGAAGACTGTAAGAAATGTTGATTTGTAGGTCTGCTTATTACACCTTGAAATGTAGCACATTTGATTTCACGGTGCCACAAGTATCATGCAAAATAGTTGACAGAAGTATATTTGAGACAGCACAGTGGAGAGAATACTGACAGAGAATCAGGACTGTAACTTGTATTTCAGAATTAGAGCACCAGCACACATTGATGGACTAGAAATGCTAAGACAGCCTTCTCAAATACCCTTACGTTGATTCAATAGAGTCCAAGATAATATATCTGGCCAATGGTATGAAGAGTTGATGACAATGGTACCCACATCCATTGATACTAGTGCTTAAAATACCACTTGACCAATAAGTTGACGATTGATTACCAAGTCAATCTCCTAGAATTTCTTAAAGCACAGGCATCCAATAGGAAAACAAGAATGAAAAATAAGTCAATAAGCAAGATAATTGCACCATCAACGGTATACTTCACATAAAGTAGCATCAGCACTCAGTAAAACTTCATGACTCAAGCTTGAACGCTTGTATGGTATTCCGAGCTCCTCATCAGATCATATGAATGATACTGACTTAGTTGTGTTTGGACTCATAGATTTGAAGGTTATATTCAATTAGGACATGATGGTTCTTTGGGTGATTGCTCAACCTGATATCATATTTGAGGATCTTTTCAGTGCTGCCAAAAGCAATGTCAACAACAAAGAACTGTTGGGTTGTTTGTTTTGATTTTTTCGTCGACGCGAGTGAAATTATTCTGAAAAATCAAAACAAAGAATTTTAAGCTTCAGAGGATTGCACCTCATAGCTAAAGGATATACAATTATGCTGAAACTCTGGAACTAGAATTTTGATCATCATTAGATTGATTTGGGGAAGCTGAAAGTTTCACGATATGAACAACCAGAGTCTCTCGACCTCTCTGCTGATTGGATCACTATCAGAACTTAATTTGGCTAACTCTTCTCGATTTGTTGCTTTTGATTCATTCTTCAGCCTCTAGGTTTGCCTTCATCACACTGGGTTTTAGGAAGTGAAGGCCCACATGAATCATTAAAGGTCAGTACCAAAGTGAACTACAGAGTTTTCCTACTCAATGAACAAGTTTCATCTCGAAGAACGTCACTAAATCGAGCTGGTAACATAAGATGTGAGGAGGCCAAGCTGGATGAGGGAGTACGTGCGAGCACACTTCAGAAATGTGAATGAGCATCCACTTCAGGATTGTGAATGTGGTGAACATACATCATGAAATTGAAATCAGGAAGAGTACAACGTTGACCATCACCTTCTACGAAAATGTGACTCCAACAAGACGAATCTTTCTGAATTGAGGCCCTGATATATCACATTATAGTTTAGCTGTTAATTACAACAGAGGGAGTACAGTGTACACCCATGAGCGATTCATGAAATAACACACAACAACCAATAACACAGAGAGATATCATCGAGAAATAAAAAACTATCATATCGCTTTGGAGTACAGCGTTAGCCATACCCACCGTCTCAAAGAAAGCTGGAGTAGTGTCAAGGCCAGGAGGGATCGATTAATATAGATGAGGTCATTGACATATCCAATGGATATACCTACAAAGTTTGATTGGAAGAAGATCAGGTGAAAAATGATGGTTGTCGTATATTGTTAGTTTGAGCTGCTTTGTTGATCTGGCGTGAGGACGCGATGTTATTGTCATTTAAGTTTCTGTAAAACTTCTTATATCTACGCTCTACTCTCTCTCTCTCTGTATAATACATAGATCTCCAAGCATACGGTCGGTCTCGCTGGCCCTCAGTGATCGTTTTTTCTCAATGGAGTCATCCACCTGGACCCACCAACACCATCGTGCGAAGCCTAAAATGCTCAATAAATAGCATGATACAGTGAAGTGACGATGATCTGATTCATGCACGCACAATCTTCTATGATATAGCGAGCGCATCAATTTGTGACCTAGAACTCTGTCAATAGATCCTTCTTAGAGACGTATCACCACTTCCAGTTTTCAGCAGGGAACAAAACAGCGGTAACTCTTCAAGTTGATGCTTGAAGCCCACATTAAAAAACATTACCAAACTCTTTGTCCTGTGATTTGAGCACCTAAAAGTATAAACTTTCAAACTTTCACCAAAAATTGCATTCCTCTAGCTAAATCGTAAAAATAGATCACTCATCTAATTCCCTAACTCGTTATATCAGATCTAAATCCTGGATTTGGAACAGCAGATAATGAAAGATCATACATCGCTCGATGATGAAATAAGTCAGACGAAACACATTTCATATTGCCAGTAAGTGGTGCTAAAACAGGAGCCAGATCAAAAAGATGGGAGAAGAAGAATGTTACTGAACAAAATAGCGCATAGTCAAAGCTTCAAGGTGTAAAGTTAGCAAATTAAGAGAGCTCCTTTTTGAAGGGCCGATGAGTATGAAGTTCTTTGCCATGTTGCACACCCAA